>VZRQ01005222.1:200351-241403 GCA_013397975.1 Machaerirhynchus nigripectus | reverse complement strand
GCCTGGCCCCGACCCCGGCCCCACCGTGACCCCAGTCCTGATCCTGCTCCCCTCGGTCTTGCAGCTACCAGAGGTTTGTCAACTGCTACCGCTGCTTCTACAAGCTGCAGCCCCAGCTGACCAGGAGCATTTACGATCAGTTCATCTCCCAGCTACAGGCGTCCATAAAGGTGAACAGGGGAGCGACGCGGGTGCCTGGGGGGCTGCGGAGGGGCCTTAGAGTCTCCAAAAGGGGCTTCAAAGCCCTGTGAAAAAGTGCTTAATAGGATGATTTTAAAAGCAGCAAATACATTTCCTAAATAGCAAAAGCAGAGGCTGCTCTCCAGACCTGTCTTCCCCAGGAAGAGCTGTAGAATCATTCAGGTTGGAAAACACCGCTAGGACTGTCGAGTCCAAGCATTTCCCCAGCACTGCTGAGGCCACGACTAAACCATGTCCCTAAGTGCCACATCCACACATCTGTTAAATACCCCTAGGGATGGTGGTTCCCAGGGTGGAAGCCCTCCATCCAGGACAAGCTTGGAAGGACTTTGGACAAGGACCTGGAGTGACAGGGCCAGGGGGAATGGCTTCCCAGTGCCAGAGGGCAGGGTTAGGTGGGATATTGGGAAGAAATTCTTCCCTGTGAGGGTGGGGAGACCCTAGCACAGGTTGCCCAGAGCAGCTGTGGCTGCCCCATCCCTAGAAATGTCCAAGGCTGGGTTGGACACGGCTTGGAGCAACCTGGTCTACTGGAAGGTGGAACGAGATGGGTTTTAAGGTCCTTCCAACCCAAACAATTCCCTGATTCCATGACCAGCGAGGGCTCACAAGCAGAGTGGTGCCTGTGTTTGTTCACTCTGGGTCCTGCTGAATCCCTGTTGTGTCCTTCCTTTGCAGGAGGAGATCCAGGAGGTGAAAAATGAGGGGAATCTAGATGGACTCTTCAGTTCACTGGATAAGATCGTGGAGGAGGCGAAGGACCGGGAAGAGCCAGCGTGGTATGGATGGCCAGGGGCGGGGGTCATGCTCCTGCAAGGGCAACAGGCGGTTCCTGGGCCATGTTTGGGTGTCCTCTTGGCTTCATGCTGCAAGGGAGGGTCTGAAAGCTGCTCTATCTTTACAGCAATGTCACTGGGTATCACTGGGCCTAAAACACACAAAAATCAGTTTAATCTGTGCATCTCTGGGGTCCATTTCCATTCGCTTCCGTAGTGCAGGGAAGTCAGTGCCACTGAGATGGGGGGGCAAGCCAGTTCTGACCAAGCCAAAGGGATGCTTTGGGCAGAGCTCCTGTCCAACAGCAGAGCTGCCCTGGATGCTCTCTGTGTCCCTGGCCCGGGGCCTCAGCAGACGCTGCAGGTGCTGTTTGGCCACCTGGGAGACAGACTGGGGATTGTAACCAGAAACACCAAGATTTCATGTTTGTGTGCTGAGGGGGTGAATGGCATCCTGCCTGCTCCAAGCCTCCACTTATTTGGGGAAGGGCTCCCTGTTCCCTCCAGTGGGGCTCCCCCCTGGGGTCCCTGCTCTGGCTGTCCTCAGTTCCCTGTGCCAGAGGAAACTGGGAGCCGCAGAGCTGATCCCACCCGAGGGGGCTGTGGGACTGCTGCCGGGCAGGATCCCTGCTCTCTGGCTGCTCCATGCCCTGCTGTGTCCCCAGGCGGCCCAGCGGGATCCCCGAGGAGGATATCCGCAGCACCATGGTGCCCTACTTCCTGAAGCACCGCTCCTACCTGCGCAGAGTTCTCAGGGAGAAGGAGGAGGAGAACAGGAAGGTGGCCGAGTCCGTGCTGATGGGGAGGGACAGGATTGCGGAGCTGCAGCAGCTGATCCAGGCTCGCCAGCAGGCCTGGCAGGTACAAACAGATCAAACCCAGCCAAACCAAACCCATCTCCTCCTCATAGCACCTGCCAGAGGGGGGCTCAGTGGGACCTGGAATGACATTCAAACCCTCCACTTCTCCAAGACCTCCCCAGCAGCCAAGTCCTGCTGAAACTTTAGGCCTTGGCATTTTCTCTGGAGGTCTGAGGTGCTTTTCCCTGTGCAGTGGGTGGGCAGTGGGATGTTCCCCAGGGAGATGAGGGGGTTATGTTCCACGCATGCAGGGGACAGCAGTGCGTGACACACTCAGCCCACTTTCCACCCTGAGAGTGGCAGGCTGGGAGAAGCATCCTGCTGAGGTCTGTGGGTCGTGTTCCTTCCAGGAAATCAGTAAGGAGCAACGAGAACTCATCATGACATTCCAGGAGCCCCAGTGAGGCTGCAGGATGTCCCACGGGCTCTGCTGAGACAGTTAATGGTCCCAAAGCACTGATGGGACAGGGTGTGTGCAGAACCCAGACTGAGAATCACCCCATCAGGCCACTGGAGGCTGCAGAGGAACTGAAATGGCTGCTGGACTGGCACCGTTTGATCAGATTTGGTGAAGAAACAAAAAAACCTAGGATCTTTGGAAATGGATGGCAATTCCCTATTTCCTACTCAGCTAGACAGGGAGGAGTGTCACAAAGCGTCTGTGCTCTCATCTGCTCCCCTCAGTGCCGTGACAGGCCTGACTCCGGTTTCCAGAGCCACATTTGGGGTTTGGTAGCTATTTTAGCTGTGTGTTAGACAAAATTCAGTGCCTTAAGCCCCCAGCCGGGCTGTGCCCAGGCCTGAGGAGCCCACGAGCAGGTGCAAGCATGCTCCTGCCTGTGCTTGCAGGTTCATTCAGTCTCCCATGTGCTCAAACCACTGCAAAGCCAGATGTGGCAGCAGCTCCAAGCTCCAAGCACCAAGTTCCTCATTACCGTGCATTCTGTTCTCCAAGTTATTTCCAGCCCTGGTCCCCTCCCAGCAGCCTGAGCTACCCAGGGTCTGTGCAGAGATTGGAATGGCCCTGCCTCCACTTTGTGGGCTTGTGGCACAGGGGTTTAATGTTTTTCTGTGGAACCTTCGGGAACCAGACTGGTTTTCCCCACCCGGAGTCGCCTGTTGCTGCCTCATCGGAAGTTTGCGGGCTGGGGAATCGAAGGCTCCCAGGATCTCCCTGGCAGAGCCCCATGAGTGGTGTGTGCCTCCAGCATGAACAGTTTGTTCCTTGGGGCTGGGTGGGGAATGAGGAGAGTCCCCTCGCACCTGATGGGGACTGAGAGAGGTTCTGAGTCCAACAGCCACCGAGGGCAGCAGGTTCTGTGGTCTCCACCCGAGGAGAGGCCATACCCTGGGACAAACTGGGGAGCAGCAGTGGCCGCTCGCACCACGCCCCAACCTCTGTTAGCAATTAGAGCCCGCGACAGAGCGGCTGCAGCAGTTCCCCCTGTGCCTCCCCTTGCCGTGCTGGAATCTCAATAAATTGGGGCTGTTGTTCCCAGCTTGGCTCCTGCCGCGTACTTGGCCCACGTACTCTATACTTTATGGGTTTGTCTGACAAAGGCTCTGGTTCAGCAGTTCCATCCTCCCTCTGCCCCAAAGCCTCCAGTTCCGCTTTTCAAGACAGGGCTGGGATTTCTAAGATCAAAAAGTGGTCAGGCTCCCAAAGGGGAATGTTATTCAGGGGCTCCGACTGCCCTGTCAGCATCTGCCCATGGCATGTGGCTGGGAGGAGCTGTGCAGAGACCGAGGGCACAGGCACCTGCTCCCCCTCCTCCAGGGGCACCTGCTCCCCCTCCTCCAGGGGCACAGGCACCTGCTCCCCCTCCTCCAGGGGCACAGGCACCTGCTCCCCCTCCTCCAGGGGCACCTGCTCCCCCTCCAGGGGCACGGCGTGACAGTGCCACAAACGAAGCATGTGCTGGTCCCCCACAAGTGGGTCAGCAAGTGCCCACTGGCCCTGCACATGGGGGCAAACCCCACAGGTTTTGGCAGGAAAGTCTTCCCGTGTCACAGAGGACGATGCTGGGATCCAGCAGTGGGAACTGGGACAGGGCAGTGGGTGCCTGGGGAGCGCAGCGAGGAGCCCCCAGTGCCCCATCACCCACTCCAGTGGGGACTGGGTGCTGCCAGGCCGGCAGGGCTGGGCCCACCAACAAATCCCCCCTGGCCCAGGGCCACGTTTCCCTCCCTTTGTGGGCTCTGGCTGGGCAAAGGGGGACCAAGTTCATCCCAAACCACAATTGCCACCTCTGCCAGCAGCTCCGGCCATGGCGGATGTGCTGGAAATAACCCTGGTGAGGCAATGCCCCCCCTTGCCAAGGCCACGGCACCCTATAAAGACATGCAGGGAGCTGGGGCTGCACTCAGCCCAGCACAGGAAGGCACCATGAAGTCCCTCGTCCTGCTGACCCTCTTGGGCCTGCTCACCCTTGGCCTCTGCCGCAGAGGTACGGGGGTGTCTGGGGCTGATGGGGACAGTGGGGGTGGTTCTGTGCCCCGGGAAGGGCTCTGGAGGGAGCAAAAGGACTGGGAGAGATTTGCTGAGCCTTGGGGTGGGGGGCACGGGGCTGCAACAGGGAGACAGGGAGCCGGACATCCTTCAGCAGACTGGGGGGGGCTCAGGGATCTGAGCCCCGAAAGGAGTGGGGCGAGGGCAGAGCCCACACGGGGCCGTCCTGAGCCCACCCACCCCTCCGTGTCACTCGCAGCTGCTGATGGCTCCGCCAGCGCCAACGACTCGCCCAGCTCCGAAGGTGAGTGACCGCAGCTGCTCGGCCCCGCTGCCTTGGGGAGAGGGGGACGTGACCCCCTGACCCAGCACCCTGTCCCTGCAGCCTTCGTCTCCAGACGCGCCAGCGCCGAGCTGGTGCAGAGGCAGAAGCGGAATTACGGCTACGGCAGGTAGGGCTTGGTCCTGCTGGCTCAGCCCCTCCCCAGGAGCCTCCAGCTCCCATGGGGACCCCCAACACCCCCCGAGTCCCCTGTTTGTCCCCAGCAGCGTCTATGGAGCCCCGCAGGACCCACTGGAGGCCAAGCGCGAGGTGTGCGAGCTCAACCCCGACTGTGACGAGCTGGCCGACCAGATCGGATTGCAGGAGGCTTATCGGCGCTACTACGGCCTCGTGTAGCCCCAGCCACGCCCTGCTGTGCTGTGGGGCGGTGGCTGAGCTCCCATAAACCCGCGTCAGCCCCCCCTTCACCGGCTCACCCTTTCTGTTAGCCCTGGAACGAAATAAATGCAAATGGTGGAGCCAGTTCCTTCCCCAGGAGGTGTGGGGTGTGGGTGGGTGGGAGGCTGCAGTGCATGTGCCCCGTGTCACCCCACCCCACACAGCTGAGGACTCCCGATTTCCCTCCCTGTCCCCTCCCCAGGCTCCAAGGAGGAGCGGTGCTACCACCCCTAGATCCTGTTCCCAGCAGTGAGGAGCCCAGAGCTGCACCATCATTATTCCAGTTTCATTTAAAGCTGTTTCTCCCAAGCATGGGGTTTTTGGGGAACAGCAGAGCTGCTCCGTGCACCCCGGGGCCCTGTGGCCTGCCCAGGGATTTCATCACAAACCACCTTAATTACTCATTAACCTTGACACACACATGCATGCATGCACTGCTGGGTCCCCACACAGGATGACATACTGTCCCTGCCCCAAATTCATGGAATCATTACTGGTTTGCATTGGAAGAACTAAGGCACAGACCGGGTGCAGAGTGGGGAGAGGGACACTGCAAGACACCCAACAGCAGGGCCCACTGCAGCGAAGCTGCCGGGGAGCTGGGTCCTCCCAGGCTCTGCAGCCCAGCCCCTCACACGCAGTGCCACGGGTCCCTCCGGTGCCCAGCCCCAGTGGGGACGCCTGGGGGGCAGCCAGGACCACCGGGGGTCTGGGGCAAGGCCACAGTGAAGGCACTGATGATGGCGGTGCCGCCCACAAGGGCCAGCCCGGCAGTGCCGAAGGTGCTTGGGATCCCGGTGGGGCTCAGGGGGATCCCGGTGGGGCTCAGGGGGATCCCGGTGGGGCTCAGGAGGCCCCACGGCCAGGCCTGGTGCATGCACACGTCACAGACGATGGCCTCCAGCTGCAAGGGAGTGCCCTGCACAGAACAGATGTGGAACAGCAGGTGGCTGAGTCCTGCCAGGCTGAGAGGCCATCACCCGTGGGTGCTGGGGATCCTTGTACAGCTCCTGCTGCAAGGGGCTGCTTTGGGGGCAGGAGCCGCAGCACTGGGGGGCACTGGGGGGCACTGGGGGGCCCTGGGGGCTGCTGCTCACTGGTGCAGTCAGCACAGCCGGGCACAAGGCACTTGGGCAGGTGGGATGTGAAGACAGAGCCGGTGAGCAGCACGAAGAGCAGGTGGTGGCAGTACCTGACCACAGCTTCACTCCAGGCACAGTCACACCAGCAGCAGCAGAGGAGCTGTGGGGAGGAGGGTGAGAAGCACCCTCTGGAAGCACCCTGGCACCCCTGTGGTGGGGGCACCTGACTCTTGCCCTGGGCCACCCTGACCCACCCAGTAGAAGAGCACGAGGTTGTTGTAGAGGAAGGGGCACATGAAAGCTGCCTGCAGCACTTTGCTCAGCTGGGGATGCTCCAGCTCGGGGAAGTTGTGAAGGGGGAACAGGTGGGGGGGCACAGACCCCTGTCAGCTCCCTACAAAAGCCTTGGCTCTGGGCCTGAGCAGGGAGAGTCACCAAGACAACCAAAAAGCTGAGAAGGAAGAAACCTCCAGCACCAGTTTCCTTATCCCGAACATGCTGGGAATAGCAGGAGAGGCCAGTGCAGATGAAGGAGTTCAAAACAGCCACAGGGACGAAGCAATGGTGCCAAACATCGCTGGCCCAGGAGTCTGGCATCGCATGGGCACCACACAGACAAACCTGCAGCCCGTGACAGACACACGGTGCCGTGGGGCCTGCAGCTCCCTGTCCCTGCCCCGGCCCGTCCCTGCCCCAGCCCACCTCCACCGAGCCTCTCCCAGGCTGTAGAGGCTGAGGGCTCTGCAGTCACAGACGTAGCAGATGTGGTGGGCAGGCACCGACGCGGAGCTGAGGGGTGGGCACAGCTGGGGGCAAAGGGGTAGGGGCAGACAAGCAGCAGGCAGGTGAGCAGTGGCCAGTGCTGGGGCTCCCAGCAGTTCTCCAGGGAGGATGAGAACACCAGGCAGTGCCTCATGAAATACCAGCTGGCACAGCATGTTTTGAGGTGAGCTCTGTCCCTGTCCCTACCCCCATCCTTGTCTCCATCCTCATCTCCATCCCCTCCCTATCCCTATCCCTATCCCTATCCCTATCCCTATCCCTATCCCTATCCCTATCCCTATCCCTATCCCTATCCCTGTGTCCCTAACCCCATCCCTGTCCCCAGCCCTCTCCCTAACCCCATCCCCTGTCCCCATCGCCAACTTTTGTTTGTTCCCATCTCCATCCTCTTCTCATCCTCAACCCTGTCCCCCTCTCCACAACCTCCACAACCCATTCCCATCCCATCAGTTCATCACTCCCATCCTTGTCCCTGTTCCCATCCCATCTCCATCCCCATGCCCATCACCATTCCTATTCCCATTCTCATCTCCATCCATGTCCCCATCCCCACCAGGTCGGCAGGAAGTGTGTCCAGGTGCTGACTGTCTCATTCATCATCCAAAAGGAGCTGAGGACACAGTCAGTGGCTGAGCTCTTGGGGTGCTGGTACCCCAACATGAGCCAGAAGATCTGTGGGGACAGTGGGGCTGGTCAGGGGACACCTCAGGGGGAGTGCAAGAGCTACTTTGGAATTCTGGTGGGTGGGGAAACTGAGGCAGGGTGGGCTGGGAGTATCTCCCAGCTGGAACAAGGTTTCATGGGGAGCCCAGGTGATTTCCCACCTTGGATGAGGGAACTGGGGGAAGAAACGTGGGGACAGAGCCTCGCCCTCCCCCAGCCACACATACCTGAGGCACCTGATGGACCCTGAAGACCTGCTGCAGCTTTACCTGCAGCATGGTGGGGCCCCGGCACTCAGGGTGAGAGAGAGGTTGGGTCTTCAGGACCAAGCCCACCGGGGGATGGGGACTGTGGCTGCAGGAGCCAGGACAGACACACCCAGGAAGGCTCCCGGCTTTTCCAAGGCTGTAAGCAGCAAACCCTGCTTTCTGTTTGACTCTTCCAGAGAGCCACTGACTGGGCAGGATCAGGACCCCAGGGTCAAGGGTGAGGGCTGGCAGCAGTCCTGGGTGCTGCAGGAAAGAATGAGATCCTGCTTCGTCCCCCACACCACTGTATACCCTCTCCCCAGCGAGGCTCCCAACCCTAGGGATGTCCCTGGCAGATGCAGGCTTAGGACCACCACGGCAGGAACAAGCCCCCACAGACACCCTGCAGCCCCCGCCCCAGCCCAGCGAAGTTGTCGTGCAAGGCCTGATGAAGGACACTGAACTGGGCAGCCGGGGAAATTGGGGCAACAGGGAGAGCAGCTCAGCAGCACGAGCGGTGCCATAAGCATCCCGCTCACCCCTCAGCCCAAAACTCACACAGTGGTTTAGAGGGAGGAAAACCCAAAATGAACCAGAAGTATCTGGAGAAACTCCCTGCTGCTCTGCACTGAGCAGGGGCCAGAGCGGTGCTGGCGAGAAGCACCGGTGGTACCGTGGCTGCTGCTGTGTGGGCGTCCCCTCCCGCAGCGGCCCTGCAGAGCCCCCTCCTCACCCCTGCCATGGGCCAGGGGCCTCGGTCCTGCCGCTGCTGCTGGCTGCCCTTCTCCTAGCTCCGTTCCGGGTCCCTCCCCAGCAGCTCCCCCTCACTGGCAGAAGGGCAGACGGGGCCTCGGCAGGGGCTCAAAGGCAGCTCTCTGCTGGACACATCACCTGTCCTGCCGCGGCCTTGCCTTGGCTGAGATCCCCTCGAATTCCTGCTGAAGACACGACCCCTTACTGTGCATGGGGGGCACACAGGAGCCTCCAGCGCTGGAGGGGCCACTGGAAGGCAGTTCTGGGCACCAGACCTTAAATGGCATCGGGCTGGGAGAGCCAGGGCAGGTGACAAAGCCGAGTGCAGGTCCATGCAGGGGGCCTCAAAAACACCCACTGGGGCACACTGCAGATCCCACCAGGATCCTCCCATCTGCGAGGGAAGAGGTGGAGAAAGCGAGTTTGGGGAAACAAAACCAACCTGGCAGCAGGAGGGCTGGCAGCAGCTCTGGCTTAGCCCATGGGGCAAATGCCAGCAGAAGGTCCATGCTGCAGCTGGGTGGAGCTCAGGGGAGAGAGGACTGAGCTGGGAGCAGGATGGATGCTTTCCAAAGCCCCTATCTTTGGGGATTTATTGACCCCCAGAGGACTCGTGTTGAGTGCTGGGCACAGCAGGATCAGCTCAAAAACACCGTATGTCTGTCCCAAAGAGCCTGAGGTGCAGGCTGGTCCACACCAGGGCTCTGCTGCTCTGGTGGCCCCAGCCAAGGGAAAGTCACTTGTCCCCAGGGTTGTTGGCAGGAGGCTGAAGGGAGGGTTTGGGGTCTCCGCCCTGAGATGCAGACCCTGGTGCTGAGCAGTCCCTCCAAAATAACCCACGTGAGGCACAGCAAACCCAGGCAGGGAGATGTTCAAGGCAGGGCAATGGCACATCTGTAGCAGAAGTGGGAAGCAGGGGCACAGAAAAGGAGGGAAACAGGCAGCGAGCAGGGCTGGAGAGAGAGCAGCTCCTGGCAGTTCTTGAGGATTCAGTTTCCCAACAAGCAGGACCGGGAGCCCCAGCCCCTGGCCAGGGTTGTGGCCTTTTCCTGCTTCAGTTTCACCTCGGTCCATTCCCATGCAAGGGCTGTGGGACAAACCCCCACCCACAGCAACACCATCCTGCACGGAGCGATGATGGAGGCTCAGGGCTCGTTACGGGGCCGGCGGCCTCTTGGCACGGCCCTCCCAAGCTGGAAGAAGCGTTCCCAGCCCTGCTGAAGGGGCTGGAGCCAGCAGTGACAGCCCCTTTCTGCCAGCTCGGCCTTGGGACAGGGCAGGTCTTGCCCACAGCCCATTTCCCCACTGGGGACTGAAGCTGGGTTTGCCTTTTCACAAGCCCCCTCTGTGACCTTCCTGCCGCTGGTGGCAGCCTCCGAAGAATCCAAGGGAGAGAGAGAATCACGGCAGTGCCCAGCTTGGTGCTCCCCAGCAGCAGAAGCAAATCGAGGAGCTCTGACGGCAATGAATTCAGGGCAGGAATACTGATTTATTTTCTCTCCCTCCAGAACAGCCCTCAGCTGCCCTTGGCACCAGGGCACGGCAGGACCCGTGCAGAGCCCGATCTCCAGGCTGCAGCCTCCAGCCCACCCTCTCCCAGCGCCTCGAATGGACACTGTAAAGTTACACATTTTAAAAATTTACACTTTCCCTGTCTCCCGCTTCTCCACCCCCTTTCCCCCGTTAAAAGGGAGCTGCAAGGGCCCCCATGAGCCACAGCAGGTCCTTGTGCAGGGTCAGGGGTGCTCCTGTGGCAGCATGCAGAGTCCTAGGAAGAGGATGAACTCATCCCAAATCACACAGGCGGCAAGGGAAATGCTCTTCCCATCACAGGGAGAGGAAGGACGCACCCGCACTTCTGTACTGGGAAGTTTGGTCAGCAAAGCATATGCTTGAGAGTGGATTTACAGATGGAAAACGCACTCAGCTCCAGGGCTGCGCAGAAAGGTGGGATGGGCTGGGAACGACCACAGGACACCAAGTACAAACATCTGGTATTTTATTAAGCCAGTCACTGTGTTCAGACCACGGTCAGACACATGCCGGGAGCTCCAGCCCCTCCTCACCCAGCTGGGCCCTACATCCCCTCGCCCCTCAGTGAGAGCGATCCTCCCTGGCTCTGCAAGCCCGTGTGCCCCACGAGGGCTGAGGAGAGGTGATTGTCCCTCGCCTCGAACCTGCACTCCCCTCACTGTGAGTGGCAAGGCCAGTGACACGGCCCCTGTGCCAGCCCGCCCTGTCCCCACCCTGGCCAGTGCTGCCGCCACCAAGAAGGAAAAGAGCCCGAAATTGAAGATGCGAGACAAAACCCGAGGCATTGCGGGTGGCCTCAAGCCAAGCAAGGGTGGGAGCAGAGGAGCTGCTTGGAACAGCCCATGAAACCATGGAGCAGAAGCCCAATAAGCACCAGTGACTGTGTCCACCATGGTGTGGGGACAGCCCGGCCAGCCTCAGCCACCACAGACCTGCGTCCTCCCAGCGTGGGGTCACCCCAAAAACCCCCAACAGCTCAACAGGGTGGTAATGAAGAGAAAAACCAAACCCAAGAAACACACCAAAACACATGAAAACCCTTGTTTTCAGCCCACAAGATGGTTTTTCTGTTTGCTCTCCTTCCCAGCACAGCAGGCACTACTGGACTGGCTCACAGCTGCTCCAGGGCAAGCCTGGAGTTGGTGCAGAAGCAGCACTGCAGGGAAGAGCCACGGCCAGAGCCTGCACAGTCTCCATCCTGCCCGATACTCTCTTGCTGAGGCAGCTCACAGTTCTGGCTTGGGCCAGCTGCACAGGGTGGGGGGCCCTCGGGGAGCCCCCGCTGCAGCACCACAGCAGCCACAGGCTGCACAGCCTCCCACAGACCGTCCCGTTTGCTTCCACCCCAAGAGCCACTTCGTATCCGCAACCACCATGCCAGGGGAGAAACGCAGTGGCCCTTGGAGAGAGATCTGTTCAATTTATCCCCAGGGAAGAAACTCCAGCTCTATCCCAAGTGCTGGGATGGGTGCTGAGAAGTGCCTTCCTTTACTCCAGTCCTGGGGATGACAGGTTGAGTCCCCTCAGAAGGCCACGCTTGCTGGAGGACACTACATGCCATCTCCCCAAGGCTGCTCTGCAGCCACACTGCTCCCACACTGTGGAGCCTCCCAGTTTTTCAGCTCCAGGTCTCTCTGACTGGGGATGCAAATCCAAAGACTATTCACCATGTCCTCAAGCACAACTGTGAGCACTGGAGAGGAGGAGGGTGGCATAGGGACCCTTCAGGTGTCCCTTTTAAAGGTCACAATGCCTTCCCATCCAGCCCAGAGCGGAAGGTGCCATGGGGGCAGTCAGGATTCCCCATTGCATGGTCAGGGCATCTTCCTCCCCTCCAGGGAGGAGGGCAAAACCTGGGAATACTAAACCAGCCCCTCAGAGGACCAGAGCAGTGACTAAGGGATAGTTGTGAGCAGCCCCTGCTGTTGCCATGTGGCCCCACATGGGCTCACTGCAGCTCCACAGCCTCTGTTACAGAAATGGAGTTTATTTACTTTTGTTCTCAAACTGCATCCTGTGCCCACACAAGGCCTCAGTGACTCAGAACACAGTTCCCCCTCAGCCTGCCCAACTGCCCAGCACTTGGCTCCCAGCGGCCACCCTGCACAGCTGCGGGAGCTGCAAGAGCTGAAACACTTGCCAACAACTGAAACATCTGCCATCAGTGAGACAGGAATTCCCTCTGGGCTGCTGCTTTACCTGTACTGCTCTCTCCCCTCACGATCCAGCCAGGACCTAAGGAATGCTTGACCCGGAGTGGAGCTGAGGACTGCCCCCAGCTCCTCACTGCTTTGACCATAGCCCAGCAATGCTTCTCTTCACCAAGCCCAAGCACGGCCACGAGGGTGACACTGAGGCTCTCAGGGCACACACACGGGGCTCAGCCCCAGTGACCCCTTTGCTGTGCTCAACGATCAGGGGGGTTTCTTCAGCAGCAGGAAAAAGCAGAGCACACCAACTCTCTGTGCTGCCCGCCAGACAAGGAGGGTTTCACCTCAAGAGCAGTCCCACAAGGTGATTCCCTTCTCTTTTTCCACCCCATTGAACAGAAATAATGAGCTACACAAACAAATGACTTCAAATAAAACCACTGGAGGAAAGTGTGACTGGGAGCTTCACAACCCATCTCAGATCTCCAAGAATCCCCAAGGTGTGCCGGAGTCTCTGACCTGCTGTCCTGCATATGACCTTTTCTTGGCTTAGCCAAGCAAAGCATTGTGAGTTTCAGAAGCTGTAAAAGGGAAAATCCTGCAGGGAAACCCCTGTCCCTCACAACCAGCCTGTCAGCCTCCAAGGATGGACCAGCTGTACCGTGGAGATTGGCATTTCCCTCTGCTGTGCTGCAAAGGAGCTGGAACTGGAATAGAAACGAATCCTCTGGTACTTGTGCTGGTATTTTTAGTTTTTACCTGAAAACAAGGAACATCCTGCCCCTGCAGTACAACACACCATGCTCGGAGCCTGCACAGAATGGAGTGTGTGACTCAGCTTCTCATGTTACACCCTGGCTGTAGCAGCTTCTGGCTGGCCCATGTGAGAACACAGACAGATAGAAGACTCCAGTGGTTTGTACTTGCATAGCTGCTGCTGGTTCATGTGGATGGAGACATCTGTTCCGTGGGCACACAAGAAGAGGCAAGAGGGAGCATGAAGAGACTGCCCAGCCCCTCTCCTGCTGCCCTGCGAGCAACCTGCAGCTTCATATCCGAGCACCGGCCAAGTGACAGCGTGTCAGACACAGGTTGCGTGAGATGCTGTCAGGATGGAGGTCTGCGGGATCCCTCACAGGTCACCTGGGGAGCCAGCTCTTCCAGCCCCCGTCCAGGCAGCACCAGCCCTCCTGCTCGGGATGCGAGAAGCACGGAACAGTCCGTGGGCCCAGTGCTCCCGGGCTGCAGCGCTCACGGCACCACCTCTGCCAGCCCGCCAGGACGCGAGAAAGGGGGACACAAACACTCCAGCTCTGTCACCATCTCTAGCACGGCATTGCAGCAGTGGTGCATCGAACAACCAGCAGAAGGTAATGGCTTTGAGATTCTCCTTCCTCCTCCACACCCTATTGAAAGATTTAGGGGGAAAAAAAGGGAAAAAAAGAAAAGATGAAAAAGAGGCTTTGGGTCCTTTGGAGAAATCTGCTCCATCCCAGGGTTGCAGTGCTCAAGCCAAGCATTTGAGCCTTAATGGTGTTTAAATCCCATCCGGCTCGTCTCTTTCTTCCAGCACTTCTGCCGGATTCCTCCTTTTCTCCAAGGTCTAATGCTGGAAGCAAAGTGGGAGAAACTGGGGATGGAGGCACAGAGTCCTGTGGCTTCCCTGGAGCAGCGCGGTCGAGCTCGTGTTGCTCATGAAGTGTGCAGCTCCCAGGGAGAGTGGAGTGAACACCGTGGGGCCACTCCCTCCTCACAGGCCAACATCCCTTTGCACTGAGCCCACTCCATGGGGGCCTGGGAAAGGAAATAAATATGCTTGTTCTAAGACAAAAAAATTATATTAAGAGCTTTCCCCCCCTTTTAAATAGCGTGTTTCCTTTTCTTTCTGACGCTGGAAGAGTGTCTAGAACCCCAAGGGAACTCCTCTTTTTTTTTTTTTTTAATATTATTCATATGTATAAAAGCTAAAAATTAAAAGGAAAAAACCCTTGAAAAATAATTAATTCAAAAGGGGAGAGGGAAAAATACTATCCGCTTTCCTGTCCCCAGATTGCCGAACAAGAGCAAAACACTCTTTGGATCTTCTTTCCCAAGCCGGAGGATTCTGTTTCTGCCGCACTGGTTTGGTTTTGCTGAAGTTAAGTCCATGCTTTGAACCACCAGCCTGTTTCTGCTGGCCAAGCAAGCTTTGGGAGGAAGGAGGGGAATGAAGGACTGCCCGTCTCTCGCCCATCTCTGCCGACTGGGAGAGGGGCAGAGCTCTGCCCCGGCCATACCACGGGGCCTCTCTCAGAGCAGCTGGCGCCGTCAGAGCTGTACAGCCGTCTGGTCAGGATGCAGGTGGAGGGTGTCGGTGTGCGTGCCCACATTGGATTATTTTTTTTAAATTCGTTTGGATAGGTATTTTTGTTGCTGTTTCTGCTGCTGCTTCTTCGTGTCTTAAGTGTCGCCCAGATTGTTCTTTCCTTCGTTCAGACGCTGCACGTTCCGAGAGGGGGAGAGAAAGGTTCACCAACCCGATGCCTTTCTGACCATCAGCCCATCTCTTTCCACTGCTTGTAGAACTCCAGAACGTTTTTTATCTCTATGCTGGCATTGGCGGCTGCCTGGATGGCAGACTGCGAGCAAACACAGACAAAACAAGTGGTTAATTTTTAACTTGCCCTGTCAAGACCATTCCCAACCTGGGGACTCTCCAGCTGCCTAGCACAGCTGGAAGGCCAAATCCTCCCAATTCTCGTTGCTCTGGTACAAGAGGCCCGCGCAGACATGAAATTCGATTCTCGCATCTCTCTCAGAATGCTCTGCACCACAAAATCAAGAAGCCTTGAAGGAATAAGGAACCTCAACGTATAAAGTAACTTTGGGGAAACCTGGCCAGTTATTAGCCAAGGCAAAAAAACATTTTAAAAAAATCTCTTGCCAATCAATCATACTATATCCTTGCTAGGAAGCAGAATGGCTCAGCTCGGCCAGACAAGAGCTACTGACCTGCATGGGCACCGAGAACGTGCTCGGGTCCTCCAGCTGGAAGCCCGTGATGATGGTGACCATTCCCGTGGTGTCGTCCTCTCCACTGCCCTGGGACACTGTCAATTGTTTGCAGCTGTCCAGTATTTTATAGAGATTCCTGACAGAAAAGAGAAACAGAGGGGAAGGTCAGCGAGAAGACCACATCTGCTCAGGAGGGTAAGTGGGAAGCAGGGCTGCTTTCCTGTTCCCATTAAGGACTTTTCTGAGACCCTTTTGAGCACAGAGTGCTTGGTGTAACAGGCACAGGTGGCTGTCCCGATCTCCAGGGAATTTCATCATTACTCACACAGAACAAGCTCAGCAATGGGTCCCAGTGCTACCACCTCTCCCCAAAGCCACCTGCCCACGGGAAACCAGGCTCAGACACCTTCAGATGCTGGAATCTTACCAGGCATCTAGATCTTGTCTCTTCAATTTATGCCTCTCAAAGCTCTTCCCAGCATCTTTCTGGCAACGAATGTACCTGAGGAGAGAGCACAGTCTCTGAGTTCATATGGAGACCGTCACAGAGGCTGAAGTCAGTGCTCCACGGCAGCTCCACCGGGTGCTGCAGGGCTTCCACCAACCCAAATTTAATACCCAAAGGTCCATCCAAGGAATCCTCTGTGAATCCCTTCAATCACCTCCCTGCCTCACCACCATTCCCACATGCCACTCTCAATACCACATGTCTCAAGGCCACCAGCCCACCATTGGCCTCAAAGATGCAGTTTGTCCTCTCAGCTGTGCTTCTGCAGAGTACCCAGGCACAGTCCAGCTCCTCCAGCACTCCCAGTGCAGTGGCAAAGGTCACTGCTCCAGTTTTATACAGCAACAGAGATGCAACTCCACCACTGCTCAGAAGCAGCTGCACTTCACAGCTGAGCAGCAACTACCAGCACATCTGAAGAACCAGCTGCTGAATCTGCTCCTTCACCACCCTCCCACTCCTGAAGTCTGGCTTTTTCTCAGCCCACTCCTCCACTCTGCTCCAAGGGATCCACAGCCTGCCCCCCACCCCACAGCCCACCCATCCCAAAAGCAAGGGAAAATCCTACCCCTCTCCTGCTCTCACCTGTTTCCCTTTTTAAATTCTGCTTCCAGATACCGAATGCTGTCCCTAGCACCGGCGTTCTCCTTTTTCAGGAAGTCTAGGCCATCGATAACTAACAGAAGAAAAACCAAAAAAACAAAAAAACCATCTTGTTTACAGTTCTACTTCTGCAAACTAATGCAGAGGCATCAAGTACTCGCCATTCCACAGAACTCTGTCCGATGCATAGCTGCCACAGGAGAGGCAGAGGGGGAACAGGACCTCTCTCCTCTCAGCTGTTCTGACACACTCTGTCAAAATCCCAAGCATGGGCCACACAAAGAACAGGCCCCAAAAGCAACACATCAAAGGGGTGTTGCAACTGTTCCAGATGAAGTCAAGGATAAGAGCAGGAGGAGGGAAAGCCACCACCCAAGGCCCCTGGGGCCTGCTCCCAGCACAGAAGGGACGGGGGCAGACGGCCATTGCTAGTTACCTACTGTGGAGTCCCCATACCTGTTCGAGGGATGATGATTATGAACCTCCCACTAGTGGCCAGCTGCTTGACAAGAGCCAGGTGCTGGCAGAGGGCCTGGGTGTCCGGAACAAGGTAAGGAGACATGGCTGACTGTGCCTTGGGCTGCTGGAGACTTCCCTCCAGCTGAGACACTTCCAGCTGAAAACACACATGCAGAGACACTCGCTTCACATTTATGCTGAGACAGACCATCAAACAGGGCAAGACTTGCCCTGCAAAGCTCCACCAGGCGCTTCCAACCTCCGAGCATACAGAACAGAGGGCTGGATGCAGCAGAGGGTCAGCAAGACGGTCCCACTCTGCACCACCCAGTGCAGCCCCACCTCGAGTACTGCAAACAGTTTGGGGCATCTGGATGTAAGAGGGGCATTGAAATATCAGTGTTCAGAGAAGGATGACCAGGATGGTGAAAGGCCTCAAGTGGCTGAGGTCACTCAGTTTGCTCAGCTTGGAGCAGAGAAGGCTGAGCCCCATCACAGCCTATACCTTCCTCGAAGGGGTCAGCGATCAGGAGGTGCTGACTTCCTCTCTCCAGTGACTAGCAACAGGACATGAGGAAATGGTTCATTTAATTTCCAGCTTCATTTTTGCATCAGGGCAAGTTCAGGCTGAACATTAGGAAAAGGTTCTTCCCCCAGAGGGTGGTTGGTCCCTGGAACAAGCTCCCCAGGAAAGTGGTTGTGGCATCAAGCCTGCCAGAGCTCAAGGAGTGCCTGGACGACACTCTTGGGCATTCAGTTTAGTTTTAAGTAGTCCTGTGAGGAGCAGGGACCTGGAGTCCATGATCCTTATGGAATCCCTTTCAAGTTGAGATATTCTACAGTTCGATCTACGCAGAATGGACTTACTGCCTCTGTGTGGGACGGGAGCAGAGAGTTCCCCCTTCCCTTCCCAGGTTCTGACATTCCAGCCACTACCCTGCTGGTTTTCAGGCTGGAACCAGCATCTCCTACCTGCAGTCGAAGCTGAGCCATGTCTCTCATGAGCCTGTTCCGACGAGCCTCCTCTGCAGCCTAGTTGCAAAACCAAACTTCCGTATCAGTTAGCAGGAAACACACCAGCTGATACTAGCACACACTTCCAGAAACACTTCCAGGGCGAAAAGGGGACACTGGAATAGCTTTAAGAAACAGAACTTTCATCTCCTCCCAAAGATCTGTGATTATAGTTACAACTTAATAGTAACCTACAGGAAACTGTGCCATGTACAGAGAATTCATTCACCTCCAACTCACCATGTGAAATTGGGCCTGGGCCTGGTGCAGCAAGTTGTCTTGCTCTGACTGTGCTATGCTGATGAAGATCCCAAGCTCCGAGTTGAACTGCAGGATGCTGCCTTGCAGGTGGGTAATGAAGTGGCCGAAGCTCCGAATGCAGCAGATCCGCACGACAGACTGCGGGGAAGCAGCAGGCGGTCACCAGCCACAGCAGCCACGCGGCTGCGGCCCCAGGCAGCGCCCACCTGCAGCTCTCGCTTTCGAAAAAGGCAGGAACTGATACCAAATGCCTAATTCTGATGGACCTTTCTGAACTCTTGTGAAGTCAGAGACTGCAGGAGGGGGCTGCAGGAAAGGCTACAGCTGGCCAGAAGGTTCAGGGGTGCCAGCAGTCTGAGCTTCCTCAACCCAAGGAAATCTTAGGAAACATCAGCAGCACCCCTCCACACCTGCTCCATAAACCTCTGCTCAGGCCTTCAGTGCTGGGAAGAGGCACCATGTAACACAACACTCCAGCTCTGATTTTTTTCAGGATTTACCCCAACTCACCTCCTCAACTGCTGAGAAAATGGGCCGGTCCTGCTCAAAATTAAACCTCTTGTGTGCATTTTTCAGAGGGGGGAGATTGCGCAGGGCCACATCCTCAGGGAGCAGCAGGTTGGCCTTCAGGTCTGGGAGCTCAGCATTAGCCAGGATGTCCTTGACTTCATCACACAGGGCCAGCCCTGGAGAGGGGGGACAAGAAGGAGAGCAAAACAACTGATGAGGGGGCAGAGGGAAACTGCTTTAACGCACATGGTCTGTAAGGGTCCCAGGCAGAGGTGTTAATGACACATATTCTGTGAGCACCTGCTTAAGGAGGAACCACAAGACCACCTACAACATAAAGAGCAACTCTCCCAAACAATCTGCAAGGGACTCTGAGAAATCCCCTGTTTGGAGGGAGAGCTTTCCCACCTATTCCAACAGATGAGCAACCCTGCTTAAACTCTGCTTCTCATGAACCATGGGGATCTTCAGACTTGGCCCTGAGGAGGCACAGAGCACATCATGAGCAGCTGCAGCTCCAAAACTATTTTCAACGATTACCATGGCAAAATCACAGCCTTACTTCTGCTCCTGGCAGTGAATTTCACTCCTGCTGGCCACACATAGTCTCACATGCTGGTGTCAGTGTTTCAGTATGTTGCCAGCCATATTAATGCATTAATATAGCATTTTTTGTGTGTGATTTTTGGGGTTGTCCTGCCAGGGCCAGGAGTTGAACTGGATCCTGGAGAGAGGGGGTCTCTTCCAACTCAGGATGTTCTATGATTTTATGAGTCTAAAGACTATGGAACAGTATTTAACTGGAATGGTGTTTAAACAAAAAACAACGCATGCACGTGCCACTTCCTACTGTGCTTATAAAAACTGCTACTAGGAAATCTCCCTCCCCAGGCTCTCTCACACACCCTGGGAATCACTGATGACCAGGCTTGGTGAAACATGACATTGCCACTTCCTTCTCCAGTACCTGATTCCTGCAGGTCTGCAGCAGAAGGCAGAAGGTTCAGGAGCACAGACAGCCTGTTCCACAGGCTCTGAGAGCTCTGCAGGAACAGAACACAAAAGGCCACAGAAAATGTCAAGACAGACGTATACAACAACCAGGCTGCTTAGGCCTTCCAGCATCTCACAGCCCTCAGAATGCTTTATGAACAGTAAACCTCACTATCCTTCTTAGGCGCAGATTAGCTTAAATCAGCTGGTGGGGGACATAGTACTGCCCTCTGCCCAGGACTGGGGCCATGGCTGCAACCAGCCCAGGGAAGCTGACCAGACACAACCTTGTAGAGAGCCCCGACACCATCCCCACCTGAGCACACATGATGATGAGGTCCGTGTTTGTCCTCAGCCAGTCCAGGAACACCTTGACAGTAAGCAGCAGCCCTTCATTGGTCACAATCTCCAACTTCTCCTGAAGGGATCGCTCATTTCTGCAGGATTTGTTACTTGAAATGCTTTCTTCAGAGTCAGACACATCATCTGGAAAACAAAGGCAAGTGCAAGATGGCAGCTGTTAAACCCCCTGAGATGCCAAGCCCTGCTGGTGTCAGAACAGCACTGGCCTGGTAATAGTTGAAATACCTGGTGCCTCCACACATTCTCACAGAGCCAGTCCCTGTCCCCTGTGCTGTTACTAGCATGTATCACTCCTGCATTTCCTTCTTCCTTGGGAGAAGAGGGTTAGAATCTCCCTGTGAAGGTTTGACCAGTGCCTAACCTCTGCAGTGGCCTCCAAGAGGCTCACTGACAGAGTGGGGCAGCACATGCCTGCACAAGGACCAGAGCAGTTCCCACAGGGAACAGAGCCACGAGGCCAACATGCTCCCAGCTTCGAGCCAGGCAAGAGAAGGAAATGGCAGGGCTGTCCTATGAGTCAGGGCCCAGAGAATTTTAAGTATTGAACATATTCTTTGCACTCTTCCAGTTCTCCAGACCTGAGGATCTCAAAGCCTTTGCCCATGGAATCACATGTGACACGAGTGACCTGAGGTCAAGGTGGGAATCAACGACACGTTTTGCTACAGCCCCTTATTTCAAGTGCTGCCAGTGCCTCCTGTTAGCACAGCTAGGGGCATTCCATAAACCCTCGGAATCACAAGGAAGGAGGTGATTTATTCAGAATCCACCCCTGACAGCACCGTGAAAAAGCAGTTTGGATACAGCACAGATGAGGAGAGCTCAAAGCTATAAAGCACACAGTGAACTCATTCCAGCTCTCTTTTTTTTTTTACACCTGTAAAGGTATTGTGGCCACACGTTCCCGGAGCTGTAACAGCTAGATAACCACTGAGGGAAAGGGTTAAACAGACCAAAACCCATTTGTTTCTTCCTTTACCCCTCATCTCTTTCATGTGGCCATGGAGCAGTGCCCAAAGCCAGTCAACACGAACATGATCTAATGCTGTGCCTTCAAATCCTGGCCCAGGCAAAGCCTGAATCTTGCCAGTGCTGTAGGCCAGCTGGATTTGGCAGCAGGATGGAGAATGTTTCCTTGCTCCAGGGAAGCTGGGAAGAATGACAAACAAGACTGAACAGGCCCATGTAGTTTTATGTGAAATATAAACAACTGTCTGTAGCACATCAGATCTCCCTTTCCAGCTGTTTTTGCCCAGAACATCACTCAGTTGTATAAGTTGTAATGGAGACGTGGCATCTCTACCTGCTGTGCCTCTCCCAGGGGTTCAGCATGGAACACTCAGTGAGGCACATTCGAGGGGTCACAGAGAAGCCCTCAACGCCTCTCACATGCACCTGGGTCACATCTTCCACACAAATTTCTACATGAGCTTTGAGTTGATAAGCTGTCATCTCATGGAGAACTTCCTGTCCTCCATCTGCCCTGTCTGTCACCAGAAGCAATAGTAAGTGTCTGATTAGATATTTCACAAGGGAAAAGGGAAGATGCAATCTTTAATACCTGCTGGAATCATTCCCTGGAGCCAACATGGCTTCACTATGGCAAATGGTGCTAAAAAATTTATTGGCCTTCTACAATGGGGTTATAGCAGTGGAGGATGAGGGAAGAGCAACCGACCTCACCTACCTGAGTTTGTGCAGAGCATTTGACACTGTCCCACACAACATACTGTCTCTAAACTGGAGAGACATGGATTTGATGGATGGACCACTTAGTGGACAACGACTTGGCTGGATAGTCATAGTTAAAGAGCTGCATTGAACAACAGTTCAATGTCCAAGTGGACAGCAGTGACAAGGGGCATCCTCAGGGGTTGAGATTGGGACCAGTACTTTTTAAATCTTTGCTGGTGTCAGACAGTGAGATCAAGGCACCTTCAGCCAGTTTGCTGACAACACTGAGCTGTGTGGTGGGATCACACGCTGGAGGGAAGGGATGGCACCAGAGGAACCTGGACAGGCTGGAAAGGTGTGTCTGTGCCAACCCCAGAAGGAATAGCAAGGGCAAGGAGAAATGTACCTGTGTCGGCGCAACCCCAAGCACAAACACGGGCTGGGAGAGAATGGATGGAGAGCAGCCCTGGGAAGAATTTGGCGGGGATGGGTTGACAAGAAGCTCAGCATGCCGTGGCAACATGCACTGGGGGCCCAGAAAGCAAACACTGTCCTGGGCACACCCCCAGCAGTGTGGCCAGCATGTGAAGGGGGGGATTCTGCCCCTCTGCTCTGGTGAGACCCCCCCGCAGAGCTGCCTCCAGCTTTGGGGCCCCAGCACAGGAAGGACAAGGAGCTGAAGTGAGTCCAGAGGAGGCCATGGAGATGATCCAGGGGCTGCAGCCCCTCTGCTCTGGAGACAGGCTGGGAGACCTGGGGGTGTTCAGCCTAGAGAAGTAAAGGCTCCAGGGAGACCATAGAGCTCCTTCCATTGCCTAAAGGGACTCCAAGAGAGCTGGAGAGGGACTTTGACAAGGTCTTGGACAAGACACAGGGAAATGGCTTTAAACTGAAGGAAGGTAAATTTATATGTGGTATTAGGAAGAAATTGTTCCCTGTTAGGGTGGTGATGCTCTGGCACAGGTTGCCAAGAGAGGCTGTGGCTGCCCCATCCCTGGAAGTGTTCAAGGCCAGGTTGGATGTAGTTTGGTGCAACCTGGTCTAGTGGAAGGGGGATGAAATAAAATGGGCTTTAAAGTCCCTCCCAAACAAACCAGCCTGTGAGCCTGTGATTATCAGAGCTGCTCAGCATTTAGTCTGTGGAGCAGTAGTTCTGGTAACCCTGGTTGGCCACAAGTGTTTCCTTTGCTCTGCGCACATATTCCTGCATGCTGGGCAGTAAAAATGAAGCTCCTCTGTCAGGAAACGTCCACCCCAAGGCCTGCCCACTACTTGGGCAACCTGCTCCTACAAACCTGGCCAAAGGAGAGCTTGCACCATGGGAAATGGTGAATTCAGCAAACAGACTGCTATAGTTTGCAGTTTTCTACACAAAATTGCAATAACAAGGCCCTTACCTTGCTCTGCCAAGCTCGGCTTCTCCAGATCTCCATTGACACATGGCTTGCTCTCTATCCCGTCCTTCAAGGCAGGTGGTTCACTGCTGGGTTTCAAGAGGATGTTGCTGAACGTGGGAGCCAAGCGAAAGCACCGTTTGGTCTGGAACAGCTGGGTGGACATGGCCTGGAGATTACTGGCTATGCTTGCATCATTAGTGCTCAGGGAAGCTGGCCCATTGACTGCTGGATCCACAGCCTCAATTTTAGAGATGCTTGGGCTCTTGGAGTCCCCCAGCCCACTGCCATCCACACAGTTTTTTAAGGCCTCTTTGGGCCCACTTTTGCCTTGGCTGCTTCCCTCCTCACCCGGTTCATCCTCCATGTCCTCCAAGTCAGACCGAGATTCTTGGCTGTTCATGTCGGAGTCTGTCTCCACATCAAAAGCAGCTTCTGCTTCCTCATCACTCTTCTCTGAACCACTCTCTGAGCCATCACTGCCCTTGATGGAGCCCTGGCTGGAGTCAGAGTCAAAGCCCTCACTCAGGTCGCTCTCATCCACCTTCTGGGGGTGGCGGCGGCGGCGCAGACAGGAGAGACGAGAGTATTTTTTGCTTCTCTTGCAGTCGTTCTTCCGCTGTTCCTCACTGGGCTGGTGATTGGCCAACTCAGCTTCAGCTTCCTTCTCAACTGAGTTCACAGGCTCCCGTGGCTCCTGGTCATCTGCATTTACAGGGAGAATATAAGTTCAAGTCAAAGCGTGTTCCACAGGCTGCTGCTTGCCAGCCCTGGGCCCAGGGAACCAGGGCTGCAAACTTCAGCCATCGATTCCATCAGTGTCTTCCACTGCAGAATAAGCAACCCCAGGAGAAAGACTCACTTTCTAAAAGCACCCGGGAAGCCCTGGGACACCAGGATTCCTACTGCCCAAGCTGGGCTACTCTGTTACCAGGCAGCCTCAGTGCTGAATGCTGCTAAACCAGCATAAAACACGGCTGAATACTAACTCTCCTCCCCAACTTTTTACAAAGAGCTGAGTGACCCACCAAGCAGGGCAGGGACATGTGCTGTATAACTACACTGACCTGACCCAAACCTTTCCTTGACCAATAGGCTCGAAGCCTTTCTAGCAGCCCTGCATGACCCTGACAGCTTCACAACCTGCAGAGGAGGAGTCGTTCATTGCTGCTTTTACCAGAAACTCCCTCACCCTGCATTCAGTGAAGTACTGCAAATGGACTGTATGCAGGGGAAAGATTTAGCAGTTTTATTCTCTGCTCAATAAAATCCCCCAGCAATTCAAGAGCCATCCTTGGCTGAGCAGAATTGAGGTATGCTGAAGTTTGGTGTCTCCTTCAGCCCCACTCAGCCCCCTTCTGCCTCCCTCAGCCCAGGTGTTTTACCTGAGATCACCTCCTCAGTGGAGGAGGAAAGCAGCCACTAAACAACAGCAAACAGAGACAGAGTATAAAGTCTCAGATTGGGGTAAACATGATGAATGAGCTGCCAAGAGATACAGAAAGCAAACTCCTTATAAGGAAAGCAACAAGTCCACCCTGTGGTGATTCAGGTACTCAGAAAGAGCATCCAAGTGGAGACAACTCAGCACATCACCCATCTTTGGGGATCCCAGACCAGCAGTGAAAGATCAATACACCTCTGTGCTACAAAACCCATGCCCAGGGGAGAAAGGGAAGAAAGGGAAGAAAGGGGAAAGCCAGCCCTATAGGCAGGCAACCTGGGAGACCCAGGTGCTGCTGTCTCTGTTCTCTTACCTGTGCCATCACTCTGAAAGGCTGGGACAGGATTTTCCCCTTCTTCTAGCTCAGCCTGGAGGCGAATATTGACGTGATTTATCAGGTGAGAGAAGAGGGCCAGCGTGAAGGCAATGGCTGCACTGTACTGCTTGGAACCTGCAACCAGCACAGTGAGACAGAGGAGGTGAGCACTTCAGCACAACATGAACGCCAGTTCAGACAGCATCTCCAGCCTAGCTGCGCTGCTGGATGTTCAGCACAAACTTCCCAAACAAAGCACTGGTTACCTGCCCTCTTGAGACTGTGAACACTCATAAGGCAGATGATCACCATGCGAAAGATCAGGAGATCAGGAAGGAAGGAGTAGCCACTCTCATACTCTTCTTCATCTTCACTAGTTGAGCTCAGATTAGGAGGAGAGGGCAGGTAGAACAAGCACAGGTTGAAATCCTCCAGCACAGACTGGCAGAGAGACGTCAGCTCAGAATCCAAAGAGCTTAAAAAGAGTGAAAAATAAATAAGAATTATTAACTCAAGACTCATGCTCCTGGCATGTCTGCCCAGAAACTGAACCGAAACTGGCAGTTAGGCTGTCCTTTAGCACTAGGCGGGATGAAGCATCAGGGAATATACTGCAGGCAACAACAGCTACGGGAAGCAAGTGACATTAATCAGATTATGTTTTCCTCTTCAAAGCTGCTAAACTAAAGACAAACAATACCTAGAGAGGGGCCACCAAAAACCAAATGAATTCTCCCCTGGGAGCTCAGCAGTGGCCATTAAGATCCGCATTTAGGTACTTAAATGCTAAAGGAAGCAAAAGTTCTAGATGCACTGCTCAGTGTAAAGTATTACACTGCCACACATATGGGACTCAGCTTTTCCTCCTCCCATGTCTCTCCAGCAGCCCTGTAAGAATATTCCAAAATCCTCCACAGCTGTTCAGTCCTTCAAAGGAAGCATCCATGAGATCAATCCAGTGGGCTGTGGGAGCCTCCTAGTGACAAAACAGACCTGCCTGTGAAACTTCCAGCAAAGCCTTTTCAGGGGGAAGTGTGCTTGGGAAATTGAAGTAATTCCCAAATTTCTTATATGCTAAATACTTGCTGAGTGGATATTAGAGGAGCCTTATAGTTCCACCTCAGTATAAGGCAGGATTGGAAAGCCAATCCCATACTGGGCTGCATGAGCAAGGGCAGAGCCAGCAGGTTGAGGACGTGTTCTCCCTCTCCATTCAGCACTCACAAGGTGGCATCTGGAGCACTGTATCTGGTCTTGGGGTCCGCAGGACAAAAAAAACACCAAACAAAAACACACTGACAAACTGGACTTAGCCCAGCAGAAGAACAGAGAACATGATGGATGAGAAGAGGCAAAGAGAATAGAGTTTGTTCAGCCTGAAGGACAGAAGGCGTGGGGGGTGTCTTCTGTTTCCAGATGCCAAACAGGTGATAACAGAGGACCGAGTAAGACTCTCCTTAGTGGTGCACAGCAAAAGGAAGAGAAATTATGGGTACACACTACAGAAAAGGAAAAATGAGACTAGATGCAAGGAGAAAAAAATTCTATAGTGAAGGTCGTCAAACACTGGAAAGGGGACCAGAAATGTGTGGGAATTCTGTCCTTGGATCTAGTCAAAACTCAAGTGTGATGAGGCTCTGAGCAAGCTCACCTGACTTCACATCTGCATCTACCTTCACAGTGAACACTACTTTGGGGAAGCACTGGACCCCCAGAAGGTCCCTTCCAACCTACACCATTCCACGATGCATTTAACTGCAGCCTGTATCTAAGCCCTTTAAAACACCTGTTCTGTTTCAAGCAGTAAGAGGTTTATTTAAAATCACCTGAAAACCTCCCAGCAGAGACAGAGAATATCTAATAAAAAAAATCCAAAATCCCAAAATCACAGAGCTGTACAAAGCTTCCCATTTACTCTAACACAACCAGATTTTGGTGTTTCTGTGACCAAGGTGTTTGGTTACAGACGTCCAAGTGCAGTGAACAGCCCCACACATATGGATGGCAACTCTTTGCTGTCCCATCAGCCTGAATGCAGGGCTTGCCAGGAAAAGGCATCTGATGACTGCATGGGGTAAGCAAACACCAAAGGCACAGTACAGCACAGAGACAGCTGCAAGGCTCAGGAGCTCAACGCTCACTCAGGCTGGCTTGATTTAGACAAGTCATGAAGTATTTAACCCTTTGGTGTTTCAGCCTCCCTCAGAAACACAATCTTCTTCATGCTCCATGCAGGGATAGTCCAAAGTCTTGGGCCTTTTGACAGAAAGCCTCAGCACAGGCACTGTTATCCTACAGGAAACCATCCCTTCCAATCCCAAGTGCCTGCTACTGTGAGTTACAATCTACAGTAACCTTACCTGCTCTTTGGCTGCAAAAGACTCTGCAGGTACATGAAGCTCACCAGCAACCTCTTAATGTCTTTTCCCCTAAAAAGATGGAGGAGAAAACACTGTAAAGCAGGTGCCCCATCACAGAGATGGGCTGGGCTGACAGAGCTCTATTAACAAGTAAATCAGGTCTCAACTGAAAAGTCCATTCTTATGAAACTGGAGAGAAAGAAGACAGTTTATACACTGCCAACTTTCACCAATGTGCCCCGACCCTCATGAACAGTCCCCGACTCCAGGGGAGAGTGAGAAAATCTCTCAATGCAAACTCTACACCTGGGCAGCATTTAGCTTTTCTCCTGAAATTATGACCCAAGAGAGCAAGAATGGGGTCTAGAGTGGGGCTCTCAAAATTCTGGGAACAGTCACCATGCTGACCATGTGGGATTTGCATTTACCAGCTCCAGTTCCCACAAAGACACTACTCTCAACCCAGAGGATACACTAGTGGCAAACTCTCAGCCTGCACCTCTCCTTTTCTTTCCCTTCTTACCGTTTCTTGCTTGGAGACAACTTCCTGGTTTCACATTTCTTCAGCTGATGATACATCTTGGCTGCTTTGTCATATAGCCGCTTCAGGTTCCCATAGGCACCTTCGAAGGACACTTCAGACTGGATGCTAAAGCACCAGAACAGGACACAGTGAAAGTTACTTCAGCACAAGGCCACGCACATTTTATGGCTTTAACTCACTAGCAAGTTATTCAGGCATTGAGGCATGAGGACAGGTACCCAGTGCTGCTGTCTGAACATGCTGGGCAACTTAACTCCCACCGATGGCTGCAAACTGCACTTCAGCTGCCTCACAGCTTCCACCTGCCCTGCTTATATATCTTTTCAAATCAGTGCCTTCAAGCCAGGAATTCCACCCAGCTCATGCCACGGGGTGCCTCCCTCAGCACCTCCAACCTGGCTCTCCAGCTCACACAAGGGGCCTGGGCAAAGCCCTCCAGGTGCAGCCCTGCACAGGTGATCAGTAACCAGCACAATGGTTTGGTTTGACCGAGGCTTGCTCTCATCATCACCAGCCCTGCTCAAGGGCAAACCAAACTCATCACTTTCCCTTCCTCGAAAATTCATTTGCTGGAAACAGTGCCAAGTTCAAAGTAAGGAGAAGAGGATCTGGCACCCACAGCAGCAGTGCATGGCTTCCCTGCCTGGGACACCCAGATCCACAGGAACTCACCAGCGTAAGTAGCAGTAGGTCGCTTCCACATTGTAGTATTTGCTCCCTGCCAACGTCCCCAGTTGGTTGAAGGGCATTCCTGTCAGGAAGGAGAGGGGCAATGGAATTCACTTGGAATTCTCCCATGGCCCTGGCTAGAAAGCAGATCCTTTCCCTTTCACTACATTTCCACACAGGAGGGAAGCCAGGAGACACAAAGAGTAGTAAAGCTGCAGTACAAAGGTCTGGACTACTCAGTCCTTCCACCATCCAGAGTTTGTTTTCCATTTTACAGAGCTTTTAGATCCTCCCCACCTTGTGCCAGTTATCTATGTAAGAGAGAAGAGCAAACAACGCCTCCTCCTCTGTATTAACAGTGCTGTGGCCTTGACTCCATATTCCTTGACATAGACATCATCAGCATCTGAGAGCTATGTTCCAGCTCCTGTGGTGCAGAAACTTTTGCTACTTTTATTTGGGAACAGCCTCTCAAACAGCTCAGTGAGAACTCTGCAAAGACAGCGTGTGGAGAACATTTGGCTGGACTCGCACACTTCAGGGTATGACAGGCCCTCTACTCCGGCACCGATGTGTTCCCAGAAGGAGGCACTTCTGAAGGAGGAAGCAGCACATGAGATTTTTTTTCCAGGGGTAAAAGGAGCAGATGACCAATAACGCTGTGCTCCTGGCAACGGAGAGGTGGATCTGCCCGTAGCCCATGGGTACAACATCACCACAGTCAGGGAAGTCTGAGCCTCTCAGAAGTTCTCAGATGAGTACGGTGAGGTCACTGGCAAAGAGCACCCCAGCTTTAACTCCTCTGTTTGGCTTGCCAGCAGGAGAAGTTCTCAAAGGAAGCAACTTTAACCACAGGATAGAACCAGTCCTCTCTCAGTTGCAGGATATAAACCTAACTAGTGTAGTACTACATTGTTTTTACATTGCAGCAACATGATTTTAACAACTATAAATTCACGGTCAGTCACTCACCAATTTGTGGTGCAACAGAAAGGGCTTGATAGTAAAATCGCTCAGCCAACAGCTCTGTGTCCACACCTGCCAGCTCGTTCTGATAGCGAGCTGAAAGGAAACCACACACCATGCATCAGAAACCCAAAGGCAGCATCTGCTGCAGAGCAGCAGTTTCCCTACAGATTAAAAATACCACAAAAGTTGAAATACTGGCCAAGTCAACAAATCCATCAAAGAGCTGCTCTTGGCAAACACTGCAACACGCAGGATTTGCCAGGCTTGTATGAAATACTTTTCTTTCACCTGCTCACACCACACACCACAACTCCTGCCCCTTCCAGCCAAGGGCAGAGCCTGCCACACTTGCAGCATCACATGAACAAAAGGAAGATGTTCTTCTGCTCCACGTGTTAAGTGCTGATTCATCTATCCTTGAAGTAACTCAGAGTTGTGCTCCATTTTCCTATATCTCAGACTACATTCTAGTACAGCAGGGTGCGAAATCGAAATCAAGTCAGCTGACTTAATAAAGTACCTGACTGTGGCTAGACTGGATTTTATTCATTTATTTTCTCTCTCTTTTTTTTTTTTTTTTTTTTTGACAAATGTAGGCATTTTGGAAACCTTAGGTGACAGCACTGTGAAAAGATGAGCACATTTCTCTCCCACCACTCAGGTAAGTCATTCCTACTACCCCCACAAGACATTTATTTGTGATGCCATTTTTTTTTCAGGCTGATTCATATTCATAACACTAAAGCCAAACACCTTTCACCAGCTTGGAGGCTGCAGCATCAGACACATGTACCTGCGCCACACTTCCAAGAGCTGCTTTCCACACAGCTACGTTTTCTCCCTGCCTTTACTCCCACATGTGCACAATCAAGAAGCTGACACACTTTCCACACACTTCAGGAGGTCGTGACTGTGGGACAGTCATGCCTGCTATAAAAAGGATGACACACAGCCAAGCATAATGACAAAGAACCTGGGGCTTTGCAGTGGCAAAACTCTGGACTGATGCACAATATTGCCTAAATCTGCTTTTCAGTCCCACTGGTGCTGATGGCAATGGCTTTGTAAGGCAAGTCACAACTATGCAATCTGAACTGAACTCTCTTTGATCCTTCACACTGTCAAAACAACGTAAATAAAAGCAAAGGCTTCCACTCTTTCACAGCCATGGCTACAGCTGCTTATCAACAGCAAACTCCTCATCTACCTGCCCAAATACGAAGCTCCTGCAACTTGTAGCAGCTCAGCCACGAGGATTTCAGCTTATCCCAGTCTGTGACAAAGATGTCAGAGGGAAACAAAATCTGCAAGTAACCTTGGCTGGTGCTCAACAGCAACAGCCTCACATGGTACAGGCAGCATCTTTTTCCCCTTTTAAAGGCTGCCCTGAGAGGCAATGCTGTCCTTACCTAGATCTCCCAGATAAACCAGACATCGGTGACAGGCCATCTGTGCCCACTCCATCTCCTTCTCTGACGCAGACACTGGTTTCTTGCAGCCTGCGAGCAAACACAGAATCACTTAAGAGCATTGGGTGGAGGCTGCTGGGAAGACACAGAAGCCTCTGCCCAAGACACCCAAATCAAATCCCACATGGTCAGACGCCACTGCCGGCTGTGCCATCTTGTAGAGCAGCGCTGCGCCACTCTTGCCAAAATGTGGAAAACAAATGCAGAAAAATACTTACAGACTTTGCTGTTCACCCACTCCCCTTGGATTCCCTGGTGATGGGGGCAGTGCGTGTCACCACACCACCAAGAGTCACTGAAATAAATGACTGTCACCTTGTCTACAAGGTCTGCCACAGAGACCTGGCTCCATCTGGCCTCAGATGAGAGGACAAAGGCCAATTCCTGTCTGTGTGATTGTGTGATCACGTTAACACAGCACTGAACACAAGTAATACGGCTGATTTCATTAGCATGGCTAATGAGGCCTTTGGATGGGAGCAGGCACACATCCCTGGAAGCCAGAACAAACTCTGAGCACTGGCTCTGGGCAGCAGCACACAATGGGGACAGACCCTTTCCAACACTGAAGATGGAAACAAACTCATTGTCTCAGGACCAAGATGTAGACTTAGGACTGACCAACCAAAAAGGGAAGAAGAGAAGTTAAACAAGCAAAACTAGGACAGAAATCTGTGCTGCAGGCAGGGCAGCTGGAGTCAGTTTGGGAGAACTGCCTCTGGTGCCTTTGCAGTGGGTTCAGAAGGGCAGCTGAGCTGGTGACAGGGCTGGAAGGCACAGCCTGGGAAGAGAGGCCACAGACTTCAGACTTAGGTCTAAGTTGGAGAAGAGGAGGCTGGGGGGATACCTCATTGCACTCTGCAGCTTCCTGAGGAGGGGAAGGTGCCAGTCTCTTCTCCTTGGCATCCAGTGATAGGGCACATGGAAATGATTCAAAGATGCATCAAAGGAGGTTTATACCGGACATGAGGAAGCCTCTCCTTACCAGAGGGTGGTCACACCCTGGGTTTCCTAAAGAGCTGGTCAATGCCCCAGACCTGTCAGTGTTTAAGAGGCATTTGGACAATGTCCTCCACAACACGTTTTAACTCCTGGTCAGCCCTGAGTTGTTCAGGCAGTTGGACTGGGCAATCATAGGTCCCTTCCAACTGAAACAGTCTTGTCTATTCTATACTAAACTTATTAGAAAAGAGCAGTTCAGGCAGTGGAAAGTTTCAAAACCATCAAAGGAAGGCTGCAGACAGCTGATCTGAACTAACTAAAGTCATCAAACATGACTCAGTTCCTGTGAAGAGCACATCCCACCTCCCCCTCAGCCAGCAGGGCCACAGTTCAGCCAGAGATCAGGAGGCAAAGGCTGCTGTGCCTGCACTTCCCCCTGGAGAGTGCCCGCTGCCGCTGGGCCACCAGCATCACGGATTCAGGCTGGCTTCAGTCTTCCTGCTGCCAAGGACTCACACCTTCTGGAGGAGAAAGTTCCCTCAAGCAGGAACCCAAAAGAAGATTTTGAAGACCGATCCAGTCTGCACTCTTCTTCCCTCCTGGCTGAGGCTAAAAGGGTGGACATGAAATCTGGAGGCTGCAGTGACCAGTGAGGAGCTGTTCCCACTTACCAACAGGCATTGTACAAGTCACACTGTACAAATACACAGCCTTAAATCTGTGTCCACACACATCGTTGGACTCACCCTCCCTTTTTTTGCTCTGACTTCTCTCGCTCCCATTCATATAACCATCAAGCTGTGCCCACCCCAGTCTGTGGTTTATATGGGATCCTTTCAGATCCATCTTTTCTGGACAGGCAAAAGTTACATCTCTACTCTCCAGTTACATGCTCACCAGCAGCATCCTTTTAGTTGAGGAGCCCAAACACACCAAGAAACCTGAACAAGGGGAGCCTTTCATATGCAATCACCCCTCAGGGTATAAACCCACCTGGAACATGCATATTGAGGATTTATGAATTCTGCAGTACTGAGATACATTTCTAAAAGCAACAGTTGCCAAGAACATCTGCCTTTTAAAGCAACACTTTGAAGCCAAGAGTGACACCATCATCTCCCAGAACTAAGAGTAGGATCCTAGCAAGTAAAACCTTCTTCTGCTAAAGACACACTAACTTCCCTTAGCCAGGTGCTGCCATCCTGCCCCCTGCCAGCTTTAAACACATCAGTCAAACCCTTGCTAATACAGTTCACAAAACAGAGGCTTCATTTCTCACCTGGACACCCCCCAAAACAGAAACATGTACCCTGAGGCCACTGAGTACAACCCCAGGGAAATGACAACAGACCATTACAAGATAATCAAGGATGTGAATGCACAGGCAGTCCTGAGCTGTTTCAGGACTGTACATTCTCTTATTCTTCCTCCCCTAACAGGTACAATACCTCAGATTTCCCTGCACCTAAGGACACGCAGAGGTCACATGGGCCAGTTAACACAAGCTACAGGGCCTTCCTGTGTTCTCAGTCCAAGACTCAATCGCTGTTTCAAAGCCACACTGAAGAGAGCACAGACAGAAGAGGCACCAAGAGGAGGAACAGTGTCTTACATCTAGTAAATAGGATGTACTGACAGAAATCTGTTGATTTCAGATCATTCTGAAGTCTATTCCCCTGTTTGTCTGCTTTAACTAAGCTTTTAAAAGCATTCTATACAGCCAGCAGTGCTCTTCAATTTTCCATAAAAAGCTGCCATCACCAGACAATTTTACTAAAGAACTTTCTCACACTGTTTTCTTCCTGTTAGAAACCCTTCTTTCTTCCCTACTTTAGTTATTATTTAAAAAAAAAAAGTGTCATGGAAAAGAGAGAAGGACAGTCTGTTCTAAACAGAGACCTTGCTAATCTGGGAAAAAAAATTCCCTTGAATGCTGAAACAAAGATGGATTAGTGCAAGGGGATGTCCCCTGTGTGGGATTCAGCCTTGCCCATGAGCCAAACACCTTGAGCACAAACCTATGAGAGGGTCCGTCACATGTGTCCAGTCGATGCAGCACTGCAACTCCAGCTGATAATGAGACTGGATGTAGAGCAGGAGGTGCTGGTAAAATCCTATGCCAGCCACCAGGTGAGTCCGGTATGCGCACTCCAGGGTGCTGCGGCTGTGGATGTGCTGCCAGAAGGAAAAGGAGCACGTTAATGCAGTCCGGGACACAGTTTAGGCTGGGCACCCAGGCTGTACTGAGTATGAAGCAAGACAGTGGTAGCTCAGCTGTAACTGGTTTTGCACAGCTCTGTACCTCCTCCTGCTCAACAGTGTTCCCCCTAGTGGTACTTACTAAGGGTCAACATCAGGGAGAAACACTGGCAAAAACAAATAAATAAAATCGAAGTATCTGGTTAGAGCACCTTAAATGCAGCCAGACCCCTGGAAAGCCAGCAGAGCTCATGGCATCAGAGAGCCCTGAGGATCTTCTAGTGATCAACTCTTGTAAAAACAATCAGCACTGACAAAGCCTCTTAAAATCATCACTCTACCTGGGGAGATCTGTCTTATGAAGAGGAGAACACAAAAAATAAGCAAATTCTGTTGAAATGCCTTCTGCTATGGCAGGTCTCCCAACAGCATGTTAGTGCTTACCTGCCCACTGCCAGACAGAGGCACAGGGCAGCTCCACGGGAATTTGAGAGCACCCAGCTTCCCACCCCGGGCTCCGACCACAGCTTCTCCGAGCAAACGAAGCTGTAAACTTCACCTCATCCACTGCACAGCCAGAGACCTTCTCATGCCAGAGCCATAGATACCTGCCTTTTTATTTGTTTTAATGAGCTGAATCACTTCATAGTAAACCTTTCTCCAGAGCAGTTCTTCTGCTTTTCTTCCATAATCCACTGGATGCAGGAACATCAGCTTCACGCAGAGCTCCCGCAGCCTGGGACAGAGAGCAGAGCATTCTCAGTGAGCTGCTGCAGCCTCAAACACAGCTGCCACTACAGAAGCACAGAAGAGGAAAATCCGAATCCATTACAATGGCTCAGCCAGGCCATCTGGTGATGGTACAGCCTGGATCACTCCCACACAAGAGCACCTGGAAAAGCTGTATACTTAAACCAGTGCCCTCTGGACTCAGCTGGCCATCAGTGTCTTCCTGAAGTGCAGTAATGACAAGAATTGGCTTGACAGCTTAAAAAATGAGTAAGAATAATCCTCCTTGCTCAGCAACCCCTAAAACTGATAAAAGATTTTACACATGTGTAAGAAATTTCTGCCCCACAGTTTTTATTACAAGGAAGGAACTGGCTAACACAAAGACAATTTATTTGTATCAATGACACCCAGGAAAGCCTCCAGCCATGGACTGTGCTGCTCAAATACAGGTCTGAAATCCAGCCTCTGCTTCCAAAACCTGGAAGGATCCCAGGTCAACAGGCACACTACAAACCAAATAAACATTAAAACTGCAGATTCAACAGCTCCACATGTTGCTTCACATGGATTTCCCCCAGCCAAACACAAAACACAAGCACACTGCCCAACTTACTTGTTCCTCAAGCTGATGTTCTCCGGCTTGAACACGTCCTGATAAGCTGCCTTATTGCCAAGGATGAGATCCAGCCGGTGCACGGCCTCAACCACTGCCCTGCATGAGAACACAGAACCAAGAGTTTCAGGACAGCAGGTCACCTGGGATCACTGCACATGGGAGGTGTCTGCAGAGAACCACACTGGCCTATTTAGTTCCACTGTCAGCACACTGCCCTGTACCACTACACCACAGTCACTGATCTCCTTTTTGCACTCTGTTTGAAGAAGGTTATGGAAAGCAGAAAAAAGCAGAGTTACACACATTGTAGGTGTTTTGCTGCAGAACACTGGTTTAATCACCACTTACCGCTGCCTGTCTGATCAAATATCTCAATTATTTCTACAGTCGCAAAATCAGAAATGTCTGTGGACATGTTAGCAACCTCAGCAATTAAACCTGCTATACCCACACTCAGATTAATTTAAATGTCCTAAACTCTGTGATTTTAAAAATGGATTAAATTCTAATAACTACTGTTTTGATGGGTAAGTTTTAATGGTGTAAGAATCAATTCCTCATTCAATTCCTCCATCAATTCCTGTTTCCTTACCAACCTGCCTATGAAAGAAAGCAATGCAAGTTTCTCATTTGCCAAAACTTCCCCATCTTCACTACAGGGATTCCCTGGTTAAACCCTTTAAAGTTGTCTCAGTGACAGATAACAGACACTCAAACCTAGCCTAAAAGAGGAAATCTGTTCAAAGGTTTTCTCCCCTGAAAGCCAGCCAAAAGACAGAGCGAGTGACCTCTAAACCTCTGAGCCATGCAAAAAAGTACTTTGGTGAATCATTGCCCAAAACCCTCCTTCTGGAGGCAGAATCCCACACTGTGTAAATCTCAAGCACTCAGAAGTTTGTAGCTGTGAACAAATCACACCACAATTCTGAATGCTGCAGTGAAATAAACCCAGGGACTTTCAGCACCATTAGTGCTGAATCTCATCAACAGCTCAGGGACAGCTCGATAAAGCTCAATCAGCCGTCAACCCTTCCTACACAAGAGGTCACCTCCAGCCTTTGCCTTTGCCCCGCCTGTATCCGAGGTCACCAAACCCACTCCTGAAGTTAACTTTCCCCAGCTCTTCTTTAAGCAGTACATCTCCCAAGCCATCAGCTACCAAACCCCAGTGGTCCTTGTTCTCCCCCTCAGCTTCACATCTACCCCACCCACTGTCATTCCTCGTTTGCTCCAATACCTGTCCCACTGCGGGGGCTGAGCCTGCTGCACCCAAGAGCTGTTGGAGCAAGGAGCTGAAGACAACCACAAAGCGCTGTGAACACAGAAGGCAGGACCAGAGCAAACTCCTGCCAAGCAGAGCACCGAGGTGCTGCAGCCAGTCTGCTCCCCCTCCTGAAATCTCCACCACCTGCAGATTGGGAACTCCCCCATCACACTCGCAGCACCACACAGTGACTGAGCCTGCTACTTCTGCTCTGATGGTGGACAAATGGAGCACAGGGCACTCCCAAACCAAAGCCTGCAAGCCCATGTTCTGGGAGGCTGAAACCACCACCACTTCATTGAAAACGAAAGATACTACTGCAAAGTAACCAACAGTTTACTATGCCAGCATCTTCCCAGCAAGGCAAATCTCTCTTCACAAACTCAGTACACCCAAAGGAACCTCCCTGAAAAAAGCCCCAGGACATTCCAGAGCTCACAGAGAAAATGTCCCATCTCCTGCTATGCCACAGAAAGCCTCTCACTCAAGGTAAGGAAATCTCACTTGTTTCCAGTAACCACAGAAATTGATAGGAGAAGGGAAGCGTGGGGAATAGAAGTATCTCATGCAATGCCTTGGGAGAGCAAAACACCATAGACTTGAACCAACTTCTTCCTGAATAATCATGAAGAAAACCAAGGAGATAGTAAGAATCACACAAAAAATACTGTTACATCCTTGACATCCAGCCCCTCCTGCTCACTGCCCTCTTTCTCATACGGCCTGAAGGGCACTCGCAAACTCTGACAGCTGCATACCTTCATAGCCAAGAAAGAAGCAAGTAAAATACATTTTACAGGTAACAGGCACTGAGTATGCAGCATCCAGCCAAGCTCATATTGGGGTTGGGACATTCCAACAAGCCCCCCAGTTTAGCTTCCCCACAGCAGAACCCCACAAAGCACAGGCAGTGCACATCTCCTTGCTGTAGCCTGGGACTACTGGCCTAGCTGTGGCTCTCAAAGTCCCTTCCCCAGCACACCAGGAGCTGACTGGCTTCCTGTACAAAGGGTGACCAGAGGAAAGGGGAACTGCTGGTTCATTCAATGATTCCCAGAGAGAACTATAGGAAAACTACGATCGTTGATTCCTGACACAGGCAGTAAAGCAGCTGAATCCCAGCTGCGCATGTCCAATACAAGTGCACACGTCCATGACATCCAGTGTGGGAAATGATCCCAGTGGCTTGCCAAACAAGAAGTATGGAAAAGCTTCCTTCTAGGGACAGGCTGAGCAAGGACACTGGAAGGTATTTCACCTTCCCCTCAAGGTGGCCCAGAGGGCATCTGCCGTATCACCTAATTTTCTACAAGAGCTCTGGACATGCACATGCACACACTCGGTGTTTCTGCTTTCAGGGTTTGTAAAGAAACAGAGTTCATGACCGGAGAGCAGCAAGGTTGACACACTGGGATGTGGTTTGTGAGCCCTAAGGAAGACCCCAGCTGAAACATCACCTTGTCCACACAGGCCCATGATGCTGCTGGAAGAGAAGGAGGCAGCAGTAAAGCAGAATCTGTGACAGCTGGTGATGACCTGCCAGGATCCCGCATCTGCAGTGCTGAGGAAAGAGGACTTGGTGAGGACAAAAGGGACAGGAGCCAGCCTCACTCCAGAAACACTGGGAAACACCAACACAGGTGCTGTGGACCACGCACTGATGGAAATGCACTTTAGCATCTGTGCCCTGACTGGCCTGAGACCACGGGCTGAACTTTCCATAGCAGTTAAGAGGACAAATCCTGTCCCAGGACCCATTTTTCTACCTGCTGTGTTTAAACATTGCTTTCAGACAGCACATCAGAGCCACAAAGGAGGCATATGAGATGCCAGTCTATTAAAAGAAACAAGTACAGCACATGGTGCCAAGCGGGGTGGAAACAGGCCAATGCCAAGTCCTCTCGAGCCATACAGACACCGAGCTGTCCCCTTTCCTCTGTGCCATTAACAGTCTGGGATAGAGCAGGACAGCAGGGAGAATTATTTGTCCCCTCTGTTTCTTTATTTAGTAAATCACTAAGAGCTACAGTGTCTGAGGAGTAAGACATTCCTTAGAGAAAAGACCTGCAGTCATTCATCTCTGCCCTGGCATGTGTCAGTCCACAAATCACACTGTCTGGAACAGGCTCCACACAGGAACAGCAACGCTGAGTCCATGAGCTAATGGTTACCCAGAAACCTGTAAAATAAACCTGGTCACCTTATGCTACAACATGCATTGTAAAACTGCACCCAGGATAATGCAGTTGCCACGTGAAACCTGGGAACTATCAATCTAGGAAGACTTGGAAAAGATCAAAGAGTACCCTATGAGCAGCAATGGGCACCCTCATCTCTGAAAGGACACCCCAACAGCCAACATGCTGCCAAGGACCTTGGAGACCTGAGCTCAGCTCCCACAGGCTGGCACAACGCTGATACCGTGGGATCACAGTTTTGAGCTGGAACTGTGACATTCACGCATCTGTGACTCAAAGGCACCACTTAGTGCGACAGTCATGAGTTCCCAGAGACCACAGTCACCACACAACAGGCTGCTTGGAGGGCAGGAAACTCCCACTTCACGCAACCCCACTTCAGGCTGAAACAGAGAGGAACTGACAGGAGACTGTTAAGGTGGGAACTTGCTCAGAGAACTGTCAGCTACAGAGACGGAAATTTGTAGCCACTGCAGGTACTATAAATCCTGCGCTAAAATCCCAATGCTTCCTCCCAGCTAAAGAAGAGCTGTCCCCGCAGGAGGGGGGTGGTTCTTTTTCTGCTGTAAAAATGCTCTAGAGCAACCACACGTCTTATTCTGCTACAAAAATTCAAACAGAAAGCAACCCCTCCCTTGCCTGGATGACAATCCCTCATCTGGCCACAGGCCGTTCTCTTGCTGGCTGCAGCAGAACGTGAGGTTCCATTTGTCAGAGGAGCTGAGCAACACCAGGAACACAAAGCAGAACAGGTCTTGAATCATGACAAGATTGGTTTCAACAAAACATGTTCTGTTTTGCAGGCAGAAGCACAAACACCCTGCACATCCTCTCTAGCCCTGTCCCACACTCCTTGGAAGGTAGCAGGCACAACACTGCTGCTCCAGCTCAGCCTCCAGCTGACATGGTTGAGACCACTGCAGGTGTCTCAGCGTGGCAGCAGACACACAGCTCCACAGCCAGAGGTGCTCCGGGCAGGACCATGCAGCCCATACCTCCAGCACATCGAGCCACTGGGTCCCACTTCTGACCTTGCACCAAGAAAAGCAACCCACTGAACCTCCAAAGAGCAGGAACGTGCTTGCACTGAGCACATTGTGGAAACACAGAAATAACCACCACCCAAACCTGAGGTTGCTGGGGGGGATTCCTGGGCACAGATCCTGCCAGTGGTCCCAGCAGGAGGCAAAGACCTGCCCTGCTGCAGAGGAGGGCATTGAGGTCCCACGAGGTGAAAGGACACAGCCAGTGTCACCAAGACAGAAAGAAATGGACCCCCAAGTAAAATTAATCTCTTGTCTCCATCACTTTGCTCATCTTTGAGACCCAGAGTTGCTACTGAACTCCTGTGGATCTGTTGTACTAACGGGGAACCTGAGCCAGAAGGGAACAACTCCTGGGATGCCCTCACAAAACAAGTCATGAGCGGAGCAGAGACAGCTTGGGGCTGACAGCGTGACACCTCGTCCCATGGGACGTCTTGTTCTGGGGGTCTGAGCTCACCAAGACCAGCGGGAGTGCCCCAATCCTGTTCTCTGATGCCATTTCCAATGCATGGTGTGGAAATGTGGGACCAGAGTCCCGAGGAGTGCTTAACTGGAATGCTCTGCAGCTGGAGCAATCCTGCCCTCCACACAACAGCAAAGTGTTCCGGCTCACACTCCTGCTCATCACACCCTCTTTTCCCGCACTTCTCACGTAATCCCTGCCTACCGCCAAAGCCAGGGACACCCTCTCCAACCCCCCTCTCCCTGGATGACCCCACATCTCACCCTTATCCCACTGTATCCCAACAACTCCTTTCCCCTCAGCCCCCATCATCCTCCCTGAACCCTGCAGAACTCCTTTTTCCATCTCCTGTGCCCTGACCCATCACCCTGGGTGTCCCCTTGCCCCTGACCCCCTTCTTACTCTCCCACCTATCTCCTTCCCCGATGTCTCCATTCTCCCATCTTGCCTGGATCTCCCACAGCTCCTTCCTCCACCATCCCTTGGTCTGACTCATCTGCCCTAGAGACACCCCTTTTCACCAGTGCTGCCCCTCCGTGAGTCGCTTATCCTCCCTGGATCTCATACAACTAACTCCCTTCCCCACATTCCCTTTTCCCGGTCTTCCGTAAACCTCCTCCTTCTCCACTCCCTTTGCACTGCATCCCTTCCCTGCATTTCCCCACAACTTCTTCACTTCAATCTTCCCTAAATTCCATCATCTCCTTTCCCCATCTTCTCTGAACATCCCTCCGATCCCCTTCGCCCTCGTTCCCCCAGTTTCCCTTGGATTAAAGACGCCCCCCCCGCCCCGTGAATCCCTGCTGTTACCTCGATTCCGCCATCTCCT
>VZRQ01005222.1:167080-186837 GCA_013397975.1 Machaerirhynchus nigripectus | reverse complement strand
GGGCTGTGTGTCCGTGGGTGGTGTGGGCACAGTGGTGTCCGGGGAGCCGGGCTGTGTGTCCGTGGGTGGTGTGGGCACAGTGGTGTCTGGGCTGTGTGTCCGTGGGTGGTGTGGGCACAGTGGTGTCCGGGGAGCCGGGCTGTGTGTCCGTGGTGCAGTGCAGCCATGGCTGCTCTACCTGGGGTATGTTTCGTCCCCACCCCCGAGAACAATGAAGAAACCCCCAAGCAACCCCAGCAGCAGCACCGCTGGGACTCTGACAGTTGAACATCTCAAAGTACTTTTCAAAGTCCTCTAATGTCTTGCAATGGACCATCGGACATCAAATTCAGGCTTGTCTTAGAGCCTAAAGAAAACCAAATAACTCCATTTTCCCAGCCCAGACGCAGGGAGCACATTTACCCCAGGTGATCAAAGACCGAAGTCTGGGAAGGAACAGGGGGAGAGTGCATCTCTCTCGGCTGCTCTTACACACCGCTGTCAACAGATCAAAAATCCAGTGAAGTTGACTGCTGCACAGTCGAGTGAACAGCAAACAATGTGGGAATACAGGGCTAGGACCAGAGAACAGTGCAACCAAAGGACATGAGAGAGGAAGAGGGAGGAAAAGCACAGGGTGGGGGGAAGAACTCTTGAGGACAGGAGCATGGCACCTCTGGAAAAGGGAAAAGAGTACATGACTTTATCACAAGAAATAAAGGGTTTGCTGGAGGGAGGAGCATGGAAGGGGAGTAGTTGCAAGACTAAAGAAGGAAAATGAGAATAGTTTGACCCAGTCAGTGCTCAGGATCCTCATAATGCCTCAACTGGCTCAACCTTTTTAACTAACTTCCCTTCTGGAAGAGCTTCTTACACCAAGAAGCCCTCCATAGTCTACTGCACCTGAAGTTTGTATCGATACAAGACTTCCAAGGGATGGTGTGGAAATACAAGGACAACGAGTGACATGATAAGATAAAGATAAGATAAATCTTCATGTCCTGTTCACAGGTGCCTGGCAGAGGTGAACTGCAGAGAGGTGAACTGCAGAGCCATCCTAAAGCTAGGGGAAAAGGAAGCAATCTTCCCACAAAGCAGTTTACCACCAAAGGGAGAAAGCTCATGCTTTGAACTGTTAGCCAATGACAGGTAACAGAACTAGGCAAAATTAACTCTACCCCAGCTGAAATGTGGACACCCCCACCAGAATTAGGCACTTGATATGAGCCTGAACAGGCCTGAAATACAGCAGAGAAGATTTCTGTCAATTTCTTAGGACTTAGGAAACCTAAGCTTAAAAAAGCATGTATCAAACCATTGTTTCTTTTTTTAGGTAATCAAACTGTCGCTCTGACACGCTGCATTGCCTCCATATTGTCTTGCTTTGTATAAAATTAGAGACAAGTCTGTGACTACATTCAAAGTTCCTGAGCACTTTTAATTTACACTGCCAGTTGCTGAGGCCAGTTGGCACAGAACAACTTGCTCAACAGCTTCATCAGCTTCGAAAACTACGTCTAACTCATTGTTGGGGAGTGGTCCCGGAACACCCTCACTTGAAAACTTTTGTCTGAAATTCATTTGCAAGAACACTTCTTGGCACAGCGTGAGTGTGCCAGGGACCTGCACCTGGTCAGGTGAGGAGAGGCCGTGCTGCACGTGGCTTGTGTGAGAGCTGCCACTGCTCCAGCGTCAGAGCAAAGTTCAAAGGCCATTGTTCTTGGCCTTTGTCAAAGCAAAGTTCAAAGGCCATTTTTCTTGGCCTTTCTATCCAAGTGTCTGATTTCTCACATTTCTGAGACCTCTTGGAGTCAGCTCAGGGGTACAGGAACTGCAGAGGAACTGTCAATGGAAGCCTTACAGGGAATGTGCTCTGGCAGCCCAGTGCACAGAAAGCCAACCCTGCCCTGGGCTGATCCCCCAGCGTGGGCAGCAGGGGAGGGGGGATTCTGCCCCTCTGCTCTGCTCAGGTGAGACCCCACCTGCAGAGCTGCCTCCAGCTCTGGGGCCCAGCACAGGAAGGACCTGGAGCTGCTGGAGTGAGTCCAGAGGCCACAGAAGTGCTCTGAGGGCTGGAGCCCCTCTGCTTTGGAGCCAGGCTGGGAGAGCCGGGGATGTCCACCTGGAGAAGAGAAGGCTCTGGGGAGAGCTGAGAGCCCCTTCCAGGGCCTAAAGGAGTTCCAACAAAGCTGGAGAGGAACTTTGGACAAGGGCCTGGAGTGCCAGGACAAGGGGGAATGGTTTCCCAATGCCAGAGGGCAGGGTTAGATGGGATATTGGGAAGAAATTTTTCCCTTTGAGGGCGGTGAGGCCCTGGCACAGGTTGCCCAGAGCAGCTGTGACTGCTCCATCCCTGGAAGTGTCCAGGGGTTTGAAACAACCTGGTCTATTGGAAGGTGTCCTGCCCATGGCAAAGGGGTGGAATGGGTTGATCTTTAAGGTCCCTCCCAGCCCAAAGCAGCCTGGGAGTCTATGAACTCTATGGAATATGGCATAACCTGAAGCACAGAGCAGTTTCTTTACACAGATGTGAACAAGAGCGTTATTTTATGACCTGAGGGACTAGAGAATAAAAATCTGAAGAAAATTACTAGCACCTTTGCCTCTTACCTGCAGAACAGAAAACAGTTCTGTTTTACAATGGTGAGTTATCTCAGGTTCTGCGAACTGGCAGAAATCAGTGGAAAGTGTGTTCCCTTCCAAGGAAAAGCCAGTGCACTTTCCAAAAATACTCCCTCCCAGAATTCTGCATTTCTGTAGTGATTTGTCACACAGAGGATTTTGGGGGAATATATGGGAATGGAATTGTGTGTGAGGGAGAGACTGAGATAACATCACAGCGAGGGTTAAGTCCCTTCCCACTCTCTCATTTCCTTATTAGAGCTAAAATCTGTAGCACAATTACCCATAGCACTCCATTTGGCAGCTGCTCGTTGTTAAGTAAACACACATTCCCATCAGATAAATACACTTTGGTGTCATAAACTTACATGGCCACCACATACAGCTTCACTTCCAGCGTCCTCCTGTCTCCTGCACAGATGGTGAAACCTGAAATAAAACACGTTTGCTCCCAAGAGCCATCAACAGCAACTTGGTAATATGGTTTTGATTAAGAAATGCAACTCTATTTTTGAAAATTATTAATCTGGGGATTAATAGTAGAGGCATTCCTAAACTGGCTTGGAAACCTGAAAGTTGCATTAGTCTTTGTCCCAGAGCAACGAGAGTGGCAGCAGTGCTGATTTCTGTAACAGAAACATCTGCCTGTTGCCAGAGCCCAGATTTCAGTGAGGAAGAGAGGACAGGCACAGGGCAGTGGCAGCAGTGGTCACTACGAAACTCTTCTGGGCAGGAATCAGGGACTGAAGCAGAAGCATTTATTCTTCATCCTCTAAGTATCTAAATCATTTGACAACTAATTCCTGAATCCAAACACTCCACAATGAAAAAAACAGCAAGCAGCAGAGAAGTGGCATGAAGGCAATCCTGACATAGGCTTTCCCAGCTCCGGGGGCTGCTTCCCAGCTCCGTTCCCTTCTCTGGACGCACTCCAGCCCCTCAAGGTCTTTCTTGTCATGAGGGGCCCAAAACTGATGCCAAGGTTTGAGGTCCCTCAGCAGTGCCCAGCACAGAGGATGAGCAGTGCCCTGGTCCCACCACACCATGGCTCGTACAGGCCGGGTGCCCTTGGCCTCTTGCCCACCTGGGCACACACCGCCTTACGTGCCCCTGCTGTCAACCAGCACTCCCAGGTTGTTTTCCAGCTCTCCAGCCGCTTTTCCGCAAGCCTGGAGCGCTGCAGCAGCTTGTGGTGAGCCAAGGACAGTACCTGGCCCTTGGCCTCGCTGTCACACCACCGGCCTCGCCCACTGGTCCAGCCTGTACAGATTCCTCTGCAGAGCCTTCCTGCCCTCCAGCAGATCAACACTTCCACCCAACTCAGTGTCCTCTCCAAACTGAGGAACTCATCACCACAGTCCTGCTTTTGCACTCCAGCCCTCGGAAGTGCTACTTACCCTATGCCTGGTCTCACCCCCAAGAGGTGGGCACGTACCTCAGTCTTCATCCCCACCCTCATCCCCCAAAAGCCCGCATAGAAAAGCTCTGCAGCCAGCAGCCATGTGGAGGGATCAGTTTTTATTTCAAAAGACAGTAACACAATTTTTCAATTTAGTATCAAAACACTGGATAGGGTTTTTGTCTCCAGATTGGCCCCAAAAACTGCTACAACCAAGCAGCATGCTCAAACCACAAGCTACACACTGCGAGTGTGACACTGCCACACTCACACCTCACAACCACGACACATCAGCAATGCACAGCAAGATGGCTTGTACCCAGTTAAGACAGTAAGAGCAGTCCTGGCCAGGAGGGAAGGCTTGGCTCCCTTCCTCCAGGTAGGCAAAAACACTTCTCCAAGAACACAAGGCTGTTGTACTTAAGCTGTTAAGTGTAACCCAGTGATGAGCAGTGAAGCTTGGTGCATCAGCACTTAGTGAAGGCAAGGTCAGCCCCAGGGTAGCAATGGGTTACAGGGGCAGTGGTTTCCTAAGCCCATCAGGTGTGGATGGGAAGGGACACAACCCCTGTGAAAGTTCATGTGTTCAGATGACTGGCTTGGCTTAAAAAAAAAAAAACAAAATAAAGATGCCTTTCACCCAAGTTGTTCCTTCCCAACACAGAGTTACCTTTAAGCTGAAAAACTGAACTGCACTTTTGGCAAACAGCTCTTGGAAAGGAAGTTTTCCCAACAGATTTTCATCCCTAGCCTGGCTACTCTGACTCACAGCCAGAACCATCACATCAGTTTCCTGCCTTGCCAAACCAGGGTGCCCCAGAGCCAATTAAGAGAAGGTTAATACCAAATTTTAAAGCCAAGAGCTTTGAAGTGTAGCTCACCAGCCTCACACGTTATTTGGAATGTTTATAATGGTTGCTACAAAAAAAGGTAGTTACAAAATGTGTACATCTCAAACATGCTCTCCAAACATTATTGCATTGTTTATTTCCCTTAATGATGCTGTTTGAAGCTCTGCCCAACCTGGTGGCCTTTAACCCTGGAACAAAGGAGATTTGTGTTTGGTCAAGTTGGCAACAGAAGGTAAACTCTGGTGCCCAGGGTCAGAGGGCAGCAGCAGCTGGGCCAGCATCGCATGGCGGAGGCAGTGGCAGGGATCCATTACATCTCGTTCAGGTCTAGCAGGGTCTGGTCCAGCATTCTTTGCGTGCAGAGATGCTCCTCTTTGGTGGATTTCAGTTTATCTGGCAGAAAGCAAGAATTGAGAGTTACAAACCAGCATCAAACGACCGAGAGTCCTTTGCCAAAGAAAGCTTGTGCCAGCCCCTTCCCCACAGGCTGCCGCAGCGATCCTGGGACCGGAGTGCCTGGCTGGGTGCAGCTGGAAGCTCTGAGGTTACCTGGCTTGTGTGTAGCCCTCGCCTCTCCCACTGCCGGTGCTCCCCGTCAGCACGGCCACGGTGCACCTTTAGCCAGAGCTCTAGGCAGTGTTTCACATGCAGGTGTCTCTGACCCCAGCCAGCTCTTCCCAGGGCTTCCACACCTCCACAGCTGACACACGTGGCCCAGCAAGGCACCCAAGAGCAACACACACTTGAAAACCAGCCCCTGGAACTACAGCTGGTTGTGCCCCCCTTCCCCTCAGCACAGGGCAGGGATGCCAAGCCCAGCAGCAGGGAGCAGACCACCAGGCTGGAGGGCAGCAGGGCAGGAGCTGGGGCAGTGACAGGCAGAGAGCGGGAAGTGAGGGAGCTGCACCCTGCCTGACACTACAGGCAGCTGTGCAGTCAATTCTCACATGTTCCTTAAGCCAGGAGGACAGCAGATCAGCAGCTAGTGCTCTAAGTAGACTTTACTCCAAAGGTGAGCCCACCCATATCACTGGAGACATCCACACGCTGGGACGCTGGACAGACAGGCTGCAGAAAAATGTCCTTTAGGTGCAGGCAGATTCCCAAAGCCACTCCCAACCTCCCCAGGGCCAGAAACTGCACAGAGAGAGAACAGCCTTCCTCGAGCGTGAGCAATGGCAGCATTTAAACACTTCCTGGCGGCACCCAGGACACAGCTTCAGGCTGTGTATTTTGGCACTTGCTGTCAAGATGTCTGTGAGCTTTCCCAACCCATTTCAGGGCTCTGCAGCTGCACTGGGGTCAGGCCTGGGAAGTTACTGCTGCACCCAAACCTTCACAGTTAGGACTCCCCTAGACAGGAATGTACTACAGGTACGCAGTGTCTCACAGACCACAAGGTCAGTCATTTATTGGTAGAAGCCATCATTCCATGCACCAGGAATCCTACAGTCATTCAGCTAATAGTAAATTAAATTGTAGCACTCAACAGGCAGCTTCAAGCAGACACAAGTCTAACTTCAGCCCACCCCTCATTTGGGGGCTGCAGCTATTCTGGTTCCATGGAGGAGCCAGGCAGGACCCCCTGGACAAGCAAACAAGACGGCTCAAAAAACAGCCAAGTCTGGGGGTGACTTCACCAAGAATAGAGGTTATCTTTATATATTAAAAAAATGCTTAAATAAATTACAGGATAAATCCAAATGCCTCATTAAAAAGCAGCAATTGCATAAAATTCGCAAGTCTGCCAGTCCTAATGATCAGATTTCACTGTGGTCCACAGCAGTGGTGGTCGCAATAAGCTTGTTTAATGGGATTAGTGGGCCCCTTCTCAGTCACACAGATCATGCAGCGTTAACTTCAGCTCATTAGAGAGCAGGCGGTTTTTCTCAAGCTGGCTGTACAGGCGCTCTGCAGCAGCGACAGGATAAGGGAAGCAAGAGGAAGAGAGAAAAAGAGAGAAAGGGAAGGTTAGTAGAGCACCAAGATGAGCACATCAAAAAAGCTGTTTCCATAACGTGTGCTTCTGAGGACAGCCTGGGCTACTCCCAAAGGTTTGTCTTTCTCTGACTTGTGCTTCAGCTCAGGAAGATCACAGAGGAAACCAAGTGTGGGCAGAAGTGAAAGTGCTGCCAAAGATGTGCAAAGGCAAAGAAAGGAAAAGGAGACACCAGAAGAGGAGCCTGCAGGCTGGGCTGGGCTGGGCCGGACCCCAGCAAGGACAGAGACCTGGGATGTGCTTTAAGCCTGCGGAGCACATTGCAGAAACAAGTCCTGCCACGGCTGTACCAGAAATAGCTTCCAGAGGGAGCCACACCACGCTGCAGTGGGACTGACAGGGCTTGAACAGCAGGACAGGCACACCAGAAGAACAGAGAATGACATCTCATCCCTGGCCTGGATGACCCTCCCCTGAGAACATGCCTGGTGCCACACTAACAACCCAGGCAGGACTGAAGGCAGCAACTGCTTCAGGTACAGGACAGAGGGACTTTTGGAGCACAGGGTCCTCTTTTACATCTGCCCCAGGACAAGGACATGAGCAGGGCACAAGCTGCCACTGCCTCTGCAGCCGTGGCCTCTCCAGTCCCTGCCATAGCCCCACAGGGGTCTAGCAGCCACGCGCATCCTCAAGGCTCATGCCAAGCACTCATGCTCATCAGCAGCTCCATGGAAAGGGAGAACCAGTTTGGTCCCTTTCCAGGATCTGTCACCTCTCAGGGCTGGGTGGCCAGTGTCCTGCCACACAGCCTGTCAGCCACAACCAGCCACTTTTAGAGAACACATTCAGCATCTCTCTCTGCTCATTTGCATGGGTCCTCCAGTCTGTCCTCCCAGCCTGACACCTCCAATTCCTGCACTTAGGAGAATTCCAGGCAGTGAAAAATCCTTACACATCATCTTCCAAACTGGCAGAACTGACCAGCACCACCTGCAGTGACACATTGTGTGATGCCTCTGCTGGAGAGGTGAGCCTGGAGCACAGCCTTGGCCTTGGGCTTCTCCTCTAATCCTTGTACTGTGAGGTCCTAGGAATCTCAGACATCTCTGAAGGGGTGCTACACCATTCCTCGTTGCTTTCGACCTTGGAATATTTTGCTCTTGAACAAGACCTAGCTGGGTAAAATTCCAGAAAGCCAAGTATTTACATGGAGCAGCCAAAGCACGTCGCTCTCCCCAGTCTCAGCTCAGTCCCTCCAGTGTAATACCTGCACACAGAGGGGGAAGCTCAGCTTCAGCTTCACCCTCAGCTTCTCTCAGTCCTTGGGACCTGCTCTAACTGCACTCGCTCTGCAGGAGAGGGCCGTAATGCTGATTGACTGTCCCTTCTTTAAAGCCACCAAGGGACCAAGGCACAGCCAGAGAAGACAATGATTTCTGTCCTACCACAATCTGGAAGTTGTGGGTACGTGGTAACCTGGCCCATGCCTTGCTCAACAGCTACTGTTGCTGTGAGGGACTCCAGCTCCATGCTGGCTCGATGCCAGTCCCCAGCCCCAAGTGATCCAGGCTGGCCCTGAGTCTCCCGAGCAGCAGAAGGTGAGAGTGAACTGTGCTCAGCAGGACTTGGTGCAACAGCTCACAGCTTCCAAGTAAACATTCCTGCTTGTGGACAGGGACCTGATGATTCACCCACACAAGGTAGCAGACTGGAGCGTTTAGCATGACCCTTCCCAGACTTCAGGAACAGCTTCTCCACATAGAACACTCACCCAGGTCTGCAGCAGCTACCCCATGTTTGGCCTGCTCCCTTCTCTGCCCAGCCCCGGGGCAGCCTCACCAGCTATCCCTGCCACCCAGGGAGCCCCAGGACATGGGGAGCCCCAGGACCGGGCCCTCCTGGTCAGTTAACCTATGTTTGCAGCACTCCCATGTCACAGCAGAGCTCACAGTAACCAGCCTACACAAGCCCAGCAATCCAGTCAGACCAGATGCCTCCAAAACCTCCCAGGGTAGACATTGCATCACCCACCCACATACTCATCCACCACCCAGAGTGGATTCCTTCCAGATGAGTGGGAAAAGTGCCTGCCACAGCCCAGCCTTAGATAACATCCCCTGGAACACCACCGTGCAGGGCAGAACCACCAGCTCCCCACAGCAAGAGTCAGGATGCAACCAGACCTCCCTGTGAGGAGCGAGGCACTTCCCAAGGGCAGGCTGCCACCTCCCAGCTGCTAACAATCACAGAAGGGGTGAGGTTGAAAGGGACCACTGTGGGTTATCTGGTCCAACCTCCCTGCTCAAGCAGGGTCATCCCAGAGCACATCACACAAGATTGTGTCCAGATCATTCTGGAGTATCTCCACTGAGGGAGACTCCACACCCTCTCTGGGCAATCTGCTCAGTGCTCAGTTACCAACATAGGAAAAAAATTCTTCCTCATGTTCAGGTGGGACTTCCTGGGCATCAGTTTCTATGTGTTGCCTGTCCTACTCCTGGGCACCACTGAGCAGAACCTGGTCCATCCTGGACACTCTCCCTTCAGATACTGACAGACAATGATGGCATTCCTGTTGTCTTAAGAGATGACAATGGAACACTGGACTGGAAGCCTTCACATTTACAGAAGCCCTGCCCCTCCCACAGGATCCAGATCCTCAACTCCAGCTGCAGTTCGGTTACTGAAGAGTTCTGGGCTCTTGCTTTGTGCTTACAGGGCACAGCTACTGCCCCACATCCCAGGAGAGTCAGACCACACTTCGGAATTCCTTGAATGCTCCCTCCTTCCCACCCAGACCTGCCACCAAAGATAGAGTGGGACAGGCTGGGGCAGGTGAGTGTGCCTGGATTATCCTGACTGCCAGTGTTGTCATGTGGAGACCAGAAGGGCACAAACCTGAGAAAGCCACGGGAAGTGTCCCATGTCATCAGAACTCTGGTCACGAAGGGCTCTTCGGGCACTGTGGCAGATGAACCGATCCAGAAAGGAAGAAGTATTTGACCAACCACCATGAGGCAGCACATACCGTTTTGAGAGGCTGACCAGTGTTTATCATACCACATCAACTTACAACAGCGCAGCAGTGACACACGCCAGGCATTCACAGCCCACTGCCAGTGGCAGCGCTCAGTGGGAAGCTCCATGCCACGCTCCTAGAAGGATCCTGCAGCCCTCAGCCCCTGCATGGGGCGGGGAGGGCTCTGCAAAAAATTTCCTGGCTCAGGTGCTCACAGCCCTGCTGCAGTGCCTTCTCATTCCTGAAGCAAGGAGCCATACGTCCCTCCCCCCTCGCACCCAACCAGTTCTGCCCCAGTGGAGACCAGCCAAAGCTCACACAGTATTTATTGGCTTCCACACCCTGACTAGCGACTATCAGGTGTGTGACCTCCCACTGCAAGCCAGCGTTTGGCAACGGTGCTGGTGAACACTCCAGAGCAGGCAGGAATGAGGAGTGTCTTCAGTCAGGCACAGCTCCAGGGCCTCCTGCTGCAACCCCCAGCCTCCCGCTTGACCCCACAAGGCCCTGTCTGCAGAGCTGCCATCGCATCTGGGAGCCAGTAACACACCCCAAAGAAAAATCCAGCGTGCTACTGAGGTCTGTGTTGCACCGAGGGTGACACCAGTTTGAAGGCAATGCTGAAACAGTTACTCTAAAGCAGTGAGTGGTCACTAGAAACCCATTTCTCAAAAGCGACAGCCATTTATACAAGAACTGTTTTCCTTAAAAGAGGTGACATCATGCTTGAGCAAGAGGCAAGAGAAATACAAAAGGAGCTTTATGGCTCCACACAAGATATGCAGATGAGAACAACATCCTCCCAGCTCCCCCGACACAGAAAGGGCAGCCCCTCAGAGCAGGCCGTGTCTGGCACATCAGGTCACACAGAGGGAGCTTTGTTTGGGAGCAAGTGCAGCAGAAGTGGGGGGCTGCTGCTGCTGCTGCTGCTATCAAGCTTCAGTGTCTTTACAGCACCCATTCCCAGGGATGCCTTTGCACAGTAACTGGAAAAAGGTACTGGAATTCAGAGTGAGATGAAGAGAGCGTGAATGCTGGGTGCAGATGCAGAACAAGCCACCAAGCAGAGACAAATCCAAAGTGGAGTTTGGAATCACAAGACTTATCTGTGTGAGACAGAAGGAGACACTAATTTTAAGAGAAGCTTCGGTGTTTGTGCACATCAAACTCTGCTTAGGGAACTTTGGGTCACTCATGTTAAGGCTCTTCTCTGTGGGGTGAGGACCTGGCCTCTCCTGGGTTAGTGCAAGGACCAGACGGAGCAGTTGTTAGCAGCACCCACTGCAGATCTGAACACAAAGCTGAGGAGCAAAGTTGCAGAAACACACAAGTTCAGCTACTTCCACAGATCAGTTCATGATCTGGCCCATCTCAAGCCTGTTGTGGCAATTCCTAAGGAATCCACCTGAGCACTATCCACAGCCTCTTCCAGAAGGAATCCTGAGACCGTGGCCCAGTGGCTCCAGCAGACAACAAAGCCACATTTCCTGAGAAAGCCTTTCCCAGTGGGAATGGGAATTGCACTCGAATTTAAGTCAGAACCCTTTCAGGCCAGCACAGCAATTGGTTACACATGCAGATCACAAGGACCTAGAGTTAGAAGACGGCATGCTGGGGCACCTTGGGCAGATCTGTAGAAGTAACCTGGACGGCACAGCGCCGTCGATTCTCCAACTAAAACCACAGCAAACCAAGCAAGCACTGGCGGTCCAGCCTGCTGAAGCGAGAGGCGAACGCCAGCCAGCTCATATTTACATGGAAGTCATGTCATTCAGGGCGTGGTCCAGTTCCTCACTAATTGCTTTGTACTTCAGTTTCTGGGCATAGAGCTCATCTAGAAGAGGTTTAGGAGGAGAACAAAAGGAAAATAATGAGGGAAGGCAAAGGAGTTCTTCCAACACTCTGGGGCAGGAAAAGCAGGATGGGATTGACGAACAGAGGAAAATGAAGTTAGAAGCGGAGCCATCACGACTCCGTGTTCATCCCCACAATGAACAGGAGGGTTCCAGCGGCCTGAGGACGGACTGACCCACAAGTGCCTTCCAGGATTACAATCCAGCTCCAAGGGCAGCAGAGCCAAGCACTCAAACCACATCACCTTGTAAAAACAAGCTGTCCAGCTAGGTCAGCAGGAACCAGTGACAGGAGGAGCAGCAAGGGAAGGGCAACTCCATCCACTTAGGGAGAAGCTTGCTACATCTAAGGAGAGCACTGATAATTGATGTGCTTTGTTCTCACCTGTGTTCCAATGCAAAGACTGGCTTGGGAGAAGTCAGTCATGTAATAGAGCTGGGCATCAGAGGAAATTCCCATCCTGCAGTACGAGGTGAGGTGGGGGAGCAGACCGGCCACTCCAGTGTTCTCCATCAGATAATGGAGCAGACAGGCAGCTCTCCACCTCCGGGGAGGGGCGGGCCTGGAACTGTGCTGATGCATCCCTGAGCCCTGCAAAGCTGGCACAGGCTGCTCCAGCTCTGGCTGCCTGGGCTATAGTACAGCTGGGCATGCTGTTAACAGCCTCGCAGAGCCCGGGGAACTTTGTCAGTTGTTATAAACTAGGTCACTTCAGCAGCAAGGCTGTAGACCAGAGCCAGCTCTCAATCAACAGGTTTCAAGGGGAGCATGCAGGGATTTGGAAGACTTTTTGCAGTTCCAAATGAAAGCTTGTCCTGGATCATGAGGTGGCTCAGATTGCTGCTTGGCTGCAGTTCTGGAACAGCTCAGCTGACACCATTGCTATTTCTAGATAACAAACCTCCAGAGTGACTCCAGACAGTAGGATGGTGTTTTATATCTCCAAGACCTGGCACTAAAAGACCACAAAGGCACACCGGCGGTCAAGGTAGGAGGCCTGTAAAGGTTTTGGTTTACCAGCATCACCACTCTAGCCACAGCAATCCACAGAAGAATCTGGCCACAGTCCCAGATTTAAGGGAGGCAGCTGGAACCTTCTCCTTCTGTGGCTTGGGGCAAGGTTCTGCAATGGTTGGCTTCAGCAGTGTTCCTGAAGAACTGCGTGAAGGATTGGGAGGAGGAAGTGAACCCACCCTCGGCAAAGGCTGACTACCTTGTGGATTGAAATGCTGGCAATTTAACCTTGATTCAGGACTCACACTGGGGAGTCTGAGTCTTCACGGGGGCTGTTGCAAGATTCACTGACTCCTGTCACTTGCAAGACGCTGTTTGCAGTAGCCAGCGCACGCGTGACGTTCTGCACGCAAGGATGTTACTGTGACCAATTCTCACACGTTCAGGTGTTTCCTTCCTATGCCACTCCTAAATTAATTGGATTAAGCTGCAGCACAGGGATCTAGTTACATTCCTGAGTACATCACTACCAAAATACACCAGCTATCTAGGTAAGGCCAGGTGTCTGGATCAAGAGCTTGAGACCTACTGCAGCACAGCCGGGGAACTGTTTTCGGAGCAGAGGCACAGGGCAGGACTCTTGCCAAGACCTTGGAGGCCAAGTCGGGTTATGCTCCAAGTAATGAGGAGCACAGGAGCCTCTCCACTCTCCAGCTACATGAGAAATAGCCTTCCTTAGCTGCTCACTCAACACACATTACTTGGTTTCCTATCCCCAGAATGTACCTTCCAGATCATCAATGGTCTTCTCCAGCTTGGCTACAGAGCGTTCAGCAAATTCAGCACGGGTCTCCGCCTGCCCGACAGAAATAAGCCAGTTAGTGCAACAACTCTACAGCAAAGGGCATCAGTCCGAGGACATGGAGTCTCCCACCCTCCACATCTCTTCCCAGCCAAGCTGAGGCCAGCTCACCCAGCTGGGCCATCCTGACATGGTCACTCACCTCTTTGAGTTTATCAGTCAGAATCTTGATCTCTTCTTCATATTTGTCCTCTTTTTGAGAATACTGTGGAAAAGGAGGCAGCAGTCAGCAGCCCCAGATACCTCCCACTCCAGAGAGCCCACAGCTACAGAGGGAGACAAACTCCTCACTGCAGCATGCATGCCCACAGAACCTTCCAGCTGGGAGTTGTTCACATCCTTACCCGCGTCCAACAGGACTGGGTCAGGCGGCAAGTCCCATGTCATGCATGGCACACAAACTTGGGTGCAGAAAAATTCTCATCTTAACATTTTAGCAGCTTAAACATCCTGGCTGATTGAATCAGCCCCAAGGCAGGGAAGGGCAGCCAGGCTTCCCGCACCCCAGCTTCCACAGCCCTCCAATGAAATAGGTTAGCCCTCCCAGCACAGCAAGCACAGCTCTCCTGGCTTGCTTAAGATTGCAGTTGAATCATTTCCACCCCAGTGGGTGCTCTGCTGTTTACACACCCTCCTAGCACAACAGCAATGTTTCTGGCCCTGGGACAGGCAGCCCTACCTTCTCAGCCTGAGCCTCAAGAGACTTGAGATTGTTGGTGACATTCTTCAGCTCCTCCTCCAGTTCGGAACATTTACTGTGGGGTTTTGTGAGGAAAGGGGGGGAAAAAAGGGAAAAGAAGAAGTGGGAGGGAAAGACAGGAGACAAGAAGTGAATCCACGTGCAGGGAAGACCAGGAAGTTCTTTAGGAGACTGTCTGAGAACAGACTGGATAGGACCCTGCTTTGAGGCACTTGTGCAGAAAGCAAGTTCCCTTTCTGCCTCCAAGCTCATGTTTGAAGTATTCTGCCAGCACATGCACGGGGCACAGAGCTGAGCAGTGAGATGTGGACGCAGGTTTCTGCCAGACCTGGAGTCTCCAAGGAGAAGCTTCCTGTTTGCTGTGCTTTACGGAGGGAAGCTGTTCTGACAGACAGCAGGACAGCCACCAGCACTCAGACAGGGATATTTATGGGCAGAGAAGACAGAATGTTCCAGGAGAGAGAGAGAGAGACACACAGTTAAGCTGAGGGGAGGAGCATAGTGAGGAGACCACATGAGTTCTGGTTTAATGGTTCAAGAAGGGAAAGGTTAGTACCTTTTCTTCGGCAACAGACAGACACTTCAAGTTCTGGTCCATCACTCTGATCTGCTCCTGCAGCTCCCGGCAATGACTGTTAGTGACGGTCACACAAGGGCACAAGCCAGGTGGGGGCAAGGTCAAAAGGAGCACCAAAACCACACCACCACAGAGCAAAAAAGGGGGTGGGGGGAAACACAAAAAAGTCATGGTCACAACATGCACATCTGGGCAGGAAGCACAGTGCTGCTGCTGCTGCTGCTGTGTACACACCAACTGTGTTAGACAAGGCCCGGAGCACGGAAAGACCCTGACCAGCTCCTCACGGATCAGCTAAAGCATCCGGACACATGAAAGGAGCCCAAACACCAGGATTTGTGCCTCTGCTCTGAACAGAGGAAGCCCAGATTCCTGCTCAGCAGTGCAGAAGCCTGTAGTGGTTACTGCAAATACTTGGAGAGGCCCAGAGACCAGCCTCAGCCACAGCTCTGCCCTTGGCCACCCCATATGCCACTTCAGCCCCTGGCCCAGGAGGCCTCTGCCACTTCAGGACAAGCACCGTGCACTGTAGCAACGTGAACTATCTTGTGACTGCCCACACAAAGCAGTGCTGGTGAATGCTGAGGAGAGGAATGCTCTCCAGCCTCCATGCAAAGGGGCAGAGCATCTCTACCCAAGGCAAATCGCATCATAAACTCCATGTCCTGAGTGGAGCTAATCCTGTTTCAAGGAGGGGAGTGCTTTCATCCCTTTCCTTTAAGGACCTAAACCCACCCTGTGCTTCAGGCCTTGTGTAACAAGGTTAGCAATGCAGTGTTAGTTCCCATGCAGAGGCAGACGTGCCAGGTACATGCAAGCGGACTACTCACGACTCTGCAAGCTCAGCTCTCTCTTCAGTACGCTCCAGATCTCCTTCTATGATCACCAGTTTCCGAGCAACCTGGGAAGGAGAATCAGAGTCAAGAGGAAGGAGGATGGTTTTGCACTTGTAGGCTGGGCACAGCACTGAATGGAATGATGGCCTGCAGGAGCCACTGGAGCTGTCAGAGGCTTTTGGCCAAGCAGAGCACTGATGTAGCAGCTCTGCTGAGAGCCAGGCTCTGCCCCTAGGTTTGCTGTCAGCAGGAAGGAGTCGACTCTCCTGGCCCAGGTCAGTCATAGTAGAGCACCCAAGGGTCTCACCTCCTCATACTTCCTGTCTGCCTCCTCTGCAATGTGCTTGGCTTCCTTGAGCTGGATCTCTTGCAGTTCCATCTTCTCCTCATCCTTCAGAGCTCTGTTTTCAATGACTTTCATGCCTCTGCCCAAAAGCAAGCACACGGAGGGGAGATGTGTAAAACAATGTCGGACAAGCCAGCAGTGTAATGAGTTTCAGAGCATTGACAGCACTGCCCTGGAAGCACAGTGCTTCCCGATAAGCCACGACTCCTCTGAATGCCGAAGGTGGCACAGGAAGGCAGAGGCCCCCAGGCTGAAGTGAATACAGCAACCTCAATTGCGTGGAATTAACTGTTCCTTGGGATGTTCCTCCAGCAGATCACTGGGCTCCCAGGCCAAGGGAAGTGCATTGCTGCTGAGAAGAACAAGCCCGGCTGTCTTAGGGACTCGGCACAGCCAAGTCAAGCACTTCCCCATCTGGAATGCAGGAAGAGCCAAGGCTGTCTCTATGGCAGGCCACCAGCTGGGTCAGGCCGCTCAGTGTGTGCATGAGGAAGCACATCAGACAGCTGGAAGTGGACCACTCCCCTCTGAATCACAGGCCAGGTCAGGGGACATCTGCCAGTTAAGGAGCATGCTGGCAGAGGCAGATGGAAGAGAGGCTGCCTCACCGGCAGCCACCTTTACAAGGCAGTGGTGTCCCTGAACCCATTTATTTCTCCTGCTTCGGAGGCAGGGATGCGTGGTGGCACATGGAACATTCCCTAGCCTCAGGTTACAGGACACTGGAGGCCATCAGCAGCCTCAGGTTCATCAGCATTGTTTTAGCTGCTCTGCATAAGCAGGCACTGACTCCCACATCCAGCCTTGATGTGGGATCTCCTCCCCCACTCTGGGAAGCCCAAAAAGTTGATGGCACCGGACCCTCGATGTTTGACAGAGTGCAAGCAGGAGCCCTTGCTCACCTTTCGCTCTCATCTGCCGCCTTCTCTGCCTCTTCCAGCTTCTGCAGAGCTGTGGCAAGGCGCTCCTGAGCTCGGTCCAACTCCTCCTCTACCAGCTGGATACGGCGATTCAAAGATGCCACTTCTGCCTCAGCCTGGAGGGAGCAGAGGAGGGTACTCAGCCTGTGCAGGTTTAGCAGCTCGGGTGGGGCAGCTGAGCTCTGCCATCGGGTCAGCAGCAGCACACAGGAGCCCAAAGCAAACCCAGGGTGCTTTAGCCACTCTCCCAGAGGCAAGCAGCACATTTAGCTCTGCAAGACTTGCCACAAGCTTTGTCCACACAGCAGCCTTCCTGCAGGCTTCTCGCTGTCAGCCTGCACTGCTCTGACAGTTTAAGCCATAAACACTAAGGAGATGACTTACACCAAGGGGTGCCTCTGCAGCTGCCGGGATCCTGCCAGGCCATCCATCATAGCCCTGTTTATCCACCACGCCAGAGCGTGGTGACAGCTGCCACTTAGCAGAGAGTCAGTTTACTGGTGTGATCTGGACATGAGTGTTGCTTAAGGCAAACCCTCTCACCAGCAACGTGAGAAGGATTAACAGGTTCAGGGATGTGCCAGGCTGCCTTGGGTACTGGCAGGCTGGGCTGGTCACAGGCGCTGCCCAGCCCTGGGACTTGTTGCTGCAGTGCCCACAGCCCCAGCAGAGAGCCTGCAGTGCTCGAAGCTTCCTTCCTCCCAGCGACTCGCTAACAATCCAGAGAAGGAGCAAAAGCCTTCTCCAGTCTTGAGACAGGTTGAGGAGGCTGTTCCCCAGCAACAGCTGCCTTGGTTCACTCATACACATTGGGAGCTGGTGAAATTGCTGACAGCCTGCAGACATTTGCCAGAAATGTGACCACAAACGTGACTGAGGCTTTAAGGAACCGGCATAGATCAGAGGCCATCCCACCCCCCAACCACTGCAATCCATGTCCTAGTCAGCCTTCAAAGAAGCCACAAGGTACAAGCCAGCCCCCATGGCACTGTGCTGGCAACAGAGATGGTGGGGAACACAGACCATGCAGCTTTGTGCTCAGTTCATCACTCGTGTGGCAGAGCCACTTGCTTGTGCTCAGTAAGGGAATAGAGCACTGCCATCACCCCGCAGCTTCCTCCAGCGTTGAGTCAGAGTGCAGCCAGGGCAGATACGGGGGGGGAACTGCCCTTCAGTGTTGCTGAAAACAAAGCACCTCAAGGCCAAGGATGAAAATCCCTTCAGTGGCGCTCCTCTTCTGGATCAGGCCCAGACTAAACAGTCAACTAGAGACTTGCTGCAATCTTTTGGGACCCTGGGGGCATGACCTGATTGGCCATGAGGCCCCTGCTTACAGCCACATCCAGGTCAACTCCAGCCAAAGCCCAGGGGAGCCCAGATGCTTTAGAGACACTGACACCCCACCAGAGCACCCCTGGGGAGCCCAAAATGCTGCTCCCCAACAGGATTATGAAGGCAGGCAGGAGCACAGCCATTCCAGGGCAGCACTGTGATCTTCTGCAAAGACCCGGGCACAGGCACATGCCAGACAGACACAAAATACCCCAGCTGCACATAACAAAGCATCCTACGCAGACACACTGCTCCTCACCGTGCCCGAGGAGGGAGGAGCAGAGTGATGAAAGACACCAGTGTTAGAGTGGGGCCCAACACTGGTTGCATCCAGTTCCCAGAGGGGCTGTCCAAGCTCTCCCCACTGCTGGCACTGAGGCACCCCTGGCAAGTTCCAAGAACAGGCTGGGAGAGCACAGAGTAGTGCCATGCAGGTACACCCAGCTCTGGAGAAGCCCACACCCCTCTGGTGCCCAGAGCCAACACCCACCCCGCTGAAAGGGGAAGTGGTCTGCCTGAAGAGGAACACAACAATACCTTAAACAGAACCAGGAAGGAGACTGCCTGACACACATCTTTTCCCTATTAAAGGGGCAACCAGCTGTTGAGGTGGAGGACCTCCTCCTTCCTTCTCCCAGGCAAATGGAGACACACCAGTACTGTGGGCCTCCACTTCCTGACCCTCTGAACTGCATCACTTAGCCCTGACTTCCTGCAGGCAGTGCTCAACCCACCCAAAAACCACCCTTAATTTTGAGGAAGTGCCTCTCCTCTGCTGCAGAAGAGCCCTTACACCTCCAGTTCTGCTGCTCCTCCCTGGATACAGATAAAACTGTCAGGCTTTCCCAGAACACAGGGTGACACTTCCAGGTGGCTCTTCCAGGCACCCCTGCTACAAGTGGCACATTCCTATTATTCCATGCTTCCTTCAGGAAGGCAGCCCTGAACCAGGGAGCACCCGGAGCCCAGCAAACCAAGTGAGAAGCTCATCCAGGCCTTCGGGACTCACCACTGCTTCCCCAAGAGATTCAAGAGGGCTCCCCAGGACCCGGGGCCAGGCAAGCCCTGGGCGCCACACTGGGAGCACTGGTTCTCTCCCCTGAAGGAGAAGGAGGCTCAGGGAGCTGTGAGAAACACGCCTGCACCCGTGACAAAGCTGCTATTCCAAGGAGAATTCCTTATGTGGCTACGAAGAAAGAGCCCAGCTGAGGCCTGGGAGTGGCAGGAGCTTCTGCCATGGGCCTGGGCAGCAGAGCCCGACCCATCCCCTGGCAGCACCACAGCGCTGTCACGGACACAGGCTCGAGCACCGAGGGGGGGAGGCCTCAGCTTCATGCTTCGAACGCAGCAAAGTCACTTCAAATTCAACGAGAGTCACGCTTAGATTCGAGCCAGGACCTGCCCCGTGTCACCTCATCCCTGTCCCCAAAACGCCGCCAGCCTTGCCTGTGTCCCAGGCCCAAGGGAGCCGGCCACCACGAGGGCCTGCCCGTGTCACCCCATCCCTGTCCCCAGCCTTTCCGGTGCTCCCAGCCCGGCGGTGAGCGCAGCGCTGCCAGCTCAG
>VZRQ01005222.1:155957-166686 GCA_013397975.1 Machaerirhynchus nigripectus | reverse complement strand
GCGAGCCCGGGGGACCCAGAGACAGCCACGGACACAGAGCGAGAGCCCCGGTCCCAGCGGACACTCCGTCCCGGGCCGGCATCTCGCCGGCACTCCCGCGGCTCGGAACGACCCCCGGCCCCGGGCGCGCCGCCCGTCCGGCTCTGCCCCCGCGCGGCGGCCCCGGCGCTACCTGCTCGCGGTTGCGGCGCTCGGCCTCCACCTCCCGCTGCAGCCGCTCCGCCCGCTCCTCCGCATCGTCCGCCTGCTGCTGCAGCACCTGGATCTTGCGCTTCACCGCCTCGATAGTGGTGGCCCCGGCCATGCTCGGTCCCTCCGCTCCAGCCCCGCCACCCCCAGACACCGGGACCGCGCCCGGAACGGCCGGTCGGAAGTGACGTCACTTCCTCCCCGCCCCGCGGGCGCGTTACCGGGGAGATGAGGCGCGGCCGCCCCGGCCGGGGCGTGGCGGGGGCACCGGCACCGGGACCAGAGGCAATGGGGGCACCGGCACCGGGCGGGGGACACACACCGGGACCGGCCCCAGTGGGACGGGAACACGCGAAAACGGGGCACCGGGCCGGGGCGGAACACCGGGGTCTGCCGCACGGGCACCTGGGTCCGCCGGGACTCACCCCATATGGGCGTGGGGACACCGGGACTGGCTCCACGCGGGTGGGGGAACTCCGGGACCGGCCTTATATGCCACAGGCCTCCTAGGGCCCAGAGGACCCACAGGTCCCCACACGGGCTTCCCCGTCCTGCCCCACGCCACCGCCCTGCAGCCGCCCGCTCCGTGGCCGGACGCTGCGGAGCCCCGCGGGCTGCATTCGGGCACGGTCTGGCCGTGGGCTCGGGCACTGCCACCCCTGGAGAGCCCGCGGACCCTGCCGGGGCCGGGACCCCACAGCCTTGCAGCAGATCCTGCTCCCTCTGTCCACCCAGGGACAGGGCTGTGGCCGCCAGGCTCCTTCTCCGCTTCCATGTGCCAAATCCCAACGGTGCAACAGCCTGAGCTGAGGCAAAACCCCTCCTGTCTCAGGGCACGTAACGCTGCGAAGATCAGTGTTCGTCAGAGCTGGGAGCTGTGTTCCTCAGTGTCGTAAGGGTCATGGAGCCCCCCAAGAGCTCAATAAACACATCACTGAGCCCTGTTTCTGCTCTCATTCCCACGAAGGCTACTCGGCAGTGCTTCAAGCATGTGGATAGAAGGGAAAGGCTCTGGGCTGCTGGCCTGAAACCCTTGGCAGCCAAGCAGGTAGATGTGGCAGGAGCACTTGCCTGGGATGGCACCTAAGGCACAGCATGTTTCCGGGGACGAGATGGGAATCAAAAGGGCTCTCTCGGGCTGGAAGCACCTGGGGGGCAGCTCTGCCCTTTCATCGCTCCGGGGTGCAAAATGATCCTCCCAGAGCCGGGGGAAACTGAGGGACCCCCATGGGCCACCCTGGGCGGCAGCAGCCAGGAAAAGGGGCTCCAGGTGCAGAGAGAGGGATCCATGAGGAAGCAAGTGGGGATGTGATGACAGCAGGGAACATGCCAGCAAGGAGCAGGGGAAGGCGAGGAGGGTGTGAGGGAAGGAAAAGGCTCCCAGAGCTCTGCAGTGCCACACTTCGACACAAGCCGATTCCAGTGCAGGGCTGGCGACAGGGATCTGCAAGCAAAGCTGCAGGGTGACAAATGTCCCAGGGCTCTGGAGCTCCCGGTGACACCCTGGCCTCCAGTGAGAGCAGCCCAGGTGCTGTGCTGGGGCTCAGGCACTTCCCCACGGGCACAGTGGGAGAGGACGGCTCCTGCCTTCTCCGCGTCAGAGCTGGGCTGCATCGCCCGGACACTGGACCCTGAGACATCCCGGCCCCACAAGGACTGCCAGGTCCTGACAGGTGATGAGCAGGGCCTCATGCCTCGTGATGGCAGGAGAGCGGCCACTGTGTGAAACCCTGCACCGCTCGAGCCATTGTTTTCCTGGAAACAGCGGACAACAATAGCCGGGCTGTGCAATGCTCACGCTGCCCATGCGCCTCCGCCCGCAGGGGAATGAGGGCTCCCCCCTCCTCCCTCTCCTTCTCGGAGCTCGGCTCCTCCACCCCCGGCCGTGACTCAGAGCTTCCTAGAGACACGTGGACCCCATATCCCGCACTTGAGGGGCTGCTCGCTGCCTGGCTCTGCCCTCCGGATACGTCCTTCACAGGGCCACTCTCTGCTCCTAGACACCTACACAGCTTTACCGGGAGCACACTGAGCCGGGCAGGGACCTTCCTGTGTCCCCAAGGCATAGGGAAGGGCTGCAGTCCCACCAGGAGGGCAATGATGGCACGGCAGCGCTCAGCTTCCTGAGCCTGCACCCCATACATACGTCTGCTGCCTTCTTCTCTGCCAGCTCCAGCTTCTCCTGGGCGTCTTTTAGGGCCTCCGAGTATTTGTCCAGTTCATCCTCTGTCCCCTTTAGCTTCTTCTGCATGGCAGCAAGCTCATCCTCCAGCTGGAAGGACAGTGGTGTCACCACAGGTGGACCCCACTCTGAACACCTGCACCCCAAGAAAGCCCTGCCTGCCCCATCCCAGGCTCAGCTCTGCCCCATGGCATCCCTCCTGCCCCATCCTTGGGACCAGCTCTGCCCCACAGTGTCTGTCCCTTTCCCACATCCCACCAGCTAGCAGGGACCAAGCCCAGGACAGCCCTTGGGGTGCCCTTGAGCTGTGGTATGGTGGCAGCTGTCGCACCCTCATACCCCAGGCAGAGTCTCTGTTGGGTCTGGGTTGAGGGTGACCCAACACAGGCAGAAGCCACCCCCCAACACCCCTGGGCTGGGGGCTGCGGCTGCCTGCCTACCTGCTTGCTCCGCTCCTCCGCCTGCTTCTGCTCAGCCTCCGCCTGCTCTGCCCGGTCCAGGGCATTCTCCTTGTCCAGCTTCAGCATCTGCATCTTCTTCTTGATGGCCTCCATTCTTGGTGGGACACAGGCAGCGGTGGGCAGCGGGATGCAGGACAGACAATGGGAGGGTAGGGCAGCTGTGTTGCCTGTGCCCCACTGACCGTTTATCAGCTCTGCCCAGCACAGGGGCTTTGCCTTTCTTGGGCTGACCCGCCTCCCCACCTTCCCAAAAAGTCTGTGCTTGGGTCCCATTTTGCGTCCCGGGGGCTCCGGGTGGTCACAGCCTTATTTGGGCTCCCGAAGACAGCTGGGGCGTTATAAAAAGCAGCAGCAGGTCTGCGAGAGGGGGTCCTGCATTGTCCCAGGTGCCTCCTCCCCCCATGCAACGGGACACCCTGGCTGGTGCCCCAAGCGCTTCCTCAGGATGTTGAACTGGGTCCGTGCAGCACTGGCACAAAGTTCCCGTCCCCCATTTGCCTGCCTGGGGGGCCTAGGATGTTTTGGTGGCCCTGGGCTGACATTTACCCCTACCCGGGGGCGGCATGGAAAAGGGCAAGATCAGCCTGGCGCTATTTTTGGAGCAGGGGCTTGGCCGAGAGGGTTTGGCTCTGCAAGGGAGCAGCAGGGGAAACTGCACCCAGCAGCAGGGGCAGAGCCCCCCGGGAGCCTGCTGAGCCCCGAGCCCAGCTCCGGCCATGCTGCTGCTTGGTGTTGTGGTGGAGGATGCTGTTGGCAGCTGGAGGAGCAGATTCCCCAGGTGCAGGGAAGAATTTTCAGGGCAAGTGGTAGAGCTTCTTCCGCAGCTGGGGGATTTGCAGCCTCCTTGTGCCGGACCAGAAGTCCCACTGGCCCCATAAATCAGGTTAGGATCTCCTATGGAAGAGACCCACTGCTCCTACCCAGGGACAGATGTTGAGGGCTAAAGGGGTCAGCACCAGGGACCTGGGGGACAGAGACCTGGTGGCAGCTCGTGGCACACTGGGCAGGGCACCGGGGGGGAAAAGTGCCCACCAAGGGCCCTGAGCAGTGGCTGCACCTCCATAAATAACACCCCTGTGCCAGGGCACTGGAGGCAGTGGTGGGCACGGGGCCACGGGCCTTTGTATTGTCATCATCCCTGGCGTGAGCGGGGGGACAGGTGGCAAGTGCTGACCCCGCTGCCATCCCAAACCTCCGCCAACCCCCGGGACGGCTCTGGGCTCCCCCTCTCAAGTCCCATGGAGATGGGCAGGCAGGTTTTATTGTGGCAGTGGGGACTAGCAGAGGGTGCAGGACAGGGTGCAGAGGGCCCCCCTGCCTGAGGCAGGGCACAGGCAGCATCTGGCCAAGTCGGTGCTGGGCGTCCCTGGCGCTGTAAGAATATGTTTGATATTTAGTTGGTTTTCCAATAAAACAACCTAATATCAAACATATCAGACAGAGACAGGGGCAGACGGAGGCGGGAGGACCCGGAGCTCAGCTGCCTGTAAGAGAAAGAGAAGAATAAGCTGAGAGCTGGGGCGGGGGAGGTATCCAGGTATAACCCCCGAGGCACTGCAGAGGCAGCACCCAGCCTCACCTCAGTGCCTGGAGCCTGCTGGGCTACTGTGCCGGTAGTGGGGTGCTCAGGATGCAGTGCCGGAGCAGGAGGCGTCCTGTGGCTGGGATGAAGCCGGAGCAGGGCAGTGCAGGCACGGTCTCCTGGCATGGCATGTCAGGGCACACCATGACACGCACTCGGCAGGCAGCGCTGGGGCCAAAGGGACCCCACATCCCTCACCATCTTACCTGGGCTGGCTTGGGGGACTCTGCTGCGCTCTGGCTCGGGGGTCGCCTGGCCGCCCTTTATAACTGCGCTTGGCTGCACCAAGCAGAGGGACGTGGCCAGCAACAGCCCTGGCCCTGCACACGTGGCCTCGTTCCCATTAATTACCACCCATTGACGTCCCCCTGCCCCCTCCATGGACCCCCGCGCCCTTGCCGCCCAGCACTGCCGGTCGATGCGGTCGATGGCCCCGCGCCGCCTGCTCCTGCCCCTGGTCACACTCCCTGTCATTAGCGGGGCTGTCAATACTGGGGGGCCAGCCCTGGCCTGCGGGGCCTGTGCCACCAAGGGGCTGCACATGACCCTGCCCAAGGACGAGCCCCATTGACACAGGGGAGTTGTGCCCCACATCCCCTTCCTTTGGGGGAGCTGCTGGAGCTCACGGGAGTATCTCTTCCCAAGAGCAGCTGGAGGGGCTGCCTGTCACCCTGCCGCATCCATGTTGAGCGTGCGGCCACACTCATGCTGGGGACAGAGGCAGGACCCTGACCCACACTGAGGTAGCTGTTGGGACCAGGGTGGTGGAGCTCAGCCACAGGGGCACACGGGATATCATGGAGTGCTGGGAGCACAGCCTCCCCACACCACAGCAGTGCTCTGCTGCAGTGGGACGCAACAACCTTGGGAATGGCACTGGGAGCTTTGTGGGGGCTCAAGCTTTGGGGGACCAATGGGACAGGACGTGGGGCAGCCCGAACCCTAAGTGCCATGAGAAGGACAGGGGCACAGCCTGGCCTTGCGGGTCAGGGGCTTCAGCCCCCTGAGGTGGCCACACGATGAGGTGGCAGTGGGGACGGCAGGGACACACGTGGCAGCAGCAGTGCCAGAGCCAGCGGCATGCGTGTGGCAGTGGCTGATGTGATGCAGCCCGACAGCTGAGCTAATGAAGGGCCATGGCGGGGGGTGCTGGCCCAGCAGCCCCCAGCCCTGTCAATAAGCAGAGCCAGGGCAGGCACTGATGGGCCCTGGGGCTGGGAGACACCAAGGTCGGGCACAGGCAGCAGGGATGGGAGGTGGGGGACAGGGCCCTTCCAGCTGCGGAGCAGACAGGGATCCTGGGGTGCCTGGATGGCAAGTGGGGACAGGGAACATTGCACCCAGCCCAGCCAGGCTCCTCTGCCCGCTGCTGCAGGGCTGTGCCACATGGGGCAGGAGCACACGGCATGGCAGAGCAGGACCTGTGCTGGGACAGGGACCCAGTGTGGAGCACCCAGTCTGGTGAGGCATGCCGGCCGTGCTGCCATCTCCTGGCGCGGCCATGGGCGAGATGAAGTGTGCAGGATCCAGGACACCGAGGGTTGCAGGCAACATGTCTGGATCCCAGCCACAGGAACTGTGCCGGGCTGTGCCTTCCCCACACTGCTGCCCTGGGCTGTCCCATGCCTCACATGCAGCAGACGCAGCCTGTCTTGCTCAACATGTTTTATTCTCAGTCAGGAGCTGGGCAATGCCAGCCCAGTGCCATGCACTGGGCTGAGCGCTCAGAGCCGCTCCACATAGAAGGCTTTCCCCAGCTGCCGCAGCTCCTGCTGGTGCTGTAGGTGCTCATCCAGGAGGAGCTGGCACACGGCTTCTCGGCGGATCTGCCGGGTACAGGGGCTGTGCTGAACCCCACATCCCCGTCTCACCAGCGCTGGGAGATACTGTCCCCCAGGACGTAGTGGAGCGGGACAAAGGGGGCACCCACCCCTGGCACCACAGGGCTGGGGGACCCCAGCTGTACCCAACCAAGGCCCAGCCTCACCGCAGCCTGCTCCCTGCCTGCAAGGTACAGCTCCAACTCCACACACTTCTTCAGCCGCGACTCCATGATCCACTGCAGCACCCCATGGGACGATGCCCAGCATCGTGGGTGCTCCCTGGCCTCCTGCCCACAGCTATTGAGACACAGGGAGGGCAGGTCAGGGATGCAGAGATGTTCCCCCCAGTCGGCCTGTGCTAGGGTTCCCCATCGCCCACAGATGCCCGGCAGGGGGGATGCAGCCCCGGGGCACTTTGCCGGCTCTACCTCTCCAGGAGCCTTGCTCCAGCATTCCCATTCGCCCGGACCTGCAAACAAAGAGCATGTTTGCATGGCCTGGGGTTTAACCTGTGCCAGGGCACACTGCAGCCCACTGTCCCCACCTGCTCCCAGGAGAGTTTCCACCTTCCCAACCCCTGCCCCATCTGACCTCCTCCCGCCGCAGTGAGGAGCTCTGGCTGTTTGGCACTGCCATGGCCAGTGCCACAGGGACCCTGCAACGGCCCCCTGCAACGGCCAGGGTGCTAATGGAACACCGCGGCAGTAACGGCACCCTGGTTACAGTAACAGCCTCCCAGTTACTGTCGTGGTGGCACCCTGGTTACCATAACTGCATGCCACTTACTGTCATGGTATCTCAGTTACCACAGCACTAATGGCAGCATGCTGGCTACCGCTAAATGTTATCCTGGTTACTTTGTAGCAGCTTCAAGAGGGATGCAGCCCGGGGTCGCGTAGGGATTGGCCCCTGCAGTCAGAGGCCAGTGGCACGCATCCTACTTGGGCTAAACTGTCATTTTATTAAACAGTAATTAAAAAGTGCCGAGGTCTGTACCCTCCACTCTGTGTCGCCCACGCCACAGTGACAGGTGAGCTGCCGGCGCTGCCCTCAGCCTGACAGAACTCAGACTCAAGGTGGGGGCCACGAGCTTTCAGCCCCAGGAGCTCGGCAGATGCTGGCATGCGAGGCGCTGGTGAGAGTGGGAGCAAACACCCCCTTGGCAGGACAGACGGGACATTTAACACTGCTTTGTCCACTCAAGACGTCCCCAAATGCCCAGTTGCAGGAGAATGAGTAGAAACCTCAGCCCAAAGCGGTAGCTCGGCCATGGTGCTAAGAACAGGCACCAAACTATTTCTACCCCATCCAGGCGCACAGGCAGGCTGGGCACAAAGGGCTGACGGCAGGAACAATGACGTCATGGGGAAAAGTGTTCACCCTTCGGAAAAAAACAGACAAGTGGCTCCAGTGCCCAAGACCCACACGGACAGGACGGGTAAACATCAGTTCCCGCCAGCTGCCGCAGGGAAGGACGGGCGGAGGGGAGCGCTGGCTGGGATCCATGTCTTTATAAATAAGCTCAAGCTCATCAGTTTATTCACAGGGTCCAAGACAGTGCAGGACTCAAAGCCTGGAGTGTGATAAGCCTGTGGCAGAGAAGGCCGTGGGGCTGATCCCCATGGGCTCAGCAGCTCCAGAATGGGCTCCTGGTGAGGGCCAAACTCCAGCAGTTGGAATGGAGCCCCCGCCGAGTGATGACTTCCAACGTGGTGTGAGGGGGAGATCTGAGAGCACAGCTGGTTCCTCTCAGTGCTGCCTGCACCGCAGCCCAGACCCGCCCAGCACACCCACTGCACCAGGCCCCCACACGCTCACAGGGTGCTCTCCAGCGTGTTGTAGTTGTCCTTGAAACTCTTCAGCTCCAGGAAGTGTTTGGCACGTTTGCTCTTCTGGCTGGAAGGCAGGTAGGTGACCTGGATGGTGGTGGGGCTGGAGACTTCAGGGGACAGGGTGAGGTCTTTCACTGCTGACTGGTGCTGCCGCTGGCTGCTGCCCCCCCGGGCCTTGGTCCTGCGGGCAGAGAAGAGGCACCACCACTGCTGCTGCCGCCCCAGAGGGGCTGCTCAGCCTGTGCATCTGTCTGTCCGACATGAAGCAAACCTGCTTTTGCAATGGCAGCGCTCACTGACATCTTGAAATCTAAGGCCAGTGGTTCTGTGCAAGTCCCTGACTCAAAGTGGTCGGGGACAAGCAGGAATGTCGACTGTGACCATGGAACAAACCCAAAACTACAGTAACACATGGGCTGCATGGAAGGGGTGAGCCCAGAGGGACAGATGGGCACAGACAGCCCCTGCCTCAGATGATGGCTGTGTCCCAAAACCTGTCTCTGTTCACACCTCCCCACGGGCTGCTGGGGCCCAGGAACCCACCACCGCACCTGGGCAGCAGCACTTACATGTTTGCCAGTTCGTTCAGAGCTTCCTGGTACTTCAGATACTCCATTTTCCCAAAGACCTGGATACAAACGGAAAAGACCACGGAACACCCAGCTGAAGTTATGGTGTGAGCTCAGTCCCAGCAGCGTGGCAGAGCACAGGAATGCCCTATGGGGCCAGCAGTGCCCCACCAGCACTCACCCCGGTGCCATAGCGGGCGCTCTCATAGCCATCCAGCAAGGTGTCAATCAAGGCTTTGCGGATGCCTTTGAACGAGGTGCTGGAATTCCGCAGTTCCAGCAAGTAGGCACAGAAGTTCTTCCCTATCAAAGACTTTGGGTACCGGCCCTCTACTTGAAATGGGATTTCTGGAGAAAGGCAGAACACAACAGCTGAAGCACAGGTAAAAATGCTTGTGCTCATCCCTATGGTCAGGAACCGCTGGTTGGATAAACTCCTGTCCATGCCCATGGCCTCCATTTGCCAACTGCCCCAGCATGTGGAGCATGCCAACCCTCAGATCACCAGCGGGAGAAGTGACTGCTACTCCCCAGGGATCGACTGGAGCCTCCCCATAGGGCTGTTGGCAGGGTCTCTCTGCACCCTTCTGCTCCCACTCTTGCCCTCGGATCCCTTACCCGATGTCCTGATAGCATCCAGTGCCTTCATCCTGTACAGGTAGTTATAGCAGCCTGGTAAAGGGAAAGCACAAACTGACATCTCTGCAAACCTTGGATCCCTCCGAGAGGAAAGGGGAAACGGGAACAGAGACACCATCTCATGTGACAGGACACCAACATGAGCAGTCAAAGGTGTGACTTGGCCCCAGGGGAACAAGTACGGGACGGTACCTCTGGGACGGTACCTGGTGTCTCCAGCTGCAGGAGCCGGCCGTCATCCTCTGCCAGCAGCCGTGGCTCATACTTGATGTCCTGCACCCTTGACAGTCGAATGTCAATCTCTTCCTTTAAATCCTGTACAGCAGGAAAAAAACCAGCACACTTACAGAGCGCTCACTTTGTTTGTGGGATCAAAAGGATAAGAACAGGCCCTAGAGAAACTGCTCCCTCCCCACTGCCCATCACCACTCCGAGGCGGCAGCTCTGACACTGGAGCAGCTCCTGCCTGTCCCTACAGGCATGGATGGGCCCGTAGGTGTAGGGAACGGAGGGTACCCACCTTGGGTGCGTGCTGCCCCACAGGCACGTGGGGGCCACGGCGGGACTTCATGGCAAAGCGCATGATCTGGCGCTTCACGAAGATAAACAGCAGTACAAAGACCTGAGGAGCCACAGCGGGGTGGGGGTCAGGCATGCACCGGGGGATCTCACAGACAGCCTGTGCCAGCCCTCCGCCCCCGCTTCCTGACCCCTCCGACCCCGGCACAGGGGTCCCTGTTCAGCGCACTAGGAGCCCCACAGACACTCAGGCCAGCCCCACACCGTCCCAATCTCTATAGAGGCTGCCACTCACGTCCTCTCCCCGCCCCACCGACCCCAGGAGCCCACGCGCGTTCCAGCCCAGCCCCACGACGGCCCGGATCCCGACTCCGAGGGGCTCCCCACAGACAGTCCGGGACATGTCTCACGGGAGCCTTACGGACTCCTCGGGCCCGGGCCCACGGGAGCTCCACGGACGCGCCAGGATCAGCCTCGCGGGCGCTCCACGGACACTCCGCACAGACACGCCATCCGTCCCGTCCCGGCCCGTCCCGTCCTGCCCCGCCGGCCCTCACCAGGCTGCCGTAAGCCATGACCAGCACCACGTTGACCCCCGAGAGCCAGTTGCTGCCGGCCCCCGCCATGCCCGGCCCGGCCCGGGGCCGCACAACATGGCGGCCACAAAGCCGCCCTGCGCCCACACCACGTGACCAGAGGGGGCCTCAATCACGTGATCCATACGGGGTCGCCGCAGCGCCCCCGCGTGCATCACGTGTTCGGCGCGGGCAGCCCCGCCCCGCCCGGTCACGTGCTGGGGGCGGGGTCGGGGGAGTTGTCAGTGCGGGCGGACCCAGGTAAAGTTGCGGCGGCGGCGGCGGCGGCTCCGGTACCGCGCGGCCCCCGAACCCGCCCCCACCGGCTTCCGCCGCCGCCCCCTGCCTGCCCGGCCTC
>VZRQ01005222.1:130199-155572 GCA_013397975.1 Machaerirhynchus nigripectus | reverse complement strand
CCCGGCCTGGCGCCGCCGTGGGGGCTCCCACCCGGCCCCGCCGGCGCCCTCCAGTTCGGTCCGGTCCGTCGCCCCATTGTGTGCCGCGGACTGGGCCGCGGGGTCGGGCGGCTCCGACCCTGCCGCGCTCTCGGGGCCCGCCCGTCCCCGCCGCTGCCGGCGGTAACAATGGGAGCCGTGCTCCCGCCCTGCCGGGCTCCTTGCGGGCCGCCGGGCCCGCTGCTGCCACCGCTCCTCGGTGGCGCCCCGGGGGCCGTGGCCGGGGTGGTTCCACTGCCCACGTGAAATTCCCGGGCAACAGCGGTTCGGGGGTCCTGGAGGAGCCCCGGCCCGCGAGTGCCGCCCTGCTCCACGTCCCTCCATCCCGGTCTGGGGGCTCTGCTTGCGCCCTCCGGCCCGGGAGTCACCCCATCAAAGCGCTACCCGTCGATTACCAAGTCGGGGTCTCTGATAACATATCCGGGAGCATCTCCCTAAAAGCTTGTGCTTTGCATACACGGAATGACTCGGTTTGCCGCCGCCATGTCTTTGCTCCGGGGAAAAACTTCTCACATTGATAACACTCTTTTGGGTCCTTGTTCTGCCCCATGTTGCAGGAAAAGCTTTGCCCTCTCTGGCCGTTTCCTCTGGGGCTTTGGAGCTTTTTGCATATGTTAATTAAGCTTTGTCGGAATGGGATGAAAATACCATTTTTCTGTATTAACACATCAGGGAAACTGAGACTGGGATGTGCCAGGGCAAGCGGCAGCCATCAGGTCTGGCACAGCCATGGGACCTACAGATTCTGGTTCTGAAACTGTAACTTATCTGACGTTTCTAATAAAATGAACAGTTTGTTACATTTTTGTATCCCCTCATTTTCTGGAGACTCCACACTTCACTTGTGTAGTTGAGACTCTCCTCTTTAGGCCTGCTGGGTAGGCAGTGGTCTGAGAAGGAAAGGGGGATAACAGCAAATGTCTCATTTGATGCAGTGTCTTTGACCAGAGGGTGTTGTAACCTGTAACTGTGAAACTTCTTGTTTTCCCTAAGCCCTGTCCGAGTGCAGCACTGGCCTGAGGTGTGAGCGCTGCTCCATTTGACGCTGGTGCTCCAGTGTGGGCTGGTCACCGCTCGCTTTGGCTGGAGCTGCCCTTTCACCTCTTGGTGCACGTGTGCAGGTTTGCTCTTTCAAAAGAAGAGGTGAAATGCTTTTGATGAGAAAAGCTTTGACCTGGGAAACTTGCATGCAGCTGTGGGGCCAGCACAGGCATTGGGATAACCAAGTTCTGCGATTCAGTGCTGCCAGTGAGCTGGTCTCAAGTTCCCCCATTGAGGAATAAGTTACCAGTAGCCAAGTCCTCTTTCCTCAGGGCAACTGTGGGGTCTGCATGGGGACACCCCCTCACCTGATAGCCTCAGCTAAGTCAGGGCCTGGGTGAGGTTTTTATCGTAGATATTTTTCTTACGGGTTTTTTACATGTTAAAGGACAAATGCTTGTGTTACTGGTGGCAGTGATGCAGCTGGGCAGGGCGGAGCATGGCAGCTGCTGAACAATGCCTGGGCACTGCACAAGGTTCGGACTCTGTCTGCTGGACCTGTGGCCCAGGGACGTTGCAGTTTGGGTTCCTGCAAATGCGCGGAATCACTTCCCTCTGGGCCTGTGGTTCTGCTGCCAGGTTGGTTTCATACAACAAATTGTTTGTGCGTGAAACTTGGAACTGCAAGAAGGCAAAAATAAGTACATGCTGTGGGAAAGAAGCCTGCACAGAGGGGATGGCTGGGGATAGGAGGCTTTTTCTGCTCTGCCTTGGCAGAAGCCCAGGCTTGGTGCTCTTCCCCCATACCTCGGGGGCTCTTGGTGGCTGCACAGGTAGCTTGGATTGTTTCCTGATAAGGGACCTTGGCACTGTATAGCTGTAAAACTGTGGTGTTAAGTTGCCATGAGGCATGGGTGGCCATGAAGGGGCAATTTGGAGGTTTTATGGGGAGCTGCAGGAGCAGTTGTACAGAAACTTTCCTACAGAGGAAGGCCAGGCACTGGTGGGAGCAGGCGTGGGGGGTGAGTGTCCAGTGTAGAGGCATTGTTAGGGCCTCCCTGCTCTTGGGAAGGATTTCTCCCCCAGTCAAGTACTTGCAGACTTAAACAGGAGATTCCCCAGCTTTTCCTGGGCTATTTGCTAATGCTGCTTCTGAACTTCCTTACTTGGCACACAGTGTTTCTCTCTGTGCTGCCCTGCTCGTGTACAGCAGTGTTTCGGATGGGATCCTGCAGGTCTGATTGTCTTGCTAAGCTGTTCTCCCTGCTCCTGCACTCTCTCTGTGGCTCCTTCCCATGTCCCAGGTGTCTGCCTGGGGCACAGCAGCAGGTCCTGCTGCTTTGGAGGAAGGTCTTGCAGTCTTAGTAATGAAATATAAAAATGTGAACTCTGTGATTTTTGAAATTTCAGGGGCTCAGAAGCTAGGAGTCCTGACAAGTGCCATGGGATGTCTCTCACATCCTTTGTGCCTGGAAGGCACTAGAGAGGGTAAAACCTCAGTGCTAATCTCTTTCTAACACCCCCTGCCCTGAGGCCCAGTGTGAGGTTAGAAAACTCTGCTTGCTTTGGACACTCAAGCTCTTCTTAGGATTTTTTGCCTCAAGCAGTTGTCTAACAGTGTTACTGGCTGCTATTCCTTGTAATTCCTTCTTGTTCACTTTTTTTGGTATGTTTTTAATCCAGAATACTAAGAAAAACTTAATTTTTCCAGTTTGGGAGAATAATTTAAATAAACAGAAATAGGCGGTTTTGCAAGGGTAGGCTTTCTTTAAAACAAAAAATGCCACAGACCTGTAGCACCACTTATTGCTGGAACATTTTTGCTTCCCTTGCCCTGCTTTGAAGGCAAGTGAGGAGAAGGGGAAGTAGCTGATATGTCTGAGGCTCTGAGATGCTCTGTCCTCCAAGTGAAGTTTATTTGAAGCTTTTATCAAGCATTCCTGTGCCAGTTGATGGCCACAGCCTCAGCTTGGGCTCATGGCAGATCTGTGCCCACTCACGCATGTGTTTCAACAAGAAGTTGTTAAACTCTTTGCCTCAAATCCAGAGAATGGCTTCAAATGGAAGGAGGGTCAATCTAGATTACCTGAGAAAGAGGTTTTTTACAATGAGGGTTGTGAGGCACTGGCACAGGGTGCCCAGAGAAGCTTTGGCTGTCCCACCCCTGGAAGTGTCCAAGGCCAGGTTGGACGGGGCTTTGAGCAACCTGGGTTAGTGGAAGGTGTCCTTGCCCATGACAGGGGGTCAGAACTGGATGAGCTTTAAGGTTCCTTCCAACCCCAACCAGTCTGTGAGTCTATGATTCTACTTCTGCTCCTGGGGCCTGATTGCTCCCACCTGGATGCAGGTGATATTCCATTCGGAACACTCTGCCATGGTATCTGGTGAGAAACCTCAAGAAGTACATGTGGCTGTTTTGTGTTGGGAGCACGTGGTGATGGCAGCCTGGCTCGCTGTGGTTTTAGGGAGGTGGTGGGGAGGGTTGGGGTCTACAGGAGCTGTTCTGGCCCTGGTGCCCTTGCGATTGTTCAGTCTCAGTGCTGCCTTTTGTTTTTGGTATCTAACAGTCCGTTCTCTCTTCTCCCCTGACCCACCACAGAGTTCAACCTTGTAAATACTGTTATTTGTATATACTGTAAATGATGACATCGGTGGGCACTAACCGAGCCCGGGGGAACTGGGAGCAGACACAGACACAGAGCCAGACGCAGCACAAGCAGCGGCCGCAGGTAAGGGCAGTGTCCATGGAAACCAGGTAGCTTGTAGGTGGAGACCTGGCGCTCCTGCCTGGTCCAGTGCTAACAGCTGGGCTTGCCTAACGAACTCCCCATGTGTCACAAGGTGCTGCTGCCAGAGCCAGCAGCTGCTGATGCTGGGGTTTCCATGTCCTTGTCTCCAAGTGGGAGCTGCTGCTGAGATTTGGTTTTACTTCCATTTGTCCATTCCTCACACACTTTATTGAGTGCAAGTGGCTGAGAAGCCACCTGCAGTGGGTCTTGGTGGTCTGGTGGTGGTAAGGTCTGCTCCAAAACAGATGTGGTTTGGGTGGCTGCTGCTCATCTGGTGCCATGAGGCTATTCAACAGTATATCCCTTTCTTCCAGACTCCTCTTCTTGCTCCTTTTTTATCTCACTTTCCCTGGAGCTTTCCTTCTCTGACCCTTGTTTGTGCCTTCTCTTTGCTATACTGATTCCTTTCCAGAGTTTCCAGAGAACTTGGGGTATCAGAATGGCCTTTGGAGGATAGTTTGGAAATGCACCAGTCTGACTATGCGCTCTTTCTCTCTCTGATTTCTTTAGGCTACTGCGGAACAGATTCGACTTGCACAGATGATTTCGGACCACAACGATGCTGACTTTGAGGAGAAGGTGAAACAAGTGAGTGTGGAAAATGAAGGTGAACTCTGACAAGAAGGCGAGATCAATACTGGGAGTACTGTGAATGCTGGGGGGGTAGGAGTGACACACCTGGCTGCTCCCTGACTTTCCTTGGACTGGCTTCATAAAGTTGTATCATAGCATGGTTTGGGTCAGTAGGGATGTTAAAGGGTATCCAGTTCCACCCCTGTGCTATGGTGATATCTTCCACTATCCCAAGTTGTTCCAAGCTTTGTCCAACCTGACCTTGAACACTTCCAGGGATGGAGCAGTCACAGCTTCTCTGGGCAATCTGTGCCAGGGCCTCACCACTCTCACAGGGAAAAATTTCTTCCCAATATCCCATCTAACCCTGCCCCCTGGCAGTGTGAAGCCATTCCTTCTTGTCCTGTCACTCCAGGCCCTTGTCCAAAGTCCCTCTCCAGCTCTCTTGGAGCCTCTTTAGGCCCTGGAAGGGGCTCTCAGGTCTCCCTGGAGCTTTTACTTCTCCAGGCTCAACACCCCCAGCTCTCCCAGCCTGGCTCCAGAGCACTGGGGCTCCAGCCCTCAGAGACACCCATAGAAATTTTGGTGCCACCTTGGTTTGGAACATGCTGACCATGGTATTGTCTTCTCTACAGCTGATCGACATCACAGGCAAGAACCAGGATGAGTGTGTGATTGCTCTGCATGACTGCAACGGAGATGTCAACAGAGCCATCAATGTGCTGCTGGAGGGCAATCCGGACACGGTAGGATTAGGTCCTGTAAATCTGGTGAGGCCTAGTTCAGTGTAACTGCTTATTTGGAGGTGAGGCATCTAGTAATGTCAAGATAAGGAGAGCCACTATGACTGACTAGTTCCACAGGAGCACGCACTGTGGGACTGTGACCTGGCTGCTGAACGCTGCTCTCTGTGGGCTTGCACGGGCTGTGAGAATGGCCCTAGGCTTGAAGGAATAGAGGAGAAAATCCACTAAGTAATTTGCTTCCTATTACTTTTGAATCCAAGCAGTTCAGCAGTAGTACAGTGGTATCTGTATGTGCTTTCACACCACTGAGTGTGAAGGAACTTACCTTTCCCCACGAGGACTGAGTGACCTGCATTGAAAGGCAGGTGTGTGTCAGCTGTGGTTCCCTTCTGTCAGAGTAACACAGTTGTTGTGTCTCTGGCCCTAAAGACTCACTTCTCAGTGAGGCACTGACTGGCTCTGTGCTGCTGCCTATGCCATGGTTTTGAGGGCCTTTTTCTGTTTGTTATTGTGGAGCTGGGCTTGGCTGCTGTTTCTCACCCAGGTGCTTGTCTCAGGCAAGCTGAGGTCAGCCCAAGAACGAGAGTGCTTGTTTAGGAGGAACCTTCTGTCTGCATGCAGGGTGTCATTCCTTTTGTGACAAAGGCAGCAGAGGTGCACATTCTGTTACAGCCCAAGAAAAAGGCTATGAATGTCAAATCCTTCCAAACAGCTGCTGATCTCACATATCCTCCTGGCACCCTGGTTTGGTTGGAGCTAACTTGACTCTGAGTTGAGGGTCTAAATATCATTTTAGAATATTATGCTTTAGCCTATTTATTTGCCTGTGATAAGCCCTGGGGGTATGTGGATGAGCTGGACGTCTCAGACTGTGTTTTGTGTATTGCAGCTGCTCCCCCGTGTCTGGTTCTCTGCTTGGTTTGGCTTCAGCCAAGTTCTGTACAACACACGTATGTGTTCCTCCTTGTCTTTAGAAAGCCCGTTCCATTGACAACTGAATAAAACAGCTTTTGGAAAGTCCTTTTAGAAAGGAGAATGATAGGGATGTGCATTGCTGAGGCACAGCTCTGCACCGCAACTGTATTCTCGTCCACGTGTCTTGTAATCAGTGACTTCTAGTCAGAAAACAAACCCCTGCTATCACAGAAATTTAATTGCCTAGAGAAACACATTGCTCGTGAGAGTAGCACCCAGGACAGTGTGCAGCACACGGTGCTGTATGGCAGCACCTCCTTTATTGGATCAGCAGCATGAGGCCCTGCAGGGTAGGGCTGTGGAGAGGCAGGCAGGGAGCTGGCAGAGGAAGTGCTGGGCTGCCACTGCTCCAGCCCAGTGGCCTTGCGGCCACAGCATCACCGAGCACAGGCAGCCCCTGCACTGCCACTGGTCAAGTGCCTTGGAGCTGCTTCTGGCCTGGATCCAGATTGTGCATCAATCCCAGAAAGGGGATTCTCTTATAAGAAACAGACCTGTTCATTGCTTGGGTGCTCAGGTGCTGAAGACAGGTTATCTGCTGAGCTAGTTACTGGTAATGTACTGTATTTCAAACAGTAAAGGATCAGGTATGATCTTAGCAGTGGATTAGATTTGGTTAAAAAGATGTTCACTTGAAAAATGTTTACTTGGAATACTATATTTTTAAAGTTTATTTCTGAGCCAGATACCTATGGAGAAATACTCTGGAAGCCTTGGGTTTGATGGCAGTTTGTGCCACTGTGCTGTTGGGTTTTTTGTCACTGTCCCTGCATGCTGCCATTCAAACCCAGCTGTTGATTTGTTAGCCAGCTGTGTTTTCAGGTGATTGTCAATGACTTAAGACTATTTTTAATTGTTCCAGCAGCGTGCAGCATCAGTTTAAGAGTATGAAACCACTGCAGCTGTCAGAAAATACATGGGTGCAGGCCCACAGCAGTGAGCTGGAGGCATACTTAATATTTTGCAGTTGAACTTGCCTGTTGGATAAATCTGTGATGTTTCTCTCCGTCTGAGCTGATATTTAGTGGAGGGGTTTTGTTAATCACTTTGCATCTGCGGAAAGGACTTACCCTATATGTTGACTGCAGATCACTATGAAACATATACCTGGGTTATTCTGAGGTCTCCTGGTGACCTGTGTGAAATGGCAGGCTTTTTTTCCCCTGAGCAAGGTAAATTTATCCATGCTTTGAGCTCTAGAAGTATCATGCCCTCTCTATTGAAGAATTTTAGTAGATCTTTGCAGAAATAGAATAACTCATCTCCTGTTACCTCAAACTGCGTGCCAGTCAGCTGTAAGAAAGCTTGGCTCAAGGGAAGAAGATGTGCTGTGTGTAGGCTGATAGAATCCTTAAAAAAAAAATTGGCCTGGAAACCATTTTTGCAGAGACCCCTGTTATATTCTCTGTAGCATGTTTAAATCTTTGTGTATTTGCACTTTTCATTGATCAAACTGTGATTAATTTCTTTCCCCTCTGCAAACCTTCAGCATTCCTGGGAAATGGTTGGGAAGAAGAAGGGTGTCTCAGGACAGAAGGAGAGTGGACAGGCAGAACCCAGTGAAGAAAGCAAAGAAAACCGGGATCGGGAGCGGGATTTCAGCAGACGACGTGGCGGGCTGCCGAGGCGAGGGCGAGGTGCCACCCGTGGAAGAGAGTGTATGGACCTGCCCTTTAATAACCCCCAAAATTCTCATACCAAAGCACTCTGTGCTGTGTAACAGCTGTCAGTAAAGCTTTTCAGGCAGACACATCTGTGAGGAAAACCACCCGTGTGTGTGGATCTGTTTAACGCTCCCCTGTCTGAGATGATTCTTTGGGTGATGCCCTCACTCAACCATCAGCTTAAATTAAAAGTTCAGGGAGCATGTGGTGATGTGGTCCCCCACACAGCCACTGTATTTTGGGGTTTGAGGTCTGGTCTGGTATCCCCGCTAAAGCAGGATGCGTCTTGAAATAGTCTTTGCATTGTTCTGTCTTTCAGTTCGGGGCCAGGAAAATGGACTGGATGGTGGTAAGAGTGGAGGATCTTCTGGAAGAGGCACGGAAAGAGGGAGGCGGGGACGTGGCCGAGGCCGAGGTAACACACGGGATGTGAGGTCCGAGGGGGTGGGAGGAGAAGAATGACATCAGTGTATCTATCTCCTATGAGGTTCCAAAGCCTCTTTTGTGGGAGGAACTGCCAAACTGAAAATATGCACTTGATGTTTCTGTTCTCTTGCTTACTTTTAGTGCCTACATGTTGCTTTACTATCTTAAAGATGCTAGAAACAGCACCTAGTTCTTGCACCCCATCCGTGGAGTTAGAAAATTGTGCTTTATTACAGAGGTGGGAAGTTAAAAAACTTAAGGTTGACTATTTTAGCAGGTGGGCCAGTGGCTTGTTAGCAACAGAACCTGCATCCTCACCATTCTTGCACATGTATCTGAGCACCACCACTGGCTTGGGCTTTAAATACTTGGGGCAGAAATTTTACCCCAAAATCTGCTGCTTAGGAATTGTTGCTGAGGTCACATACTGCAGAAATCAGAACCTGGGGTCCAGTACTTATGGTTTGTGCCAGCTGGAAAGCTCATCTGAGCCTGGAATGATGCACTGCTAATCATGCTGCCAGCCAGCTGAGGTCACTCCCATACGTTGAAAGATGTTGCTGGCAATCCCATCAACCCAGGAAGGTCCTCTCCACTTTTGTATTCTGGGCATCAGAACTCTGTATGTTGTTGAAGTGTTTCTTTCCCGGTGATGTAGAGCCGAGGGACAGCAGTGTGTGTGTGTGTTACAGGTGGCTCTGGACGGCGAGGGGGAAGATTTTCTGCCCAAGGCATGGGGTAAGTTTCACTGACACAAACCACAGCAAAAATAAAAGTCTGTGCGTGAGTAGTACTGTTTGTGTCAGTCATTTCTGTTCCCGTTTTCCTTTTTTTTTTTGTTAATAAAGCCCAAACTGCATCATGGTAGCTTAAATTTGGGATGGCTGGTGTAGCTGAAGCATCTCTGCTGAGAGAACTGCCTTGTGAGATGTGTTATGGTCTGAATAAAATAAATTCCTTTCAAAATGCTTTGGCAGAGTGAACATTTCCATCCTTGTGTTTGTTACAGAACTTTCAACCCAGCTGACTATGCGGAGCCGGCCAGCACGGATGAGAACTACGGGAATAGCAACAACAACACGTGGAACAACACTGGGAGCTTTGAGCCGGATGATGGCACAAGTAAGTGTCTTCACATGCACGTGTGCTGGTTTGTATTGAGAGCGTGAGTGGATTTTGCTTCCATCCAGTTGCAGTGAGGACATTCTAGGCAGGTCGTAGGCTCAGGAATGGAGGAACGGGTTGTTGGTCCAGAGATGGATTTGGTGGCCCTGACACTTTGCACTCTTTGCACATTGGAACGGGAGCGGGATGACTGCTCTGGGGTGAGCTTGTGGGTGCTGTTGCCTGACAGAGGCCCAGGAACACTTGCCTCTATTTGTTTTCCTGTAGGAAACCATGCTACCGTTTGGAAAAGTGTTTTTTGTAAACTGTAGTGTGATAAGCCAATCCAAAATCTCCCAGTGTTTGGTGCATCCTCCAGAGAATATTACTTGGAGTCGGATGCATTGCTCTTGATTTTGATACTGGGAGCATTCTTTCTTTCATGGTCATCTTGCTCAAACCGTGGTGGGATAGGACTTGGTTACAGAAATGAGCTGGAAGCAATTCTTCTTCCTTCCCTGTTTGAAGCAAACGTGTTTGCTGGGTGATTCTGAATATCCAGCTTCCCCTGCACATTCTCCTGCATTGGAAAACTTTTGCTCTGGGTTTTGTTTCAAGTATGTACAATATTGAGACACAGGTGAACTCAGATTTTGCAGTGTGAGGATGGGACAGTCACTGTCCTTGACTGTAAGTAGCCTGTTGGGGGGGGCCTCATTGGTGGTTTTGTTGTTGTTTTTTATGGAGCAGTCTTGCACCACTGCAAAGTCAAACTATTTTTCCACAATTACTGAATGTTTAAGTAAATACCACATCTTGGGTGTAAGAAGCATCCACACCTGTGTTAATGGTGGCTTTAGGCCACTTCCATACTTCTTGATTTTGCTGAAAAACTGATAGGTTTGGAAAGAGAGAATTAAAGTCCCATAAACTGGGATACCTTTTACTGCATACTGTTAGTGTCAGGGAGAGGGGTGGGAGTGGTTCATTTGTGTTTTCGTGGGTTTTGTTTGGGGTTTGGGGTTCATTTGTTTTTTTTCCTTCTGAAAACAGCTGTTGTGGAAGGAGGGTGTTCTTGTGAAACACCAGCAGACAGAGCGATCATCTTGGCAGCTGAGAAGGGGTTTTAAATACCAGAGGGAGTAGTGTGGGAATGTGTTAGTGGCAGTGGGTGTGCTTGCCTCCTCAGAAAAAGGGATGAGAGTGGACAAGCTCTGTGTGCTGGAAGTTTAACTGTCTAGTGGCAACAGGCTTCTGCGTGGATGGTTTTCTTTTTCCTGTGTTGGTGTTTTGTGGAATTGTGGAACAAGGTGGGTTAGAGTGTGGTTAGGGGGAACTGAAGATTTTTCTGACAAACAACTCAGATTTGCTCTAGTACTACAACACAGCTGTAAAGTTTATTGTGCAACACCACTGGTCACCTGTGTTGTGTGTGGTTGTTTTGTTTCCATTTTAGTAGCCACAGGCATCTCTTTAAATAATAATATCCACAGGTACAATGTGACTGGTGTACATGGGGGCAATGAAACTCACCTTCACTTCTTTAAGTCAAAATTTCACTGGTTGTCTTTCTTTTCTTTTTTTTTTTTGTTTCAGGACTTGATTTCATTGGGGGTGAGGGGTCAAATTATCCCCGAAAATTTGACACTGCTCCTGGTACGATACATCCAGGTGCACTAACTGCCCCGGATTCCTTTACTTTATAGCTTTTTTTTAAAAAATCTGAAATATCTGTGGATATGTCATTCTCTCTTAGTTTGTTCATTTTAATTAATATTTGACATTTGTTCTGACTGTGCTTTTACTAACGCTGACACCTAGAATGTAAATTGGGAGAGGCTAACACCAATTCCTGTGGATTTTGCAAATTTTAACTCCAGCCATTGCTTCTTGCTGCCCAGAGCAGCTCTGTGTCCGCAGCGCTGGTGACAGAGTATCCCACCCGAGGGCAGGAAGTGTGAGGCAGCTCAGTCATATTCCCTTTGTCTCACATCCTGAAAGCTGTGACTTGCTGTTGTCCCTGTGCTGCTCCACGGGCCTCCCTGCTGTCCCTGCTTAGGGTCACAGCTCTGCTGCAAGGGCAGTCGGTCTGGCTGAGCTCTCTCTGCGCTTTGCTCTGCCTATGGCTGCTGCTGGGTGGGCAGTGCCCCATGGCTGCTCTGGCTTGCTCAGGCTGCCTGGCTGCTCCTCTTCACCTCCCTGCAGTTGAAGATGGTGGTGGATTTTGAGATGACAGGGATGCTTGATGGCAAAGCTGCTCTGTGCCTGGCCACTTTATTTCCTGCTCTTATACCGTTATACCTTAATGGGGCCAAGAGATGCCCATGAGATGATGCAGTTTGCCTTATCTCTGTAGAATTCCATTGGTGTCCATAATAAGGCAAACATCCTGTTTAATGGCTCCTCCATTTAACCTGAGGTCTTGAAATTGAGGCTAGGGGACCTTCAAGAAGAACTTGCCACTTGACTCTTGAAGGTCAGGGCAGGAGGAGAAGTATTGAGGCCAAGGAGTCTCCCTTGCAAGGGCTCGAAGGCAGGCAGACATACGTGGAGTGCTGCTGTGTTGGAGCATTTCCTGGTTCTCACCTCAGGGTTAATCTTTAACTTCCACAGGCAGCACAAGGCCATCTGCTCCAGCACTGCTGTTGTGGTTTTGCTGCCCTTTGGCTTTGTTTGGATTAACGTTCCTTCGAGGTGCAGAGTGGGGGCCTTTGGGTCTGTTGCCTTCCCAGTGCAGGGTGACAAGCCTGGATCCAGTCCTTGAGAGGCAGCAGCCTGCCTGCTGGACTGTGGGAAGGAGCAAGCTGGGTGGTTATCTCCCAGTTTAAAATGAAGAGAGAGTGTATTTGGGGAGGGATGTGAAAAACTTGGAGACACAAGGGGACTTTTTTTTCCTTAACCACATTCATATTTGCACATGTTGTTGGCTTAATTTTATTTTCTCCTCTTTTTCTTGGTTTGAGGAGCTTACAGACCAGCAGCTCTTTGAAGGGTTTTCTGAAAGACAGGAAGGCTTGCTGTTCAGAAGACCACCCTTCTGAAATGGTGTTAGAAGGCTCAGGGTATTGCTTGTGTTGCAGCTCTCCCCTTCAGAAGAGCTTGATGGAGAGTGATACAGTTGGCTTCTCTAAAGAAACTTCCTGTGCTGTGCTAGTTGGGAGCTTTCTGGAGTGTTCCTGGTGAATACCCGGTTATACATTGCAGGCCTTTGATTCTCCATCTCCCCCTTTGTGTGTAGGGAGCTCGAGCTGTGCTGAGTCAGTGTCCAGGGTTTGAGGAGCAGACTTGCTGGGAAAGCCCTGTCAATGGCTGCTCTTCATCTGCAGGGTTTCCTTCTGCTTTTAGTGCTGCTTTTCTTCTTATTTTTCCCAAACAAACAAGACTTAAGAGCCCCATGCTGTGTTCCTGCATGCACAAACTCTTCTTGGGGCAACTCTCCTGTCTTCCTGCTCTCTGGGCCAGCTGCAGGTACCTCCAGCTCCCACTTCACCTCTTGGGTAAGGCTTGGGCTTCTGATCCCTGAAAATCTGGAAAGCAGCCTTCCTGCTACTTCTGTAAGGGCACCAAAAATCTAAGGATTGGGGGAATTTAGGTTTCTAAACTGCAGATGTGTTTTGCATTGAATGTTGATGGTTCTGGCTGTGGGGGAAGGGGTAGTGTGCCTTAAGAGTCCTGGCATTCTGGCAAGTGATATTGTTTTAATATCTGTATTTCAAACTTGAATATATAAAAAAGTAAATTCTGGGAGACTTCTGGAATTGGCTCTTCTTGTCAAGCAAAACAAAAAAACAATGAAAAAAGAATAATTCACTGATACTTATTTCATGCACTAAATCCCCCAATTCTAGACAAGTGGTTATTTAAATACCCAGTTAAAGTCTATATGGGAAGATCTGTGTCCTGCAGAAGAACTCAGAATGTTCTCCTTCCCCACGTGCTGTGTTTTATGCTGTAAAAGGGCTGATACCAACTTGTTCCATCCAGTAAGTGTCTTCAGGATTAACCCTGTTGGCGCTCTCAAATTTTGTTGATCTGGTTTGTGTGGACTGAAAACAAGCTGCACAAAATGGGGCCGGCTTTATGCTCTGAGATTTTTGGGGATGTGAAAGCTCCTGCTCTCTTCCCAAACCAAATCTTAGTTGTTAAATGGAGTCTGAAACTGCTGCATAATATTCAAAGTACAGAGGTTAAACTGTGATGGAAGCGAGGGCTGGAACGAGTTGAAAATGCAGCCAGGCAAAACTCTTTATTTTCTGGTAAATTTTGCTTGCTTAAGTTGCACTGTGTTGGATTGCAGCTGAGGTTTTCCCAGTTTTCTCCCTGGTACTTCAAGCTGCACACTTTCAGCATATCTCTGAAGCTGGTCACAGAAAATGCAGGAATTGCTTAGTCCCTAAAATTTTCATTTCTGAATCCCATTTGCTTTTGCCCAGGAGGTTCTGGTGCGCTGAGGTTTCAAGATCTTTTTTTGTGGGAGGAAAGATGAATCATGGGAATGGCTCAGTGTTCCTTAAGTTTTATAGAAACTTGAGGTTTACCTGGATGGTGAGATCCTGTGCCAGAGCTGGCAGGAGGCCCATGAGGGAGGTGCTCTGTCCAAGCTGCTGGGGTAACACTGACTGCTTGTGGGTGCACAAACCAACAGCTACTGCAGTACGAGGGGAAGTCAGGAAGATGGCACAAGGAGGCTGGGGACAATTCTGGGGCTTCCTTGCAGAGCTCAGCTCCCCTTTTGGGTGTTGGGAGGGTGTGTGTTGCCCTATCTGCCAGCCCAGCAGTCCCTCTTTTTCAGCCCAGCCTGCACCAGCAAGGCAGAGGTGATCCCATCACAGTATCTTGACCATAAAGCGTGGGTTGAGGTTGACTGCTTTAACTTGTCTGACTGGCAAATAGAAGTCCTCCTGGCTGCCTGCAAAGCTCCCCAGTGCTCCCCCAGCTGTTGGAGGTAGAGCTCTGATGCATGCATAACTTCTGTACCTGTTGTTGTCCTTATAGGTGCATGGAGGGCAGCGACAGAAGAATGGGGCACGGAGGACTGGAATGAAGATGTAGGTATTTTCTGAACCCGTCTCCTCTGTGCATCTGCCAGCAGGCTGCTGTCCTGTCTATACACACAGAGCTGTCAGGGCAGCTCAAAGCCTATCCTCCCCGAACTGTGGACAGAACCCCAGCCAGGCTCCCAGCTCTGGGAGCTATGATGAATATTGTTACAGCTTCTACAGGATACGTGTAATAGAGCTTGTCATAGGGGCCCAGGACAAGAAGAGATCTCCTGGGCCATTGGGGCTGATCCTCTCATTTCCTGTAACTGCAAGATGGAATTCTTCCAAAAACTGGCCTGACCACACAGGACTCTTGCTCTGCTCCTCTGGCGGAGTGGCAGCTGGGGAAGGTTTGCTTTTGATCACACCAGCAGCAGTTTCATGGTTTCATGCACGTCTTGTGCCTCTGCTGGTCCTTGTGAGTTGGATGGAAAAGAAGCTCTTCGCTTTACCTTCAGACAGGCTCTTTGGTGTGTCTCACCACCTTGTGTTCTCTACCTGATGTCTCCTTCAGGGGAGAATGGGCACTGTTAGCACCTCCCGTTAATGCCTATCTGTAAGTTTCTTCTGAAATGGGCTTCAGTCCCTCTCCAAATCAAGGAAGGACTTCTGTTCTTGCAGATGGGAGCAGGGTTGGGCTTTTTTAGTATGATTGTTAGTTTTGCATGCTCATTTTGGCTCAGCCAACAGAATGGGCAAGCACAGGAAGCATTTGCTTTCCAGGCACCACCTGAGGGAAGCACTACTGCTGTGTTTGGAGATATGAGCAGCTTTTCTTTGTTCAATCAGGTTTCTGCCAGAAGGGAGCCTCTGAGAGCCTTTCTTACCTTCAGTGTGTGTGAGGTGCTCCTAGGAGTTCTGGATTTACTTTTTAAACTCTGGTAGTTCAGTTTGTGGCAGCTCCTCAGTCTGGAATAGAAGCTGTTCATGTTCAGATACATTCCAGGCTAAATCACAGGTCGTCACTAACCCTCCACCAATTTCTGAGCAATGTTCTTTTCCCTTCCACAGTCGAAGTAGATCTGTTGGTCAGATCATCCAAGCGAGCCCAGATCACTGTAAGCTTAGCTATGGGTCCAAAGTTTCTCCTTGACTTCACTACCAGTGCTTGCACCTACCAGTGCAGGGGCTTTTGCAGGTCTGTTCTGCATGCCATTGACTCAGAGCAACAGCCCAAGGTCCCAGCAGTCCTAGGGGATTTGTGGACTATGGGAAATTTTTTAGAAGGATTTGAGAGGCTTTTTTTCACTGGCAGGTGATTTGTGCGCTTGGCTGAGAAGAAACAAATGAAGTAGACGCTGATTCTGATGAGAGCCAAATGCTAGAGAAGTTTCAGTCTAAGCACTTGAATTTCTTGAGTTTTTCTGTGGCTGTTTGTCTCAAACATTCATGTGCTGTGTGTCATGGGCGCTGTTATGAGGTGCTGTTCTCACTTTTGGATTCTTTTTTCCTTTTTTATCTTTCAGCTGTCAGAGACAAAGATCTTCACAGCCTCCAATGTGTCTTCAGTGCCTCTGCCTGCCGAGAATGTGACAATCACAGCTGGACAAAGGTGAGAGCCCATGGTCATGCTGTTTACCTGGGAAAAGTAGCACATGAGTCTCGGAGCAATTTGCCGTCTTCAACTAAACCTTACTAGCTAGCTAAAATGCAGCAGCTCTGAATGAGATGAGGTGGATTTGAATGGAAGGGTTGACTTAGGAGTTTTTGCGTCCTAATCCTGGATTAGAATTTTCCTAGGCTCTATTGCTGGTTCTTCAGGTTTGGGGGCATTTTGCTGTGTTAAATTAATGTAAAACATGGTTTAAAATCAAAGGCCATGCAGGGTCTTGCTTGATCGGTCTGTCTTTTTAAGATTGCTACTGGCAGTTGTGAGTTAATGTTCTGCAGATGCCTTCAGTTTGTAAAGTAAAAGCTGTGAGGCTGGAGGGGGAATACTGTTCTAATAGAAGCAGGAGCTTCTGTTAACCTCAGTGGGTCTTTGTCTACCCAGAATTGATCTTGCAGTCCTGCTAGGAAAGACACCCTCTTCCATGGAGAGTGAGTCAACAAACCTGGAGTCATCCCAGACTCCTTCCCTGGCGCAGCCACTGGTGTTCAGCAATTCTAAGCAGAGTGCTCTATCCCAGCCTGCCTCTGGAAACTCCTTCTCTCACCACAGCATGGTAAGGAAATGCTGGTCTCTGCCAGTGGGTGTTTGGTGGAGGTTGCTTATCCCCTGTTGTTCTGTCTGTTTGGGTAATAGAGGAAATACAGTCCTGACACTTGCTCCCTGCTTGGGGCTGGTAGAGCCAAATAATTTGCTAGTCTGCTTTAAAAGCAGTGGCCTGAAGTTCATTCCTCAATTTGAAATAATTGGGATAATTCCTCCCCTGCTGCCCTTGTCAGATTTGCATCCCATGCTTCTTTCCTGCTTAAAGGAAAGGAAACGCTCTTTTGGTCCAGAAATTGCATTTGTTTGCAATTCCAACAATTTGAGGAACAGAACTGGTTGGGAACTGGTGTGGCATGGAATGCTGGCATCCACTGACAGGAGAAGGAAGGAGGCGTTGAGTCAGAGTCAGGGATGTGCATAGACCTGGGCAGATGCTGTTTTGTGTAACTTTAGCAAAAAAGAAATAAAAATTGTTTACTTAATGATGAGATAGTTGAGGAAAGATTTTATTAACCACACTAACGATAAAGCCAAGATCTCCTGGTGTTTCTCTTTTAGTGTAATTGAATGCATGAGAACAATTTAGTACATTTTTTAAGATCCTGTCCTGTCTGTTAACTCCTTTTGTAACCTTCTGTGACACTGTACCATGGCATGGGTTGGGCAAGAGAGGAGCATACCTGTGCTCACACACAGTGGAGGCTGGAAAAGAAACATGAGCCCTTGCTGCCATCAGTGTGTGTGCGTTGGGAGCTCGAGAGTGCTGAGCCGAGGCACCCAGTGAGAAGCAGCAGGGTACAATGCTTTTGGGCTTATGTTAAGAGATGTAACAGTCCTCTGAGCCAAGTTCCAAGCCATGGGAGATGTTGACTTTATCTCCTTGCTGAAATTGCAGGTGAGCATGTTGGGGAAAGGGTTTGGAGATGTCGGGGAGGCCAAAGGCAGCAGTACTACAGGGTCGCAGTTCCTGGAGCAGTTCAAGACAGCCCAGGCACTGGCTCAGCTGGCAGCTCAGCACACCCAGCCTGCTGGGAGTACCACTGCTGCTTCCTGGGACATGGGATCCACCACCCAGCCCTCGTCTCTGGTGCAGTACGGTAAGGCAAAGCAGCGCGGCTCCCCGGAGGGGAGGGAACGTGTTCCCCCAGAACTGCAGAGGCACGCTGTGAGCAGCACTGGGAGGGATTCAGCAGAGGGTCTATTCACAACCAGTTTAGCTGAGCTGAAAAAATTAAAAGAGCCGTGGGTGAGACTAAAATGTAATAGTGTGTGTGAGTCTCTCCCTGTTCCTTTTATACTTAGAACGGTTGAATCTGTCATTCCAGACAGTTTCAGGGCCAGGGATCTGGTGTTCCTGAGCCTCTCAGAGTGTGCAGAACTACTTCCTGGTGTAAAGCTGTGCCAGAAAAAGGTCTGAAAGGGCACCTCTGGAGAATAGCTCCCATATACAAACTCTTGTCAGTCTCCTCTCCCTGCTGAACTCATATTTTAAGGGAATTTTAAGGGGATTTGCTGTTAAATGCCAGGAAGTAACTCTATCTCTGGGCTGGCATGAGGGAATAAACAGGGACTGAGAGGCTCTTTTCAGATGAGAAGCTGAGTTTTGCTGTGGTTGAATGCTAGTGTCGTTTCCTTCAGCTTGTGCTTGTTATAGGGAAATGGCTCTGGTTCAAATCTTGGCTCTGGTTCAAATCTAAGCTGAAGAAAAACTGAGCCCTGTCCTAGTGACAGTCGGTGTTGGCAGCTTCTGATCTTCTCAGACAAGAAGCCTCAGAGGAGAGTCACAGAGAATAGGAGTTGGTTTTGAATAAACTGTGGAAAGGCTTAGTTGGAGGAGGAAGGTGGTGCAAATACCTGAGGGTAGGCAGCCCCAAGCAATGATGTTGCTTGGAGACACCTAGTCCCTGCAGGGGAAGGAGGAGGCAGTGGAATGCTGGAATGTTAACAGAGAGGAGAAGGAAGCGGCCTGCAGGAGTCTGGCATGCAGTGTCTCCACACGAGGGACTCTGGAGTCCAGCTTTTCTTAGAGAATGGAGGACTTCTGCCATGCAAGCTGGCTTTGTCCTGTAGAGAAGAAACTGAGGGAAGAAGGGCTCTAAAAAGGCTTGGCATTGATGATGGTGAGAGCGTGAGGCTGGGAGCAGAGATGCTGAAGTTCTCTGCTCTCTAACAGACTTCAGGATGAAACATAGAGGAAAAGTATTTATTTTTCTTCGTAAGTGTCAGAACTTGATTTATTTTTAAGGAAACAAACCCTGCTAACTCAGCTCTGTCTTGTCCCATAGATCTCAAGAACCCAACAGATTCTTCCGTGCATAGTCCCTTCACCAAGCGTCAGGGCTTCACATCAACTTCAACCATGATAGAAGTGTTCATGCAGGAGAAACAGCCTGTGGTGACTGCCTCCACAACCACGCCGGCACCCCCATCCTCACCACTGCCCAGCAAAACCAATCCAGTTCCCCAGATGTCCCCAGGGTCCTCGGACAACCAGTCCTCAAGTCCCCAGCCAGCACAGCAGAAGCTCAAGCAGCAAAAGAAAAAAGCATCGTTAACATCAAAGGTGCAGACCAGTGGTGGGGAAGCAGGCATCGGATTGTGTTAAAGCTGCAGAAACATCCATTTGGGCTGCTGAGGGAAGGTCTGGGCTTGGCCTTCCTGCTGTTAGCACTGGTGTTTGTGGGGGTGATGGAGCTGTGTGCCTTCCTGGGTTGAACAGTGTAATTCAGAGGCTGCAAGCCTGTAACTGCTGTTGTGTGCTGGGAAACGTGGGTACTAAAGTCGTTCTCTGGGCTAATCACTGGGACTGGTTGACCCGTTCTGTTGTTCCTCCCTCCCTGGCAGATTCCTGCACTTGCGGTGGAAATGCCTGGCTCGTCGGATATCTCAGGGCTAAACCTGCAGTTCGGGGCGTTGCAGTTTGGTTCAGAGCCTGTTCTTGCCGAGTACGAATCGACGCCCACAACCAGCGCTGCCGTTAGCCAGTCTCAGAGCGGCCTCTACACCAGCTCGGCCAGGTGAGGCTGGAACACGTTCATCCCAGCAGGCAGCTTTGGAAGGTCGCGGTCCTGTGGACTTGAGTTGTCCTGCATACTAGTAGACCCTTTCTGACTGTGCTTTGGTCACAAAGGGGGGACAAGGTATGCAACAGCAAAGCACAAGTTGCCAGCAGACTCATCGGGCAGCTCTGTGCCTCTTTGGCCTGCGGTACTTGCACAGAAAGCAGTTTTGCTGCTGCCCTTAAACTGTGTTGCTGGAAACACAGGAGGGGAATCCCCAGCACAAGTGCTCCATGTCTCTGGTGAACAGATTGAGTGCTTTATCCTTTTTGCCTGGCAAACTGGGACACAGTGGGGCAGGTGTATCTACGGTGGTGGCGCTTTGTCAAAGCGAAGCGTTCGTCTTCTGTTGGGCTGACCCTTAGTAACTGGCCAGTCCCTTGGGTGCTGGGACCTGATTGCTGGCAGCTCATGAAGTGTTGCCTAAGGCACGAGAGTGTGTGAGGCAAGGCTGCAGCTGGATGTCCATGGCTGGGCTAGCCCTGCTCTCTGGGCATGTTTCTTGGCTTGGCTGCTTCATGTGGTGCCTTTATACTGATGCTTGGGGCTTTTTATCCTGAGTATTTGAAGTGAAGAGCCCAGTCTGGGTCAGCAGTTTACAGCAGGGCTGTTTTGGAGGAAAATGGCGGAACCTTTTTTTTTTTTTTTCCCCTTCTGTAGTGAATCTTCATCCACAATTTCGTCCAATCAAAGCCAGGAGTCTGGTTACCAGAGTGGCACAATACAGACAGCAACATTTACCTCCCAGAACAGTGCTCAGGGACCACTGTACGAACAGAGATCCACCCAGACGAGGCGATACCCAAATTCTATCTCCTCCTCGCCCCAGAAAGATATGACCCAGGCTAAGGTAAGAGAACAGCTTTGCTCATCCGTTGTGCTGAGTAAGCCCCATGTGTGAAGTGTCTCAGGGGAAGCTGAGTGGCTTATCAAATGATTCTGTGATCCTCTAGCCTCACTGTGTGGCTTGTGGGCCCTCGTGAGAGCTCTCTTCTGGCTGCCCCCAGCTGTGCTTCATGCCTGGGCCTGGGCCACTGGGGTTAACGGCAGTCGAGCTGATTGCAGGGCATGTGTTGTCATGCACAGTTACCCTGCCAGAGAGGGGTGTGCAGACAAAGAATTTTGTTTTGTCTTAAGGATTTGGTTCTTGCATGCTGCACAGCAGTTCAGTAACATCAGGTTTGGCTAATGAACTTGGACTGAGAGTGTTGAAGCAGTCTAACTACCAGCAGCAGAGAAACTTCTTGCACTGATTTCTCTAATATACACTTGGGGACCATGCTGGCATGGGGCTACACCTGGGGACTGACCCCAGCACAGTCTGGTGACACATGTTGCTAGCAGGACCTTTTCGTAACAGCGGAGGGAGTGTGGGAGAGGGGTGACATTAGCCCTGCCTCTGGAAATGTGCAGCTTTAATGCCCAGTACTCCTTTTTTCTCTTCTTCCTCAGAATGGTTTCAGTTCTGTACAACCCACGCCATTACAAACCACACAGGCTGTTGAAGGTAAGAGTCTTACCAGTACAGCAGGTGTCCTGCATCTCTTGTTCTGCTCATGTTCTCTGCTTTGAATGAGAAGCTTTATCTGTGCTGATAGCAAGCCCTTTCCTCACTGGACTAATTGCTGCCACTCAGTTTATTAGCTTGCCTCCAAACATTCAGCTTTCTGCTGTGATGGATCCTTGAAGGGTCACCTATGACAGTAATGTACTCTGTTTTGAGTGTGGAAGGCACCTCCTCTGTAGGTCTTGAAGCTCTTTGCAGAGCCGATGGTAGTGTTGGGGTAAAGTGAGATGTAGAACACAATCATAAGTGTATAACTGGTTGGCAGCAGTGAGGGAAACCCCAGATCTCCCGGCTCCTCTAGCTGAGCACTTGCTGATCCTTGCCCCTGTGTCACCCCCCGGGAAATTGCCAGTAGCTGCCCTTAACCCAGAGCTTTTTTTCTCAGGTGCTACAGGCCCTGCAGTGAAATCCGATTCCCCCTCTGCTCCCAGTATTGCACCTCTCAACGATGGGGTGTCTGCATCATCCTTGCTGACAACAGCCAGCCAACACTCAACAGCTCTGAGCAGCCTGAGCCACAGTGAGGAGCTCCCCAGTACAACCACTGCCCAGCTCAGCAGGTGAGTGAGTGGAGGGGGGTGGATTTCTGAAGAAGCAGAACTAGAAGCAGGAATCTATATCAGAGTCTGTCTCATGCAATGAGGAAGACTAAGATGACTCATCCCATTCGAGCAGATGGGAAATGGGATGGTGCCACCAATGTTAACTCTCTCACCTCAGTTTGACAACCTTTTTTTTCTCCTCCTGCAGTGCATTACCCACCCAGCAGAACAGTCTGTCCTCATCCACATCCTCTGGGCGAACATCAACTTCAACTCTTCTGGTGAGTCTGGGTATGCTCTTGCAATGTGTACCTCATTTCTGCTCTGCTGGGATGCCTGGCCTTGGGGCTGCAGTTGTGATGGGAGCTGCCAGGCTGCTGGCTGTCCTGCTGGAGTTTGGATGCTGTGTGGAGAGAGAGGACAGGGGGCTGTGTCAGAGCACTGTCTGTGCATCTGTGGCTCAAGGCTGTTGATACCCTGCCTGTTTCTGACTGAGCAGCACATTCTTTTGAGCCTGTAGTAGCCCCTGAAGGTGCTGCAGAGTCACAGCCACATGTCAGAGCAAACTGGTAGTTGATGCAGTGTAACCAAGCATCTCTACTGCTGGAACTCTTGCAGTACGGTTCCTGGGTATCAGCTTTTGCAGCAGAATAAATCTTCTTGCTGCAAATGTGGTGTCAAGCCCTGCTCCTGTCATCAGACAGATGTGTCGGGATGTAACCATGAGAGAGGCTTGTAAGCATTAGGGGTTGGCTGCTGTCAGGACTTTGGACTTAAGCCAGGTTCACTGCAGGTTCACTGCATCCAGATGCAGCCAGAGCTGCACAATGTTCTGCGTAGAGTGTCCTGTGGTACCTGTGCACCTGGTTCCATCTGCCTGATCCCCTGACTCTCCTCCCTTCCTTCCCTAGCACACAACTGTGGAGAGTGAAGCAAGCCTCCATTCTTCTGCTAGTACTTTCTCCACCTCCTCCAGCACAGTGTCAGCTGCCCCACCGGTTGTCAGCGTTTCATCCAGCCTCAGCAGTGTCAGCAGCCTGGGCCTCAGCCTCAGCAGCAACTCCACAGTGACGGCCTCGACTCGCAGCTCTGTTGCAACCACATCAGGTACTTTCCCGGGTACTGTTGTACTTGAGGAGGGCGTGGGGGCTAAGAGAGCGAGCCTCTGCTGTTTGCTTCACTGCGGAACTTTTCCTTTCTCTTCCTTTTTTAGGAAAAGCCCCTCCCAATCTCCCTCCTGGAGTCCCACCGTTGTTGCCTAATCCATACATCATGGCTCCAGGGTTGCTACATGCCTATCCGGTGAGTGGAACTTTGCAGTGGTGTTATGCCACCAGGTCCCTCCCATCTCCCTCTGCAGCAGGGAGGGATGTAGCATAGTGGAGAAAGTAAAAACTGTCACATAGTCCATCAAGGGCTGCCTTGGACAGGTGGAGTTTGGACCCTGCTGTTTTCTCCGTGATATCCACGTGCCCGTGGGGGTAAACGTGTGTTGTGATCACCACAGAGCAGAATCTGCGTGCCTGTTCCCTGCAGCCTCTCCAGCCTCTGAGGAGCAGCAGCCATTGGGCAGAGCACAGTGTGTGGAAGCACAGAGCTGTGTTAGAAACGTGCTGTGACAAAGGGCAAACAGTCAGGGCAAGGGTAGCAATGGCCACAAAGTCTAGGGGTATGTGTCACACCCTCTCCTGGAGGTGAGGACAGATTTCAGTCTTGGGATGATTTCCAGAAAAAACCTCTTGGCTGACTTTGTGGTCTGGAGCACTTTCCTTTGAGCAACTCACACAAACTTCCAGCAGCATCAACCTGTGTAGAGACTCTGGCTGCCTGCACCCGGTGGCTCATGTGGCTGTTGACTGGCTACTTCTGGTTTTCTCTCACATTTATCTACATGTTTAATCTAAAATTAGGTGTCTTTATCTAGTCCATGTCCCTAATGTCATCTCTGGCTCTTTTTCTAGCCACAGGTGTACGGATATGATGACTTGCAAATGCTCCAGACAAGATTCCCGCTGGTGAGTACTGCAGAGTGACAGGGACACGCCACTTCCCGTGGTGCTGCTTGGGTAGAGACAGGTCAGCTGTGGGCAGTCCTGAAGAGCTGGCAAAATGGGGTGCTGAGTGGATGCACCTCTCCGTAGCAGCAGTGAGGAGTTAATCAGTTGCTCCTTGGCACATGGGTAGCCGGGTGAGTGAGTTGCTCATCCAGCAGCATTCCTTGTGGAGCCAGGGAGCATGAGTTACAACAGCAGGGCTGTTACAGAGATTCACCTCTGATCCATGACAGAGCCAGTGACTAAATACCTAATGAGAATGGGCTTTATTCAGCGATAGGACACCTCCATTTTCTTGTGAAGGGGGAGGGGAAGGTCCAGGCAGTTTAAGGACTGCATACCAGTAGACCTTATCTGGTTTTTCTAATAGCCAGATAAGGGGGATGGTACATGCTACAAAAACCTGGGGCTGCTGTAGGTTATGATCAGCCTGGATGTGGCTGGTTGAACTGCAGTACTCAGACATATCTTGTAGCTGCAGTACAGGAATTCCTTTCTCCCAAAAGATACTGCTTTGCACTTTGGACAGAGCTGATAAAATGTCTTCTCCTTTTGTTTTTATTCATCAGGATTACTACAGCATCCCATTCCCTACACCCACCACACCACTGACTGGAAGAGATGGCAGCCTGAGCAGCAATCCATACTCTGGTAGGGAAAAAGACTGTTCTGATTCCCATCCCATCAGGGTTTGTGCTGCTTCTACTAGTGTCCTGTGTCTTTGTCCACTGGAGCTACCTCTGCACCTGCACTGTGCCTCCTCCACTGCTTTTGGTTTGCAGCATGCTTCTCACAGCTAAATTCTTGCCTTCCCTTTGGGCATATGTTTGTGTCAAGGTCTGATACTGGGAAGAGGTGGGCAAAGTAGGAGTTAATGGGGCAATTGGAAAGGGAGTAAGGAAGGGCTGAAAGATTCTGCAAGGCCTGCACCTGGGGGACTGCTTTCCAGGTGGTTGTGAGGCAGGTGGTAAGCAGTGCTTCTCAAGTACTGAGAGTAAAAATACAAAGAAACACAAAATATGGAGAAATTACCTTTTTTTTTTCCTATGGGACAGTCTCATGGATAAAGCAGGTGAGAAATTTGGGACCTGTCAAACTCAACCCAAGCGCCCAGTGGGTGCATGGTCTCTCACTGACCTTGGTAAGTGCGTTAATGCACTGCCAGTCCGCAGTGGGCAGTGACTGTGCTGAGCTTTCACATGCTTTAGGAATTGTTGCACTTTGAAGTTCGCTCTTTTTCCAGCACCACTTCTCCTCAACTTTGGTAGGAGCTGGTTTGTGTGGAAGTGCTTTTGCCCAGCTGAGGCTGAAATGCCAAGCTCGGAGCATGGCACTATGTGAGCTCTGAATTGGAGAGTGTGTGCATGGAAGAGCCAAGCAGGTGCTCATCCAGATCAGCACAGGGAGCTTCCTGCAGCCAAGCCCTGCACAGCCCAGGCAAGGATCTGGGTTGTGTTCAGTCCTGCTGCTGGTGCACGGAGAGGGATGAGGGACAGCTGTAGCATCAGGCTCTGCTGGCAGGTTTATCCAGTGCCAGATTGTGGGCTTAGCTACTGTGGCTTCCCTTGGCCTCTGTAGTCCTGTTAGAGTCAAGGAGCAATTAACAGCTTTGCTTTATCAGTGTGCAAAGGTCTGAGGGCTCCTGAGGGCCACAGTT
>VZRQ01005222.1:91631-101773 GCA_013397975.1 Machaerirhynchus nigripectus | reverse complement strand
GGTCCCGTCCCGGTGGGGCTCAGAGACCTCGTGACCCTCCCTGGCTGATGGGACCACCCTGCACAGAGGGACGCTACGCGTGGACCCCCGGGCAGAGACTACAAGGACAGCACGGACCTACGTGCGTGGGGCCCCTCCACACACCCTGAGCATGGACCCTAAGGATTGAGCCTGGGCATGGATTCTATGCTCCCTACAGATGAGGGCTGTGCACGGTCCCCCAGTGCGCAGCACCCTCTGCACAGCCTGACAGGGCACAGGCAGCGGCTGCAGCCAGCGCACTCCCTGCCGCCACGGCCGTGGTTCACACCACAACAGCCCAGTTCTACGTCTGGCCGTGCTGTCACCTTGCCGGTAAAGTCCGGCTGAGCCTAGTGGTTTGGGTTCCTGTCGGGCTGCAGTGCCGGCGGGCCCTTACAACAGCAAACCCTCCCCCTTTGCAACTGCATGGGAAGAGGGGAGGGTTTTGTGGCAAAATTGCTCCCATAGCCCCCAGGGTGGGAGTTTGTGGATGAATACAGGCTCCTCTTCTGTACAGGGAGGAGGTGCTGGGTGCTGGCAGTGCCATAGGAAGTGATGGCAATTTCCTTGCTGGTGCTGCTGGCCAGGATGTGCCTTTGCAGTGGTGCAATGCCACTGGCAGGCTGGTGCCCGAACTGCCAGTGGGATCTTGGCTGGCTTCAGGTTTGCCTCTCTGAGGTCTAGGAAAACTCCACTTCCCCACAAGTAAACTTGGGTGCTGGTTCCTTTTCTTCCTTGACAGATTTCAGTCTCCCTCAATTTTTACGGGGCTTCAATAGGACAGACGTGCAGGCAGCGCTGTCTTGCTGGCTTTGCGCTGCAGTGGCGTTCGCACCCACGTGCCACGTGTCTCCTTCGGGAAGTCTTCCTCCGTCCGTGTTCTCTGCCAGCTCCCGCAGAGGAATGCTTTGGGAGCGCCTTCAGCAGTGGTGACAGATAGCACCACACACTTGCTTCCCTGAGAAGACAAGCTTCCCTGAGCCAGTGTGCTGCAATGAAGGCCAAGCCCGGCTCAGAGTGGGATGGGTCCTCGCTGGGGCAGGTGTGAACAGACAGGACCAGCCCATGGCCTGCTAGACAGCTGCTCCTGCTGCGCTTTCAGCCTCGACGCTTGCCAGGTCAGCATCCCAGTGACGGAGTGTCCTGCTGGGCCCTCTTCAATTCTCCTGCTCATCCCAGCCTGTAAAGCTGCCACGATTTGGGAAAGTGTGCCATGAGCTCTCCCAACCAACTCGGCGTACCCAATCCCAACCCAACCCCATTGCTGGGCTCAGCAGAGCAGCCCATCCTTTACCAAAGAGAAAGCCCCACAAGTGTTTAAAACCTTCATTAAACTGACTTAACCCACTACCTAGCAGGTTCCTGAGCTAAAGGTGGGAGTTGCGTGCAGCTACCTCTGCCCCCCCCAGCCCCAGGTACTAGGAACAGGGTTGGAGAGGACCCAGGACCCCGACAGGTGCGGTCTGGGCCGGAGGACACAGGGCAGAGCTGTTCAGCATCACAGATCCTCTGGTCCTTCAGCAAAGCACCTAAAAATAGTCGCCAAGCTGAGGCCAGAGCCACTCCTGCAGCCATCAGTAATCCCTCTCCTAACAGCATCTTTTTATTCCAAGGCTCTGAGCAGGACAGGGAAGCAGCTGCTGAAGTAGATAATGGAGTTCTTAGGCTCTTTTGATTTTCTAATGACTTTTATTCAAACACAGTGAATTAATACGCATGGTTCCATCTTTGACACTAGTGCGTCAGTTCTGCCCTCCAGATGAGGACATGGCCCAAGTTAGAGGAGCTCCAACACCCAAATCTCCTTCCAGCAGACTCAAAACAGGGCTGTGGGGATTCAAGACAACAGGCCACAACTGCAGCAACCCCATCCATGGAGGGCTGGAGTACAAAGGCGAGCTACAACGATAGCTTAAGGAAAGTAAAATAAAACCCCATAGAACGGGGTGTTCACTGCCAGAACAGGTCCTGGTCAGGGATGGGAGCAGTGGTAGGACAGAGCAGTGCCCATGCTTCACTCCCTGCAGCAGCTTGCAGTCACAGCACAGCAGGGATGGGGACAAGGGGCTCAGCCTCCACACATGGCTAGTGGGAAGAAACAGGATGAAGCTCAGGCCTCAGCTCATCTTACTGCTTGGCAAGAGGACAGGGAGAAGTGTGGGGTGGGAGCTGGCAGCCCTGGGATACACACACAAACCCTCCGCCCACTGCAGGGGAGAGGACAGCCTGACAGATCTTCCCCTCTGTGCTTCAAGTTGTAAGTCTGCAGTTTATAGAGAAAATCTGGGTTTGCCCAGGGAAGATGGGGCAGAAACCCTGCTCCCTTAATGCCAGAAAAGAAAAGAGCTTTTCTTCTTCCAAGGCAGCTGCTCCAGCTCTCCCTGAAGGGCTTGGGCCCACCACAGCTCCACTGACCGCCCCACCCTGGGACCAGGTCTGCAGCAGGGTTTGCAGGGCACAACCCACTCAGCAGGAGCTTGGAAAAAATTAGTTAGACCAGCATTCTCAAATTAACAAACTGTAATTTTTCTCCAAAGATACATTTTCCATACACATCCATCATACACCGTAACAAAAAAAAGCAGTGTACATGAAATAAGAAAATAAATTAAATCCATAGCATAGGTAAGGAGGATGCTCTAGACTGGAGTAGAGTCAAAAGTTTCCAGCAATACAAGAGGCTCAAGAGTTTGTTTTAACAAGAATGCCTGCTAGCACGGGCCCAGCAAGCGTTCTGGGTCAGTCCAACTCCTTAAACAGTTATTTAGAGTTTTGAGCAGCCAGTATTGTCCTGCAACAGGCAGAGCTATTACATCCTGGGAGAAAGCCAAGAGGCATCACTAAGATCCAAGTAGAGCATCCAGAAGATATTCAGATTGGTCCTGCAGCATCCACATTAGCCATCCTCCTTGGGTGGTGTATACCAGCCTGAAATGAGGAGAGAGATCCGTGAGGGAGGAAACTGCATGGGCAACGAGAAAGTGCACCTGGAAAGGCTGCTGAAAGCAGCCAAGTCCCACTTCCAAAGAGCCACATATCCCCGATTACTGGGATGCCTTCCCTCTGGCTTACTTCCCAGCACCACACGGGCAATCACAGAATCATTTAGGTTTGAAAAGACCTCTCAGACCATCAAGTCCAAGCGATCAGTGAAGTGCTGCCTCTAGTTAGAGCCACCGGAGCCCAGCACTGGGCAGCATAGAGGGCAGCAGCACTCTGCAGCCACACCGTGTTACAGAAGCTGCCACTGCTGCCGCCACCACCTCCAGGTCACCTTGGCACTTGAGGCAGGATAACTCGAGCTCCTTGTCTGGGGAGCCCAAACGACCAAGGGGAAATGCAAGCCCTCTCCCTCAGCCCTTACCATTCTTCTCGTGGATCTGAACCAGGGACTTGTAGGACTGCTGTGCTCTTGTCAGGCTGTACTGGTTCTGCAAGGGAAGGCAGGGAGACCATCAGTCCACCAGGAACCTTGGGGAAGCTATCCCACACACCTTTCCTGTGCAGCCAGAGCTGGCTGTGCCCCCATCTGCCACCCCACTGCCACCCACCATTCTGCTACAGTGTCCAGGCCCTACCTTGTTGGCTCCGAATTGTACTCGCGCTTTCCCTTTCACCAGCGTGGCACTGATCTGCATGATCACCGACTCGATGGAGTAGGCACTACTCCAGCCCTGAGGGACAGAACACATGGTGAGGCCAGACCCACGCCAGAGACTGCTCCCAGTGCAACCAAAGGGCCTTCCCCAGCTCTGCCAGGCAGTGGGAGGGCAGGAGCTGTCAGCAATATGGGCTGTGCCAGGCAGAACAGCTCCCCCAGTTCCCGCAGGGACCAGCACCCACCTGTTTCGTAAGCAGCTCCATGCAGATGGCACCGCCACCCAAAACATACCTGGGAAGGAATCAAAGTTACCGCACAGATAGATGCAGTCGTACCCACCCACTGCTCCAGAGGTGAAACATCTCCTCTGATTAGATCTCTGATGAAAAAAATACGCTAAAAACTCCACCATCCCTGTCTGCTTCCCAACGGCAAATCCACGCCAAGGAAGTCAGAGGACTGCACAGCACTGGATAAACCCAGTGCAAACTGCTGCAGAAAGCAGCACTGCAGAGCAGAGAGAGACAGATACTCACCCCCCTGACAGCACCGGGGATACAACCCTTACAAACGGTGGATCAAAAGGAAAGTTATCCTGGAACGAGAGAAGGGAAGCGAAGCCACTGAGAAAGGTGTTCTCTGATGCCTTGCTGAGTCAGGCATCTCTCTAGAAGGGGGAGGCTTACTTTAAAAGAGAAGTTGAGGAGGATGAAATCTGTTCCTTCTTTCTCTTTGAGGATTTGGAGATCATTGTGCAAAGCGCTGTCCTCGTCAACCCTGTGACAGGAAGACCCCAGAGGGTCAGGGAAGGCCGTGCACCTCAGGCCAGCCGTGCTCGCTGCCAGCGCCCCCCAGAGCTGCCGTACCTGCACAGCCGGGCAGTCACACGGGCCCTCAGGCTCCGCTGAGGGCAGCGACAGCACGGGCTGCCAGCATTCTGCTTCCGCTTTGCAGAGAAGACCATCACACCCCTTTTCCATGCTGCCAGCTTAAAAATAAAAGCTGCCTGGCCCACGGAAAAGGCAGCACTGGTGTCTGGAGGGTGTGAAAGCTCAGGGTTTGCCTGCTGCACCTCTTTCCGGACTCTAGGAACAGCAGAGACTTGCAGAGTCCTCCGATTACCTCATCTTGTCTGGAGATACCATCTCCTTTTTGTGGTGGAGACAGCAAGCCAGCTGCCTGAGAGAGGCTAACCCAAGGTCTGCTTGGCGCTCCCCTGCCACGCTCATGTCCCCTCTGCTCATAGGGACTTTCTGGTCCCATCACCAAAACCCACAATAGCATGATCCCAAGCTGGGCCACCTACTTCAGGAGTTTGACGTTCCAATCGTACAGGCTGTCATTCACTAGTTCAACTGCATAGTATCCTGCAAGGAGAACAGAGATGGGTCACTGTGGAGGGACACCGAGAGGGGGTTGAGCAATCACCCAGATTTCAAATCCCCTGGGCCCTGCAGCACAACTTCACTTGGGCACAGTCCCTCCATGAAAAGCAGTGCTTATCCAGCACAGTCCTGATGGCAGCAGTTTCTTTCTCTGAGTCTCTGGGCTCAGGAAACCAGCAGGAACACCATCCCCCTCAAAGTCAGGTAATTCTCCAACCCACAGCATGCTCACTTCCACCCAGCAGTGGCAGGGAACAGAGAGGGTAAGGTGGTTTTGTTCACTCTTGATAGAGCCACAGCCATCAAACGCCAGAGATCCTCCCCCTCAGCTGAGCAGAACAGCTCCAAGGTCCATTGGGTACCCCACAGAACAAGGAGGAATCCTCCGCCACGGAGCTCCTGGCAGCACTCACCGCCCTTGAAACTTGGTGATCGGTAAATATCCCTGAGCTCCTTCATTAGCCGGTCAGTGGCCTGCACAGACCCAGACACTGCACCCTGGGAGGAACAGGGAGAGGGGAAGTTGTATTGTTATGCTGCACCCACCATGGCTGTTGCTCTATGAGGTCAGCACCTGAGCTGCAACTCTGTCCAGCCTCTATACCAGACCATATCCTGCCCATCACGTCTCAGTCTGCCCCTTCCCCCAAATACGTCACCTCAGGCAGCAGAGCTGCCTGCTGCAGAAACACCTCTGTGTCCTCTCTACTGTCTTAGAATCTCAGCCCAGGGGTACAAAAGCACAACCCACCAGCCACCTCCACAGCCTCAGGTGGGGGCAGATCTTGCTGCAGGAGAACTGCCCCATGTGGCACCAGTACCCTGGGGGCACCCAGTGCCCTCCCTGAGCTGCAGAGGCAGTTCACAGACTTCTCTGCTTCAGCCCAATCAGCCCTAGAGAACTGGTACTGCTGCACCTTTGGCTGGGGACAGCCTCTCTGATTTAGGGCTGGAGGGCTGGCAAGGGCCTCCATCACTCTTGCCCTTGAGTCCCTCTGCTTCCCCAGCCCACCTGCCCACTGGGTGACACGTACATTTAAGTAATCTTGCCTCTGGTTCTTTTTTATTTTCTCTAAAATGGCCAGGTTTTCTTTCCCAATGCCTTCATCCTCTGTCTTTCTCCCATCTGCCGGCTCTTCCTCTTTCATCTCATAGTGGTCCAAGTCCTCAGTGTCCTGGGAAGGGAAGAGGAAAGCTCAAAGAGATGTGCATTAGCTCCTCCCTGCTCTGGGTACTGAGCTGCCCTGACCCAGGAAGGATTCCTAGTGCAACTCTCACCCCAGGAAGCCCCAGCCCCTGATCTGAGGAACAAGTAGAGTGGAAGACACAAGGCCTGGGCATTCCATTGGACTCATGCACGCTCTTTGTTTGCTGGATTCTTCCCTGCCATGTCTCACGCCTGTTTATAATGAGCCATTAATATCTCACTCCTCAATGAGCCCCATGTAACTGAGTGGCCCTGGATCTTGGCACACCTGTGACTTCAGCAGCCTGTACAGTGCTGCTGGATGGCTGGAACAAAGCACAGCCCCTCGGTGCAGCACTGCCAGGCCACCTGGGCCCCCTTTGCTAGCCAAACCCCAACATGGACACACGTCACCGGCACCACAACAAGACCAGACCCTCGCACCCAAATCCAGCTGCACGGGATGTTGGTTCCTCAAGAAGAGTAGGTATTTCACAGCATGTGTGGGGGCTCTCTGTAGATCAGCTCAGCACACCCCAAGTGTGGTACCTGACCCCAGAAGAGCCTTTGCCCCTCACTGTTTCCCACAATAACATGTGGCAATGCAAGATCCTGATGGGAAAAACCAGTTGCAGCCATCTGGGCCCACTACAGAAGTCTCTCCCCATGCACACAGGGTTCAGCTGCCTGGAAATGGCTGTGGGTATGCACAGCTCCAGCACTGGCTCTAAATCCTCTGAACAAGTGTTTACTCTGGCCTCTCTGGGCCGGCCGTGGCTATTGAGCAGTGTTTTTGGAAGGGCTTTGACATTTTTAGACTCACACAGGAAAATAGATCCTCCTAGAAAATCCCTCGAGTAGATTAACCTGCATAATGAATCTCTGTGCCAGGGCACAGCTCTGCTGCTCCACTCCTCCACAAAGCTCAACAAATCCCACTGCTCAGCACAAAACCTTTGCTGTACATGAGAGTGTTCTCCCTCCACAACGCACGGCGTTAGCAAAAAGCACAAGAGGGAATGCTCAGCTCCTGGGGATTTATTTTCCAGCCCACAGGAGTGGAGGCCTTGCACACACTGATCTGCCATGAGGCAGCAGATTTGCAGATTCACAAGGTTATGCTGGTGCCAGTTTAACCCTCCCCCTTTTCCCCGCAGACCCTGGCAAAGCGCAGCCTTAATTTAGCAAGCAATTAACTTTGCTAAAAGCCCCCAACTGCTGGGGTGCTGCTGCTCAGTGACCTGCCCCCAGGCTCCGCGGCACTGCTGACTCAGTGCCCGTGCTGCTCGCGTGTGCGAGCCATCGCTAAACGTCACCATGGAGATTCAAGATTATTCCACCCACTTCTAGAGATCTCTAAACCGCACACCAAACAACCAGAGCCTCTGGGTTCTGCAGCAAGGTGCCCTCAGCCTGCAGTGAAGTGTGGCTGCCTCCACCGCTCCCGGCGATTAGCTCACTTGCACACTCAGCCACCTGACCTAATCCTCTCTGAGGGAGTCCCGTGCAACAGTGACTTCCCCGCCAGCAACAGCAACCCGGAAATCCCATCTCTCCCACACAAACTGCAGGCTCTAGAGAACAGCAGATATTGTCCAAGCAGCTCTGCTCACTGCTCATCCACTTGCCTTTGGAGGCCAGGGCTACGCTGCTCAGCCTCTGTGCTCTCCTGGGGTTTGTGAATATGTGGCAGCCAGCTGTGCCTCAGCAGCCTCAGCATCAAAATGCCCAGAATTATCCAGCCTTTGATCCAAACTTCCCTGTCTAGATGCCTTCTCCCAGGCAAGACCCCTGTACCCTCGCATCTTTCAGCACCTTTCTCCCTCCCTGTGCTCAGCTCTCTGGCATACTTCCTCACACAGCGAGTTGGCACTTACCTCTGGCATCTCTTCATCTTCCTCTTCAGAGGACACCTCTTCCTGGGTGCTCTGTGGGGAGAGAAGCATAGGGATGGAGACTGTGTGGTCAGCATCCTGGGAAAATGCTCTCCCGCCTTCCCAGATGCTTCCAAGGTGAGGTCAAACAGGGATATACAAGCAGAACCAAATGAAAAGCACAGAGTAGCTGAGAGCCTTTACAGAACACAGCACTAAGGCCCAGCAGAGCAGGCTGGCATCACCCACGACAGGAATCCAACCCCTCATCCACTGTGTTCCCCCTCTGGTAACCCCTCGAAGCCTCCACAGCAAACATCAGGGAACTTGTTTTCTGAGCTCTGGGAGCCTTTTCCTGAGCTGCTCACCTGTTCTGCCGGCAGAGGCTGGTCCAGCATTTCAACATCTGGATGTTGGGGGAGGTTGTAGAGTTTGCACAGGTCAGAGATTATTCGCTTCAGGTGCTGCAAAAGCTGTCCAGAGAACACAGGGTCAGGGAAGTGTGGGAACCTCCATGCTGAGCTGGGCCTCAGCACTGCAGCCAGTGAGCAAAGGCCCCAGGGCTGCTCCTTCCTGCTCCAAGCAGCGCTAGACATGGGTGCAAAATCCCACCCCAGCATCAAACAACGTCAGAGAAGCTCATCCCAAATATCTGGAACATTTATGAGACCAGAGGCAATCCCCACCTCTGGCAGCTGGGGACATGCAAGCAGGGAGTTACCCCCTGAAAGCTGCCAGCCCTCCCCTCTCCCAGGCAGCAGAGCGTATCTCACCAACGTATTTCCTTTCCTGACTTCCACCAGCCTCTCCAGGATAGCTGCCAGGTTGGGATCATCTGACTCCACAGACCATATTGGGGGAACAGTTGGATAAGACTCCTGGAGAGGAGGAGAAGGTGGTGTTGGTGGGATGGAGGCCATTGCAGTGCACAGAGCAGTGACCCAGATGGGGTGGGGGCTGCAGCCCTGCATCTTCTGCAAACAGATCCCTCTGGACCACAGAGATCAGGCCACAAGCGACTGATCCACCCTCTAGCACAAACCTGGGGCTGAGGGCAATACAAAGCCCTGCTCTGACTATGCTGGACTGGCTCTGTGCTGTGTCCCCCTGGCCCAAGGTGTAACACAGAGGGAGGGTAGTGGCATTTTGGCCATGCCTCTGGCTGTGGGGCCATTGAGGGTGGGAAGAAGTTGAGGCAGGACACTGAGGGCGTCCCACACTGCCCACTGGCCACTCTCCTCACAGCTCTGCACCAGCAGTTGCAGAAGAACCCGGCAGCACCGACGCAGGGTAGAGGCCACGCAGGCACCTTTAACCCAGGACAAAGCCTCTGGCAACACTCCCAACTCGCCCCTCTAGAAAACTCTGGTCACTGGCCCCTTTCAGATTCTGCACCAGGTGCTATCCAGGCTCTGCTGGCCCTCCTCGCCTGGAGACACAAACCAGTTGTAACTTGTGATCAAAGAGGGCATCAGCACCCCAGTGCCAAGCCATCCACCACCAGGATCCCTAAAACCCCGGGGCGGATGAGCCAGAGCAGACATGAAGAGCCGACGCTGCTGCCGCAGTTGCCTCTTCTCCAAGGAGATTAGGGCCCCCTGGGAAACCCCCCAAAACAAAACCGGGGGAAGCAGGGAAAACCGGCAGTCTCGTACACGGGGCCATGGGGAGGGCGGGAGTGCTGCCGGGCACTGCCCCCTGGCTTTTCTCTGCGTGAGCCGCTGCCCCGAGGAGCTCGTACGGCGCTCCCGCAGGCCCCACGGAGGAGGGGGCCGGGGGCGGCGCCCCCCGCGCCCCACAGCCGCCGCCAGGGACGTTGGGGCCCAGGCCCAGCTCACCCTGGGCCCCAACGGCGGCAGCCCCGTACGCGCGAACGGGGGCCCGCTCGGTCCCGGGGCCGCCCTTGCGGTGCCCCCGCAGAGCCTGGGCCGGCCGCCCCCCCTGGGCCTCACCGTGATGTTGCAGTGAATACGGACGGGCCCCGGCGGAGGCCCCCGGGAGGCGGAGGCGCCGGCGCGAGCCCCAGCCCCCGGGACGAACTCGCAGCTGATCTCGTCCGGGCAGGCGCTGCCGAT
>VZRQ01005222.1:72776-90580 GCA_013397975.1 Machaerirhynchus nigripectus | reverse complement strand
AGGGAGTGGCAGGGACAGGCAGGGGTGGGCAGACAGGAAACCCCAGCCCTGCCCAGCTGCTCGTCCCCAGTCGTGGAGCCCCTCAGACCTCCCATCCTCCCCCCGGCCCTCCCTACTCCATGCCCGGCTATGACACCCACACCCCATCACCATGCACCCCATCATTCCTGCTCTCGGGCCGCCAGGCACAGAGCCCCAGGCCGGGTACAGGCTCTATCCCAGAGGGTCCCCGGGCCCTCGTGGGGGCCCTGCCCACCACCGTGGGACTCAGGCTCTGCCATGCCCCAGGGAGCCTGGGCACGGATACAGAGGAGCGACTGGTTGAGTATCTGCTGGACCCTGCGCGCTACAACAAGCTGATCCGGCCGGCAACCAATGGCTCTGAGCTGGTGACCGTGCAGCTGATGGTGTCACTGGCGCAGCTCATCAGTGTGGTGAGTTGGCCAGGACTCTACTCCCCAACCTACCGGGCAAGCGAGGGGGCCCCAAACCCTCCCAGCACCCTGAGTGACTGGCTCCCCTCTCTCTGCAGCATGAGCGGGAGCAGGTCATGACCACAAACGTCTGGCTGACCCAGGTGGGCACCGTGGACTCTGATGTGGCCCTGGGACCCCCATGTCCACCCTTCTCTGAGACTCCACCCCGCACCCTGTCCTGTGTCCCCATGCACTGGGAGCCCCCATGTTCACCCTGCCCCAGGACTCCCCAGCCCCTGCCTTGAGACTCATCCCTATCATAGGGACCCCCCCATACACCCTGTGTGGGACCCTAATGTCCACCCTGCCCTGTCACAGCCCCCCATAAAGCCTGCGTGGGACCCCTATGTCCCCCCTGCCCTGACCCACTCCCTTGCCCCAGGCCCCCATCCTGTGGCTGGGCTGGGCTGATCCCACCTGTCCTCAGGAGTGGGAGGACTACCGCCTCACGTGGAAGCCTGAGGACTTTGACAACATGAAGAAGGTCCGCCTGCCCTCCAAGCACATCTGGCTGCCTGATGTGGTGCTCTACAACAAGTAGGTCATTTTTGGGGGAGGGGCCATGTGTTGCCCAACCCCACCCAAGGTGGGGGGCCATGTCGTTGTACTGCTGACAACATAAGGACTGACAGCACATCTCTTCATCCCAGCGCCGATGGGATGTATGAGGTCTCCTTTTACTCCAATGCGGTGATCTCCTATGATGGCAGCATCTTCTGGCTGCCGCCTGCCATCTACAAGAGCGCGTGCAAGATTGAGGTGAAGCACTTCCCCTTTGACCAGCAGAACTGCACCATGAAGTTCCGTTCCTGGACCTACGACCGCACCGAGATAGACCTGGTGCTGAAGAGCGAGGTGGCCAGCCTGGATGACTTCACACCCAGCGGCGAGTGGGACATCGTGGCGCTGCCAGGGCGGCGCAACGAGAACCCTGATGACTCCACCTATGTGGACATCACGTATGATTTCATCATTAGGCGCAAGCCACTCTTCTACACCATCAACCTCATCATCCCCTGCATCCTCATTACCTCCCTGGCCATCCTTGTGTTTTACCTCCCGTCTGACTGTGGCGAGAAGATGACACTTTGCATCTCTGTCCTGCTCGCCCTCACCGTCTTTCTCCTGCTCATCTCCAAGATCGTGCCACCCACCTCACTGGACGTACCGCTGGTGGGCAAGTATCTTATGTTCACCATGGTGCTGGTGACCTTCTCCATCGTCACCAGCGTCTGTGTCCTCAACGTGCACCACCGCTCGCCCACCACGCACACCATGCCACCCTGGGTCCGCACGCTCTTCCTCCACAAGCTCCCGGCGCTGCTCTTCATGAAGCAGCCGCGGCAGAGCTGCGCCCGCCAGCGTCTGCGCCAGCGCCGGCACACCCAGGAACGCGCTGCCGCCGCCGCTCTCTTCGTCCAGGCTGGTGCCCGCACCTGCACCTGCTACGCCAACCCCGGTGCTGCCAAGGCCGAGGGGCTCAATGGCTATCGGGAGCGACAGGGGCAGGCACCGGCCCCTGCAGCTGGCTGCAGCTGCGGCCTGGAGGAAGCGGTGGATGGCGTGCGCTTCATTGCTGACCACATGCGCAGTGAGGATGATGACCAGAGTGTAAGTTGGAGTGGGTGGTGTGCGTCTGGGGGTGGGCAGTGCTCAGGGGTGGTCAGAGCTGTGGGGTGCAGGGAGAGTTGTGGGGTGCAGAGTGTGTCCTGGCTCACGGCTGCACCACAGGTAGTGATGTGCACAAGCACCAAGGGGGTCCCTGCCTAGTCCCATGCCCAGTGAGGCTCTGCAGCTCCTGCCTGGGTCCAGCACTGATCCCTGACCCACCACTGCAGTCCCAGGCTGAAGCAGAAGCAGCTGCTCTGGAAACCCAGGAGGCTCCCAGGAGGCCTGGTCCTGCACGGCACTGTCAGTCTGCAGCTTTTGCAGAGCTCCCCCGGCTCTGCTCACTGGGGAGATGTTTCCTGGGCTCAGCAGTGCGGGTGACAGCAGGGGGAGTGAGCCCCGAGGGCCCACAGCGGGCTGGCAGGCAGCCTCAGCAGCTGCAGTGCTGAGGGAGCAGATTGGAGGCTCGGAGGATATGCCGAATTCCCAGCTGGGGCAGTGTCAGGCAATACCTAAGGCCCCAGCCTGACCCAGCATTTTTCCCGGCCCCACGCAGGTGAGCGAGGACTGGAAGTACGTGGCCATGGTCATCGACCGCCTCTTCTTGTGGATCTTCGTCTTCGTCTGTGTCTTTGGCACCGTTGGCATGTTCCTCCAGCCCCTCTTCCAGAACTACACCACCAACTCCCTGCTGCAGCTTGGCCAGGGCACCCCCACTTCCAAATAGCATGGGGAATGGCCGGTCCCAGGGCCAGAGAGCTGGGTACTGGGCTCAGGCAGCCCCTGCAAACCAATAAATACTTACACAGGACCGGCCTGGTTCCAGCTGGTGTCATTTCATACTACACTGTGCTCTGCGGGCCAGAGGGAGCAGGATGCAGCTGGGGCTGGTAGGGCCCTGGCTGCCTGTGACCAAGGTAAGAGGCCTGGAAGGCATCAGCTCAGGCAGAGGAAAATCCCAGCTGCAGAGGGAGAGAGTATAGGAGCATGAAACCAGCTCCATGGGGACATGCCCAGCTCTTTCCTCTGCTCCTGGGAGCACCAGTCGCTCACTGCATCTCCTATCAGGCCATGTGGGGCCAGAGCCCCAGCCTCAGCGGGCAGCCCTTGGCTCCTGCCTGGTGCTGCCAACCCCTGTGCCATCTCTGGGGCTCCCAGGGGGTGACAGAGCAGGAGCAGAGGCATGGAGAGGAGGATGGAGCTGCTCAGCTCTGGGCTCCCCGAGGTGAGCACACGGACCAGGCAGGAGGAGGCTAGTTTTAGGTCCTACCTGCAGGCAGGGCCAGGACAGTGAGTGCCAGGGGCTGCTCCAGCTCCATCATCTTCTGTTCCAGTCCAGGTTCAGTGCGCTGGAGCCAGGAGCAGGCACAAGATGAGTTGCACAAGGAAAAGGAAAACACAGTTAATCAACCCAAGCTGGGAGCTGCTGGCAACCGGGCCCTACCATGGGTCACTGGGCTGGCCAGGTCGGCAGCGCTTCCCGTGCTCCCTTGGCCAGCAGGAATTGGCCTCATTGGGGAAAACTGAAATGGAGCGTTTGCTATAAATACCACTAATCCCCGGGGCTGGGGGGAGTGGTGTTGGCAGGGCCTGGCAACACATAGGGCCAGGGGAAGCCGCACGCTAGAAATTAATTTAAATCCCAGCACTTCACCCAGCCAGAGAAATCCCAGCTGCTGCTCCTGGAGCTCCTACTCTCAGGGCTGCACCCCAACATCTAAATGTTAAGAGCTTTGCTCCTAAAGCAGCCCCATGCCAGGGTTTTGTCCCACTTCATCCCACCTCTGCGTCTCCTCTGCTGTTGGTCCAACCTCGAGTGAGTGCAGAATGGGGGGCTCTTGCTGCGCCCCATGGGAAGTGGAGATCTGTGAGTATTGGGAGGGTGTGGGGAGCACAGCAGGAGCCCCCACAGCCTCAGGCACAGCTCCCTGAGCAGCCGCAGCCAGAGGAGCCCCCCGGCCCTGCTCCGGGCTGGCTGCCAAGGCAGCTCCTGTCCCTCGGCACCGCACGGCCGTGAGCGTCCACGGGCAGTTGCAGGCAGGGGGAACCTGCGGCGGCCGGACTTCCAGCGAGCGGTGACCCTGCCTGGCCCCAGCCCCGTGGCCTCCGGCTGTCCTCTGGAGATCCACGGCCAGAGCCGGGGTCGTGCTGCCAGCCTCAGGGCTCCTCGCTTTGGGCTGTGCTTCCGTGCTAACAGCTCTTTGGTCTCCATCTCGTATGAATAGTGTCAGCTCCCATCCCAGGCAGAGCCAGCACTTGCCTTGCACAGGGAAAGGGGCTGCTCCAACAACACCCAATAAACTTGCTGTTGGATGGCAACATTACTTCTCACCTTTCACCACCTCTGGCATGTGGTTCAGCTCACAAAGACACAGGACAGGGCCTGCAGTCACCCACTGGCCTCCAGACTGGAGAAGAGACACCCCCTCTAGAGCTAGCAGCGAGGGAAGGGGCTGGGAGAGCCCTGCCCCAGCATTTCAGAGCCAGTCCAACCCCTCAAGGGCTCAGCTCTGCCCAATGAGCCCCATGTTTGAGGCAAGAGGCTCAATTCCAAACTCTACCTGGCTCCCTTCATCATTTAGCAAATACTAACTCATCTCTGTCCCTCTCCAAACCCCACCAGGGGCCCCTCTTCACCTCAGCAGGAATTAACACACCCATGGCCAACAAAACTGAAACTTTCTTTTTTGTTATTAATGCAGAATGTTATGCTGGTCCTGCTGCTGCACCTTGAAGAGGTGAGTTCCATTTCCCAGCTCGGCTGGGCTGCCAGCCATCTTCAACAGAGACACAGAAAAACAGTCAAACAGCCTGACTTTTTTTTTTTTTAATCTCAAAGGAGAAAATTTACCTCAAAACCTGCCAAAGGCATTTGCAGTACATGGTCCAAAGGTTTCAAGCTCAGAGTCTTGAAAATTCCTCTGGTTTCTCATGCCTTCTTTTAAAAACAAAAAAAGGGGGACAAAACTATAAAAAAGCAAATGGGGACTGAGCCTGCCCTTGCTTAATAAAAAGGAGAATCATTTACATGCACATTTTAAAAACACAGGGTCTGAGTGACAGGGAGAAGGCAGCCAGGCCCACGAGGAAACTGCTGCAGTCCCGATTCCACTCCAAAAATGTGGTGAAAGAAGGATGAGCACAGCCATGCATATGCCTGCGCACATCCACCCCACACTCCTCGCAGAGTGCTTCATTACGCATCCGGGACAGAGAAATTGTCTTCCTCTTGGGGTTTGCGGATCCAGCTGCCGTAGCCCAGCTCTTCCAGCGCGCTGAAGAAGCACTGCTTGGCTGCCTGGTATGCCGTGGCTGCCTCCTTGGCATCTGAGTACACAGAGAAGCTCAGCAGGTCTTTGCGGTTGTTCTTTGCACAGAGCTGCTGGAACAGGGTGAACATTTTCCTCTTGGACACACGAGACACCTCCAGCTTCAGACTGAGAAGGAAGACAGTAGCACCAATGAGGGACGGGACACTGAGAAGAGCCAAGAGGAGCAGGGGGCTCAGGGAAAATCCCATGGATTTCTGGGAGGAGCTCTGGGCTTGGCAGGGTCCAGGCTGAGCAACATTCTGTTTTCCTTCAGGAGTGCTTGCTCACGTCTGTTTGAAATTCCTCCCTCCAGCCCTCCCCATGCGTAGGGTGCTGTAACAGTGCAGAGTGTACTCCCCACCTCAGAGCTGCCCCCCCCTTCCCCCAGACAGTGTCAGGAAAAGGCAGTGTCAGGAAAGGCTCTTCTTACCCATCTACTTTCCCTTTGGTGCCATCCAAGACTTCAACTTTGCTTTCATCAGCAAGACACCAATTCACCGACGACTCCTTTGTCTTGCCCGTCTGCCTTGCAGAGTCATACACGCTGACTCGCCCGACCTGCGCAAGAGGGTTCCTTAACCTGGTCCTGCTGCGTGAGGCTCTTGCCCCTTTCATCCCTCACAGCTTCAGCTCATCCCAAACTTTCCAGAGCCGCAAGGATAAGGTTCTTACTGAGCTGAAGGCTACAGAGGCAACTCTAGTGTCCTTTTTTCCAGACTAAGACTTTGCCAGTAACCCCCAGACTGTGAGGTAACACAAAGAGGGCATGTTCTTGGGGTTGTCCAGTGTAGGGCCAGGAACTAGACTTGATGAGATATTGTGGATCCCCTCCAACTCAGGATATACCTTGATTGTATGATTCTGTGTTTCTGGTCACTAATTCCTCCCCCTGGCTGGAGGACTGCTACGCAGTGACTCCCCCCCTCAGAGCGCCTCGGGCACCCCAAACCCACAGGCAAGGGAACATGGGGCAGAAAGATGAAGAGGTGCTGTGGCTGCAGTACCTCGGGATGGTTAATGTGGTACGGAGCCTGGAGCTTTTCCTTCAGTGTGCTCCCATCCCTCTCCATGCGGCAGCAGATTGCACGGGACAAGTGACCCTGACTGTACAAGTAACCTGTGGAGACAGAGTGAAGGTGTTAGGAAACAGGATGGCACAGGTGATGGATTGGCCAAACCCCAAGAACTGCAGCACTGCTCACAGGCTCCCAAAAGCCCACAGCATGTGGATCAGCACAGCTGCATGTATCCTGGGTGTGTAAGACAACAGTTTACAGACTGCCACATTTCTCACAGAAGACACAAACACGCAGTTTTTGTCTCACTCTCCTAATCGCATGTGTCTCCTAGAAATCCAGAACTTTGGAGAGAAACCCATTCTACACATAGCCTAAAATCCACAGACTCCCTTTTCATTTTCCAACAGCTCTGCCAAGAAAGACATTTTGGTTTGTTGCTCCTACACCCTCCACAAACTTTGCCATCACACGGAGCAGTGAGGCAAGTCGTCACCACATCCCAGTTCTACCCAGAAAGGACAGAGAGGGTTTCACACCGAGTGTAACAGAGCGGAGATAAACTGGCTCTAGGAAGTGTGACAGCAGTGCCCCTTGCAAGCCAAGTATATTCCAGCGTAAGATTTTGTCACTGCAGGACATGGTTCGTAACCGCTCCCCGTGCTGGATCCCGTCCCACGTGGGGACAATGTCACTCGACTCCACGGGAATGGTGCCTTCCCCTGCACAAGAGAAGAAGAAAGCTTTTCTCAATAATGTCAGATATTCAATAAATCTAAACCCCATCAGCAACTGCACAAGGAACTTCTGGATACCCAGAGTGAACTCGGGAGTCTGACACCAGGTCCAGGGAACAATCTGGCATTCAGTATTGGCTGCTGATGAGTAATTCTCAACATAGCTGAAGCAGAATAGAACTTTGCTTGGAAGGGAGGGCACAGACCTAGGAGCTTTGCATCGAACTTCAGCTGCAAACTTCACGAGTGTGACAGTGCAACAGGCAGAGCTGGGAAGGGGAAGGGACTCTCTCTAAAACCTTCCATCTACCTCTTTTGGTTCCTGAATGCTTCAAATCCCGCAACAGCACACAGAGAGGGGTAAAGAAGATCTGGAGCACCAGAAAGGCTCAGAGGAGAGGACCAAAACTACCCCATTGTGCAGGGAATGATTGCACTCACCATTCTCCACCTTGGTCCGTAGCTTGCCTTGCTTGGGGTTCTCAAAGAGAGGCTGGTGCTGGGGTTGCCCCATCTCGTTTGCCTGATCGCTGCAGGATTTATCAAAGAGTGCTCCATCTCCACATGGTGCTGTGCTAGAAAACAAACCCTCCCTGGTTAGCACTGACTGTAGAGGAAACAGCCAGGGCCAGGGGCGTGACAGAGCTGCTGACACCAGTCATTCAACCCCTCCCCACAAACCTGATGTAGAGGTGAAAGGTAACACTGCTCTTTATTTTGAGTTTCTTTCCTCCTGCTTGCTCAAAAATGCTCTCTTCTGCAGAGGAAGGATTAGACGGATCATACTTCATCAGCTCACTGTAAAGAAACCTGAAAATAACACCATCCTGTCAAAAGGCTGCTCTGCTTCTCAGACAAGGAGTGCTTCAATTGACAGGCAGGGTCCCACATCACGCGCTCCTGCCGCATGGAGGAGCAGAGACCAGGAGCTGTGGCTGAGGATGCTTGGGAAACCAACAAACAGTGCTTGATGCACAAAAAGGGCAAAAGATCCAGCAGAGGGCAAAAAATTCAGCAGATTTTCTGCCGTGCAGAGGACAAGCAGTAGAAAAGCAGTATCCTGAGCAGGAAGCAGAGGGAGGCACTGGCAGGAGAAAAGAAGGAGCCTGGCTGGGTGCTGCTTGCATGCATCTGATCCCAGTGTGAAGAAGACTTCAAGGTTGTTAACCAGCATCTTTAGTCAGCAGCAAGTTTGCATTAAATGTAAGCAACCCTGCAGGCAGCTGAACTCAAGTGGTATTAGAATGAGCCCATGATCTGTTTACAGTGATGGGGTGTTTTATGGCTGCTTCTGGCCAGGGAAAACCCTGAGGTCTCCGACGTCGTGTCAAGGACTAAAGAAAAACTGCAGCTTCCCAGAAAGTCCTTGAGCAGAGCCTGTGCAAGGACTGATTTTGCAAGGAGAGGCAGAGTGAACTCTGCTGTGCCAGAGCAGCCACTGCTGTCAAGATTAACAGCTGAAACAGACAGTAAGCAAGATGCAATCCTGATTCATCACTTCCCAGGGACCTGCCCTACACGCTTTCCCTTGCTGAGGAACGCAGAGCACAGCGGCAGCACACAAAGGCTTGAAAGAAGCAGCTGATTTTTTGTTCATAACTGAAGGACAGACATTAACCAAGCAGTCCAGCTTCATCTCACTTCAGGTTTCAAAAACTAAGAAGTGCCACGGTGGGGGAGGGGAGGGGATCATGCAGTTTAGTTGGGAAAACCCTTTCCAACCTCTGAAAAAGGACTGCTGACTTATCGAAGCAAATATATGCAGTATGTTTTTTCCTGAATCCTTCTACACCCAGACCCAGAAAGGCCAGGAGACCAAGCCTGCAGTGGCTTGGCATGGCAGGAGCTGTGCTCAGGCTGGAGAATGGCCTGCGCATCAGCCCAGCAGCCTCAGCAGGAGGCTTTATATTAAGTACATCAGATGCAGCCCTTGGGCTCCTGGCAAGTCTCCCATTCAGTACTTATTTGGGCATCATTCAGGCATGGCCCCTTCTTATCAGAAATAACTTCCCTCTGTTTAACAACACATGGGTAAACAGCGTCTGAGGATCACAGCATCTCTCAGTACAGCAAAGAAGTAGGGGTGTGTTTCAGCTACACCCCTCCAGAATGGGTGAGCAGCTCCTGGCAGGCCCCTCTCCTTTTCCTTCGGGTTTCCCCTTTTCCCACCTCACAAAGCCTCTTCGAGAAATTATTTCTGCATGACAGTCATTTACTGTCTCCCCCTTCAAGCTTAGCTCTTCTCCTTTCACACAGCGATTACCTGAAACAAACAAACAAACAAAGAATTAAATAATAGGGCAGGTGTCAAAGTCAAGATGGATTCAGAGACAGAGGGAGGAAGTCTTAATTCTTGGGGCTCCTGAGCAGCAGCAGCATCCTGCCTATCAAATCATTATCACAAGCAGTTAAGAAGATAAAGGGACACCACTTTAGGGACAGATAGACTTAAACTGCTGTGAGTTTTGGGGGACTGTACCTTCCCGAGGGCTTTTCAGCCCATCACTCCTGGTGGAAGCCTGGCAGTGAAGTAGGGAGGAAGATAAGGTACGTGCAGCTGTGAGAAACTGGGGGATCGTGTGCTGCAGCACATGAGGAACCCATGCTCTGGTGCACAGAGTAGCACGCAGCAATGCAAGCGAAGATTAAGAGCAATATAGCTGCAGGCACATTTGCTTCCTTCTCTTTCTCTCTAACCAGATCACTCGTGACACCATGTGAGCCCTGGGAACGTTCTGTGCCCTCTCTGAAGAAGCCTACAGCAACAGCCGTTTCTGAGCTGTGGCTGACAAGGAAATCTAGCACGGCAGCGAGAGTTCAGTGTGCTGGAAGAAGCTGCTCATACCCGTTCCGATGCTGACCACCACTCCCAAGCCCTTATCTCCTCTCCGCATGACGACGGCAGCCAGGATCTTGCGCCCGAGCAGGCTGTGCTGGATGCGAGCGGTGAGGGTGTTGAAGCGCTGGTGGCTCAGCATGGCCATCTGGTCGTGTAGGGTGCTGCCGCTCACAGGGAGCTGGGATGGGGACACAACAGCACAGACCGTGAGCAGGTCACACAGCACAGCTCAGGAATGAGCTAACCTGAAGCACAGCTTTCCAAGCAGAAGGCAGAACACAGAAAACTGAGCTTTGGGCAGTGCTTTGTCAAGGGGTGGGTGAGTTCTTCCAGGTATTTCTGGGAAAACCTCATCCAAGGCTTTGGGTTCTGCTTTGGCCACACCAGAGTAAGCTGTCTTCCCGGCAGCAAGTGACATGGGCTGAGGAGTGGCCTCCTGAGAATGCCAGGAAAAACCCCGAGCAAGAAGGAACAAAACCATCCTGCCTATTTCCAGAGACTCTGCCAAGGAAATCTGTTCCTGGCTTTGGAGGAATTCCTCCTCTAGCTGCCTGTGAGGAGAGTGCACAGTCATTCCCAGTGCAGACCAACTCATCTCCTCCAGCACTGCTGACTGACAAATCCTCCCTGATGGCTTTGCTATTTAGAGCCCCAGCTGCTGTGCTCAGTTGTGCTGCCTGGAATGAGGCTTTTCAGAGATCACAACACTCTTAAGCGTGATTTAAATCAGCTCAGGTTTGGGACAGCCATCCTGACACAACCAGGGCTTTGTGTTTATCTGATGCATGAGTTTTTTGAGCTGACACACAATTTTTAATGCAGTACAAAGAAATTTGGAAGAAGTAATAATGAAAATAATTAAAAATAAGCATATTAAAAACAATAACATAATTAAAATAAGCACGTTCCTACTCTACCACAGGAACACATTCCAGTAGCATGTGGAAGAATCTGATAACGAATTAGCCCTAAAACAGAGGCCCATAGGACAGAAGGGTATGCCTGCACCCTGAGGAAACATTTAACCCACTTCAGGAAAACCACATCAGGTTATCTACAGCTGCAAAGAACAAAGGGATCACCGTTGATTTTGAAGGCATTTTTCTGCTGGAGTGAAAGGAGGAGCATAGGCAGGGCTACAAACACAATCCCAACTTTGGCAGGAGATTTACCTCGGTGATGTTCATCCCTTCCATGCGCTCAGTCTTCTCGGATTCCCCAATCAGGACTCGGAGCGCGGCATCGGCCGCCTCCTGCTTGCCCTGCTTCTTGCTGTGTGCAGTTACAGCTGGGAACCAGCGGCCTCCAACCTTCGCCTGATACACAAACCTACAGAGAAACCAAGAAACCTGTGGATTTCAGTTTGGTTTTTACATTCTCTAAGTGGAGAGAGGAGGGAATCAGAGGGACAAGGTTTGGCAGAGGCAGCAACTAGCCCTGTTACCATCTCAAAGGGCATCGGCAATTTTGAGCTTTCTGCCCTTTTTCTAGGACAACAGCAGCAGTGAAGAATTTCCTTCTCCCAGATGCTGCTACTTACTTGGGGTCATGAGGAGGTCCTGACTGGTCAATGAGTTTGAACTCTGCAGCAAACCCATTGGAACGGGCATATTCCAGCAGGCCACTGACAGGATTGACATTAAGATATTTGATGAGCTCCCCAACGCCCTTCGTTTTCACCACCTTGGATTCATCTGGAGTCCCGATATTGTGCATGGACTGGTCACTGTGGGGCGTCACAACAGGCTAGAGCAGAGTTAGACAGGAGAAGGCTGTTAAACACTGAGCAGCTGCACTTAGCACAGGCCAAGAGCAGGAGCAAACCTCTGCCTCACATGACCTTGTGGAGTGAAACCCAGCAGAATAGGAAATAAAAGGGGGGAACACCCGATTCAAAACACTTGGGTCTTATGAAGAAACTCTTCATACCTGTTCAGGCAAGACATGGGGTACAGACTCTCCAGAAAGAATCTTCACAGCAACTTCTGCTGCCATTTGCTTTGCTCCCTTCTTGCTGTTTCCTACCACAGCAGGGAAAATTTGGTCACCCATTTTCACACAGTAGCTGAACCTGACAGGACATCATAGTACATGAAAAGTGTTAACCATAGGTGTCTTGATCTGGTTATTATCCCCGTTTCCCACTTCCAGGTAAATCCCTCTGGGTTATCTCCAATTTATCTGCAATTGAAATCTACTGTAATGGTCCTAAACACTCCCAGGAGGGCACCACCAGGTAGGGTACAAGACTGGAACCCACTCCTGCTCTAGTAGAATAAACAGCATCCTTTCTCTGAGAAAGGGCATCACTTTGGGTCTCTTTCTGGAACTAGATGTCTTGGATGAGCCATGCCCAGAATCCTTGGATAAGAGGAGCAGTCAGCTAGGTCAGTGACAAATCCAGGAATGTGGGCAGCATGCTGAAGGGGAAGGACAGTGAAGAAAGAGTTTCCACCCTCCCTCAAAGCTGACAAGAATATGCCATACCTAGGATCATGAGGTGGGCCTTCCTGAGAGAGCAGCTGGAATTCAATTATGTTCCCTGATTTTTGACCATACTCCATTAATATGCTGATAGGGTGCTTCCCAGGAAGCAGGTTGAGGTGAGCTGCTGCAGATGACAGCTCTGGCTCCAGCTGAAAAGGCTACAGCAAGAAGATGGAGGAAATCAGTGTCAGACTCAGCACTGTTTGAGCAGCCTCACAAAGTAAAGAAAACAGGACTCACCAATTCTGGTTCCGAGCTGTCGGAGGGAAACGGCTCTTCACATTTAATTCCACCATGCCTCCCGTTCTCCGCTTCACTCATCAGGACCTTCATGGCATTAGCTGCTGCCTCCTGTTTAGCCAGTTTTTTGCTTCCTGCTTCTGCTGGTGGGAATCGGCGTCCATTAATCACTGCCTGGAACTTAAACCTTTGAAAGAGAAAACCAAAGGGGTAAATTGAGAGCCAGAAGTGTGGTCTTCTCAGAGCAAGCAAGGCTGCTCTTGGAATTCAAGGGAGAAGAAGCAGCCAGCTCCTCACTGGGAGAGTAAACCCAGGCTGCCATGTGCAGAAGGCAAAAATACCAAGGGTACCCGAACAGCACTGCATCTGGGCCTTGCTTCATTGCATTTCCAAAGCTGTTCACAACAGAGGAGCAGCTCCACATTTTGTTCTGAAGGAACAGGATGAACTGCCTTGTTCTACCACAGGTGCCAGAAACAGGTAATGGCTGTATGCAGGCAGCAGCTGCGTTGTGGCTCCTGCCCAGGAATAAGAAAGCTCAAAAGCAGCCTGCACTGTTTCAGTCATTTGGGGTCACTCCTCCCTCTGGCATTCCCGTGGCCATCCAGGGCATTCACACCATCTTAGAAAGGTGCCGCCTCACATAAACCTCTTGCCTTTGACATTCCTGCCTCCCCCATTCCTGTGAACTCTAACAAACAAGTTTATCTTCCATCCTCCAGCCCTGGAAACCTGCTTCCAAGGAGACCAGATCTGGGGAGGGATTATGGTGCTGAATCCATTCAGATCTCTTCTTAAAAAAAACCAAAACAACAAAACCCTGGGACTCCATCTTTAGAAATTAGGCCAATTTTCCTGTCTAGCGAATCTATTGACATATTCCAGCGTGGCACATATGGTGCTTTTCACGGTCTCGCTGGTGCTCAGTAACAGCCACGATTCTGCAAGGGGAAGCAGGACTCCAGAGACTAACTTGGCCAACTCCAGTGTCATACCACGTGCTCAGCTCACAGAATCTGCTCTGACCTGCTACAACACAGAAACGTCCAGAGCGGGGCCACCTTGTCTAACTTAAGACACCCGCGCTCAAGCACTTTGTTCTGGGCTCCCTTTACACCATTTTCAGGGTGAGAGCAGCTTAGAAATACCAGTTTCCTCTTATATGATCAAACTGAAGGCAAATAATTGAGATGGGACCTAGTGAAGAGATTAATCCCATCTTTGCTGCTCAGAATGAGGAGCAGGGTTACCAAAACTGGGCTACCTAGGGTTAAATTTCAGCCTTGTTTTATTTTTTAAGCTGATGCAAGGAATCAACTAGGCTAAGCCTTCTGAAATGAAAGAAACATTAATAGCAGGCCCCTTCAGAACAGTTGAGTGGGTGAACTTAGTTGAAGTTAGATCATTTTAAGGAAAAAGAGCTCAGAAAAGGTAGGACATTTTCTTACCGTGGCTCATGAGAGGGTCCATTCTGCTCCAGCATGATGAAATCACAGTGTTGGTATGTGTACTGGGAGTATTCAGTAAGGCCACTCACTGGGTTCTTCTCCTGACAAGCTATCAGTTTCTCTACAGGCGTACATGGAAAAGCAGTTTCAAACTGGGCAGCATAACTGGGGGAAGATTGAGAATTCATGATACATTCTGACTTATCAGGCTGCTTGTTGATAGCGTTCAGATTATCTGGAATATCATCTGTGGTCCACTTGCTGTTTTCTGAGTTATCATAGTTACTCAAACTGGAGAATTCAGGCTTGGTGTCCTCAGATGCATCTGCTTCTGTGTCACTGACATTGCCCTGACCAGCTTGCCCCAAAGGCTGCCGCCCATTGTCTACACTTTCTTCTTCTGATGCCACCGCTGCTGGCGAAGCTGCAGTCATCTCCTGGGGAGATGGAGGGACAAAAGAAGAGGGAGTACCCGACTCAGGAGGTGTGGGATCTGCCACTTGCATTATTGTGCTGGCCTTCAGCCTCATCTGCATCCTCTCGCGTTTCCTGTCTGTCAGGGACCATCGTGGTGGAGTTGCGTTCTGCTTGTGGACATCTCCCAGCTTTTCCAGAGCGCTAAGAAATGCATTAACGTCCTTGGCCCTCGAAAACCCAATGTTTTTGGCAAGATTGAGTGCTGTTGTTTCCACCACACTGAACAAGTAGTTGCAGATTTTCTCCTTTGTCTCAGCCATCTCTGTGTCTCCTGAGCCAAGTGTGCTCTGCTCACCTCCTCTGCTCTCACAAGCTGGATCTGTGCAACTGGCACTGTGGTCAGCAGGGCTTCTTTCTCTCCCTGAGCTGGGGCTGGCAACTCTCCACAGCGGTGGTGTCTCGCCCCCTTTGTGCAACTTGCCTTCTCTGAGGAGTTTATACAGAACACGGTTGACCTCCTTCTTTTGAGTTTTAAGTTTACGTGCGAGATCATTAGCCGTGCAAGTCCTCCCCTCCCCAAGCTGCCTGAAAACAGTCAGAATTTCTTGTTCATAGTCTTGCCCAGCAAGAGACAGTCTTTGAAAATTCAGCCTCACAGCGTCAGATTCTCTCCTTGAGTTCTCCTGATGATGATACTGCGGAGGGCAATACTGAGGCAAAGTCTCAATCCACGGTCGCTGGCTGGAGAACCTACGCCCTGCAGCCCTGCTGAAGCTGGGCTGACATCTGCCTGCAGGAGCCGGTGCCGCAGCTCGCCCGCCTCTGGTGCGCGACTCCTCGTGTGATCCCTGCCCCTGCAACACAGAGACTTCAGCGTCCTGCTCTGGTAGGAACTGCTGGTGTAAAAAGGTTTCCTGATTAGTTTCTTTTGGGGTACGAGGGTGGTTAAAAAAACCTCGACCAGTGTTGGGGCAGTTACGTCTTGGCTGGGTAAGATACGAGCCTCTGCCTCGCCCGGCGCCTCTGATCATAGCGCACTGCTGGGGCACGTGTGGGAACCAGGCTGCTGATGAGCCAGGAGAGGAGCCGTCGCTCACTCCACACTCTCCCGCCCTGAGGAGAAAAAACACAGGAATTCAGAACGTATTTACACAACTACAGTATTCCAGAAATGCAGTTTAAACAGCTTCTCAGCTACTGAGGCATTTCAAGCATCTTCTCCCTTGTCAGTTTTTTTCCTACTTTTCTAGGAGTCTAAATTAGTCCTGTAAATACAAACAGCAAACTCTGACTGCCCAGCAGAAAACCAGCAGCCCCAAACTGCAGGTGCAGTCAATCACGAGAAGCAGCTTTGACACAAGCGGCCCTCTGCTCCTGTTGATTCCAGAACAGGGCTGGGTGGCCTGTTCAGGATGCACTCCTGAAACACAGCAAGCTCCACTCCCCTGCCGAGAGAGAGAGAAGAATCTCAGACCTACTTTGCAGTCTGAGAAATGGGGGCATGAGGAGGTAAAGGAGTGCAAGGAGGTGAGCTGGAGCAGCACAAGGAGCTGGAGCAGCTTGCATGGTCACACAGAACAGAGCTGCAACAGGCTTGCAATTATTTTCAGATTCAGGGCCAAACCAGTCTGAAATCCCAAGTGTCTTTTTCTCCCTGGACACTGTGTGGTCTGTAGAGGTAAAGCACCACACGACAGGGGAATGAAAGTGATAACATGCAGAGAAATTGGATAGGTGTGCAGCTCACAACAGTACAAGTTTCTCTGGATTGTAGCCCAAATTTCACTCTATCACACATAGTCGTGCTGCCCCCCGGGGGTACAGGACGTAAGACTAAACTATTAATATGCTTTTTAAAAGTGGGGAATCCAGCCCAGCATATTCTAATTCTCTGATAACACTTGCTGCGAAACTGAGAGGATAACAGACACGGAACATGATACACACTGCCGGGTCCGCGTTCTGCCTGCTCCTCCGTGACCTCCTTAAGGCAATTATCGTCACTAGGATAGTTTTCCCAATGCAAGTCTCACCTTTATAAAGCTCCCCATCTTCACCAAACACACCTCAAAGCCAATTTAAATTTCCCTTTCATTAAACAACTGCACTCGGCTGCCACCACCGGGACTTATTTTTACAATAAACATGGGGAGGCTGAGTGCAGCGCGACGGGTTCCCACCTCCCCAGCTACGAGGGACCCCCACTGCTGCCCCCCTGCTCGGTGACCTCGTTTTACAAGTGTTACCTGAGCCAAGGGCAGGGCAGGAACAGGAAGAGGGGTTTGAAAACAACGCTCTTACCTCAGTCTCGTCTGTACGCCAAATTATTTTATGAGAAAGTACATGGAAAAAAGAAACCCCGACCCGCAGAACGCGTCCCCGCGGAGCGGCACCGAGCAACCGCCAAGATGGCTGCGAGCTCCGTTTCAGTTTCGTTTCCCGCAGCAGTCGCTCCGCTCCGCCCCGCCCCGGGAGCTCGCAGCGGGGGCTGGCCGGATCTGGGGCTTTCGCAGACACGCTCTCGGCTTTGGGAGCAGCCGTGAGGATCCTTACCAGCGGCGGAACCTGGGGCGGGAAAGCCAACCCCGAAGGGCAGCTCCTTCCCCGGTGCCTATGGTGCTGCAGCCCCGTCACTCACGAGTAGCCGCCGGGACGGGTCTTAGTCCGCACAAGAGGAGCGGCTGCTCTCCCGGCTTGGAGAGGGGCTGCGGGAACACCTGTCACCTTCAGCTGCACCCCCAAAGGAGACCCAGGGACCACGGCAGGGCGGGTGCCACCCGCACCCATGTCAAACCACGGGCCCGCGCATCCCCGGCGGGAGTGACGGCACCGCGAGCACGAGGGCGAGGCCTCCGAGCCCGGAGGGCACTGTACGGGAGGGCGGGCTGGGGTACGGGGCGGCGAGCACCGAAAGCCGGGAGTCGAGGAGAACGTTTTATTCTACGCGTCACGCCCTACGGAGCCCGGCCCCGACAGGGCCCTTGGGGAGCCAGGACACGGCCACGCCGCACTCCGGAGGCCCGCGGCGTCGCCTGCGCTGGAGGCCCGGGCCCGGCAGCCGCCGCAGGACACGCGGGCCGGGAGGGACGGACGAAGGCCCGTCAAGGCCCAAACCCGGCCCACGGCCACCCCCTCCTCGCGCCCCTTTACCTTGCCGCTGCCGCCGCTGCCGGCGCATGGTGATGACGCACGCGAACCCCGGGCGCCTGCGCAGGATGCGCGGAG
>VZRQ01005222.1:60793-72719 GCA_013397975.1 Machaerirhynchus nigripectus | reverse complement strand
ATAGGCGCTACTGCCCGTGCGTCTCCGGTGTCGTTTCCCCCCGCCGCCCCGGCCCGCGCGCGCCCTGCTCGCCGCCGCATGTGCCTGGGCCCCCAGCGCCCCGCCGTGCCAGGGTGTCCTCAGGACTGGGGGCCTTCTCCCCTCCTCCGTGGGCCCCCCCATGACCCGTGGGACACCCATTTTCTACGGGCCCTCTGTCTGTGGTGGGGCTCTGCTGTGTCCTTTGGGCCCCCCTTCTCCCCTGGAGCTCCCTTATCCCCCTGTGGCCCTCACCATGGTCTCCCCCAGCGGGGCTCCTCTTTTTCCACAGACTTCTCACTTCCTGTGGGACTCTCTCAGCCCCATTTTAAATCATGATTTTAATGCCAGAGGTGCAGCAAGTCACATCCCACCCTGTCCCAGGTTCTTTCCAGGAAAATGGAGACATTCCCCTCCCTAATCCCAAACCAGGCACAGTCCTTGTTGCCTCTGGATCCTCCCTTTCCTAGGCAAACACCATCCGGATCATGTGAGTTAGAAAACTACCGTCAGAGAGCAGATTGTTCCTGTCTGCTGCTCCACCACGCACATCGATAGCTGTGTGTCACTTACCATCTGGCACGGGGATCCGAGCGGGTGCCGTCCGGGAGCTGCACCTCGGGCAGTGGGCACTGTGGTATTTACGCTTGCGGGTATGGATCATAACCAAAAGGCTTGGGAGCCGAGCTATTGGATGCATGTATGGACCAGCTGTAAGGGTCAGGTTCTTCTTCCAGGTAACAAGTGACAGGACAAGAGGAAGTGGCCTCAGGTTGCACCAGGGTAGGTTTAGATTGGATATTGGGTGAAATTTCTTTATGGAAGGGGTAATCAGGCCCTGGAACAGGGTGGCCATGAAGTCACCATCCCTGGAAATGCTCAAAAATGGAGTGGGCACTTGGGGATATGGGTTAGTGGTAGCCTTGGCAGTGATGGGGAATCAATGGTTGGAATTAATGATCTTAGAGGGCTTTTCCGTCTCAACAAATCTGCAATTCTGTAATTCTGTTGCTGCAGTACAACCAGTGAGCAACTGTCACATCCAGGACCATCATCTGGGAGTCTCCAGACCCTCTTCTGCCAGGGTGGTGGGTGTCGGAGGAGCTGGGAGGGATGGGCATGGGTTATGGATGAATTTTAGGGGTCCATCTGCCTACAGTTGTCCATGAATGGGCAAAACATACAAAGACAAGCTCCTCAGAGCACCCTGGTCCTCACCAGCAGCTCTGTGTGTCCCAGTGGAGTAGTAGCTGTAAGTGCCTTCAGGTGAGGACCCTATACCCACCATGGCCTCTTTGCTGCAGCTTTCCAAAGGCATTTCAATGAACTTGGAGTTGTGGAGGGTGTGGAAATGGTGAGTCAGACCCTGGAATTGCCAGGCTCAGCTGCTGCTCGTGTTCAGTGGAGGTTGTGGATTGTTCAGGGTTTGGGGTTTTTTTTCAGATGATTTCTGGATTTAGAGATTTTGGGGATTGTGTGTCGTAGTGTGGTTTTGGTGTGGGGTTTTTTTTCTGTAATGGAGAGACTCCTTGCCTAAAAAAGAACCCCACACACTCACTGAAGTTGTCGCATCTTTGTTTCTAGGAGGATCTGGGAGCACAAAGGCTCCTGCCTGGGATGAGGCTCACGGCAGACCATCAGACATGGGGGTCACAGTCCACATAAACAGTGTCTCCCACTCACTTCACCAAAGAACAGATGACTCCACAGCACACAGAGCACACAACGACCGACTCCTCCATCTGTTCTTTCTCTTTTTTCGCTCCGCTTTAGTTGCTGGTGATCACTCCCAAGCTTTGCCCCAGGCTCGGTGGCTGTGATTCATCTTGGCTGCTGTGAAGATGGAATGGGAAGGTTCCAGCGCTACTGTCCGCTGCCTTGGTGTGACAGAGGCTGCTCATGAAATCATGTGCTGCTGGCATTGTGGGGCCATGGATCCTTTTGAATTGCAACACCCTAAATGTGACAAACAGCCTCTTCATCCATACAAGCTCATTCTCCTTTCTCCTTCTTTATGGAAAATTGGCAGACTCCCAGCCTGTTTCCATAGGAACAGGCTGGGAGACCAGGAGACCTCCAGCTGCTGAAGTCCCAGCATTAGCACAGCCATGGCATCTGCTTGGCCATAAGAGAAGCTCCTGCAGCCTCTGGAGATCACAGTCATTGGAAAACAAGTCAGTTTATGGTGGAGATAAGGAGCTGATAACCAGCTTACCTGAGGCTGCCCGGCTGATTTTAGTGGAGGATGGAGAAAGCTCCATTACTTGCCCTTGGATTCTGGGACTCATCCTGCTCCCCTGCTTCTTTGGGGGCTGCCCAAAACCTGCCACTTCCCCTGAGCAGAGGCTTCCCCACAGGATGGCAGCATTCACTAAACCTCCAGCGTCTGCCAGAGATGCCTCAGGTATCTGCTTTGATTTGCTTCCCTCTTATGAAATGAAAGGAGAGAAAATAAATTGTGGCATAGCTCCCCTGCGTGACTTTCTGCTCAGATGCCAGTTCTCAGCTCAGGCTATTGTTCTGCAGAGTTTCATTTTAAACTCCTTTATTAGACACACTAAAATATCACTTCCTTGCTCTTGCAGGCAGCCTGTTCCTACATGAGAGATTTGCACTTCTTAATCAGCTGATGGTGGTTTCTAAGGGAAGGCAGCCCTGGGAGTGGTGGTTTATCACCTGCCGTGCTGGTGTCTCATCCTCTCTGCCCCAGGGCCACGCTGTGCTCTCACGCCACTGGTAAGAGTTGCAATTAGGGTTTGGCCTCCTTGCAGAAGTGCCCATCAAACACTCCAGGCTCCTCATATGTGGAGTGAGGAACTGGGCTGAGCTGGTTCCCATGTCCTTCCAAGCGTTGCACTTTCTCCAGTCTGGCTGCCGATGTACAGCTGGGAACTGACATGGAAAATCTCCATAACTCCAGAATATCAGTTCCCTTAGAAGGGAATAAATGCTTTATTTTCTTCCAATGGATTTTTATGGTACCTATAAACATGGAGCAGGTAATGCATGGGAGATGCTGCCCCCTTCTGAGCCTGCGGCCTCGGTATGGGCACTAGAGCAAGGAGCTGTGTTGCAGAAAGGAACTTCTCCCCCTGCTTTGCTCTCTATTACTCCCAACAGACAGGTTCCCAGCTGGGGAAGCAGCAGAACTCTCCAGGGAATCGCACAAGCTTTTGCCTCGCTGCTCAGTGAAGGAGCGAACCCGAGCTTTGGTACAACCCCAGCAGCTGCCGTGTCTGTGGTTGCAAGATACCAAGTAGGGATTACTCATCCTGAGAGCTCCCAGTGTGGAGCAGAGGGGAAGGGGGACTCCTGACACCTCTGTCTATGTGATACTCATCCCCCTCAGGCTTCAGTGTGCTCCAGGGATGGACAGTGTGCTCCCACGGCTCAAAGCTGCAGTGGAGCCCAGCAGTGAAAGGCAGCTGGGCCTGGCACATCTGCAGCAGTAGGAGCCAGTGTGCTGACTCCCACGGCAGCTGCAGTGGTGGGAAGCAGCACGGTTTTATTCTGTCTGGTACAAAAGGTACCCTTGAAAAAAGGCAGGAGGAGACAGAGTGTGGCTCAGCCACCTGTATGGCAGGACATGCCACGTGAGCATGGCCTTCACTTTAAGTTCTTGGATCCTCAGGGGCTCTTCCCATGTGGTTTTTGAGCCATCACAGCATGTGTGGCCAAATCTTCCCTGGAGTGGGCTCCTTGGGGTCCTCCCTCCCAGAGTCATGATGGCCAGGGGCTCCTTCAGCTTGGAAAGGAGCTGTGGGGAGACTGGCCACTCAAAGCATGCCTCAGATGTCGGTCTCTCCTTGGCATGGCTCCAGGCTGGTCAGCCTCTCCCTTATCAAGGTGCTGACTCAGGTGATGGCCAAAGCATTGCTGCAGGGGGTCAGATGGGGACCCTAGACAGACTGTGAACCACCCAGCTTGTTCTTGGAGGGGGACTAGCAAGGAGAAGGGGGTTCCTTTCACTGCTCTCAGCACATCTGATGCAGTGGTTCCCAGAGTCAGTCAGCTGAATTAATGAATCCTTCCTAAAGCCAGAATTCAAAGATCTTCCTAGAATGTGTCAGTTGACGTGGCATTAATACTCCCTTCTGTGACCTTTACATCACCATCCAAGCCCAGGTTCCCCTTTTTGCCCTTTCATATTTAATATTAAATCTGATTTATCTGTAAGAGGGCTTTATCATATGCTCAGACAAATTGAAAGGATTTCACAATCCATCCCTGAGGCAGAGCCATGGGTGGGAAAAGCATTGACCTGAGGAGAAAAGCACTGACCTGAGTGTAAAAGCATCACATGCACCCTGGACAGACCTCTCCACCACTACTTGCTTGCCACTCATCACCACTCCAGTGCCTCAATGTTACCTGTGTTGCTTGAGGTACTTGCTGACCCCCCCTTTTTCTTCAAGCTCAGTTCTCAACAAACTCTGGGGACTGCCCAAGGCAGCAGCTGCTGCTCTCCACTCATCTTGATTTATGTGCTATTGAGCACAGAGAGACTCAAATGGACCGTCTCACAGGGAAAAGCCTGGCACAGCTGGGTCTCCAAAGGACTTCCTTGCATGTAGGACTCCTTCGTGCCTCCCATGAGATCCCATTACACCTCTTTCACTGCTTTTTCTTTATTTGCTGCAGATAATTTTTTTTCATGCGGCACAAACTGACTGCTGCCGGAGTCAGTGCCATGTGCTGCTGGAGACACAGGAGGGTTGGCTGGAGGGAGTAATGGACGACAGAGGAAATGCTGGTTGCAGATCACAGGGATATGTACAGCACTGTAATTGGTTGGCTTGCAGAGATTTCCTCCCAAACAGCGTTTTTTAATCTAGAAGAAAGCAAGAAACTGGAACATGCCTTGCTTCATTCATGGCTTCCCTGGAGGCAGCAGCAGCACGTTAAGGAAAAAAGAGAAGGAGGAGGAAAAAATAGTCAGAAGCACCAGGTGGCTGAATATCTTGCAGCTTAATTGATTCCTCTTTAATTAGAACAAAACCTGTTGCACTCAACCAGCATTCAGTGCCAGCTTTGGAGAAAGCAGCATCTTCCCTGGCCCTGTACCAGCACAGCTTGGCATGGAGAGAGGAGAGGAACCTCAGGGAACCATGCAAAACTGACAGTGCCTCTTCCACACCTGGGAACTGGGGCAAACTCCAGCTCCTACAACTTTCTTCAAGGCAGCAAGAGCAGGATGAAGGAGAGCCAACCATGTCAATGTCTGTTGCACACTGAGCTGCATCAAGGGACTTGGCTGGGATTAACTGGAGTAACTGAGACTTCACAGGGATTTCTGTGCCTGGGCCTGGCCTCACTTGGGAACTGCTCACTGCTTCTCCCACAAATCCAGTTATTTTTAAAATGGGAAAGAGCTCAGCTTCCTTTGCAGTGAAATGGCTTCTCTGCTTTTTGCCTCTTAAGTTTTGACTGGATGTCCAAACCCTTGCATGGGTTGGAGACCCCCCACCTGCAGGGCTGTGTCTGCCTCTGGGGCCCCAGCATAAGGACATGGAGCTGCTAGAGAGCTTCCAGAGGAAGCCACAAAGATGCTTCCATGGCTGGAGTACCTCTGCACTGGAGATGGGCTGGGAGTTCAGCCTGGAGAAGAGAAAATTCCAAGGAGACCTTAGAACCCCCTCCTGTGCCTAAAGGAGCTCCAGGAGAGTCAGAAAGGGACTTTGGTCAAAGGTCTGGAGGTACAGGACAAGGGGGAATGGCTTCCCACTGCCAGAGGGCAAATGGGATACTGGGAGGGAATTCTTCCCTGTGATGGTGGGGAGACCCTGGCACAGGTTGCCCAGAGAAGCTGTGGCTGCCCCATCCCTGGAAGTGTTCAAGGCCAGGTTGGACAGGGCTTTGAGCAACCTGGGATAGTGGAAGGTGTTCCTGCCCATGGCAGGTGGGACAAGATGAGCTTTAAGGTCCCTCCCAGCTCAGAGCAGTCTGTGATTCCATTAAACCAGGTTCTGCACTGGCTGGTACAGGTTAGGTGGCAATGTCAAACCTCATCCCCTGCAGCACCTGGTCACATCTCAAGTGCTTTTGGCAATGCCACCTTATGGTTTAAATTCTTTGGTCCTTGTGACATGTGCAAGGGCTTCCCATGGTGCAGGGTGGCTGTGGGAGCTCTCCTGTCCCCTCACAGCTTCTCCCCAGCAGACCCAGGAGCTGGACCCCAGTCCTGGCCCTGGGTTACTGAAATATCATCATGGATGAAGTGACAACTTGTCTGCGGGTTTTGTAGGAAAGCCCCCACCACCAAGTGGATTGTGACAGCTGCTGTTGTTCCAACACAGTGACTGCTCCCCAGCAGGAAACCCCAAAATAATCATTTAAGTAGCAAGGTGTCATTTTCCAGCCAATCCCTGCTGAAAAACTTTTCTTCCGATGCGAGCACCAGGCCAGCACTCTCTGGGAAACCAAGATGACTTCTTCCATCCATTTAACACATAAAGAGACACAAATGCTATTAACACTAGCCTGGCTTCTCATCAGGAAGCTGCATCCCTTGTGGGTGCTCCCAGGAATTACAGAGAGAGAAGAGGAAGCTGGTATGCAAACGCTGTGGCTGAGCAGGAAGCTCAGAAGGTAAAAAGCACCCTGCCAGCCCTTGCATGCAGCCCCAGCCCTGCTCTCAGCACTGGGCAGGGGACCTTGCAAAAGTGGCTCTGTCACAGGGTCCAGCGGTGAACTAATCCCATTAGAATGGCCTGTAGCAAGAGCTGGAGCACCCCTCTGGGCTTATGAGGGCTCAGGAGCTGTTTTCATGGTGCCAAGCTGTTTGGCTGAAGTTACCCACACTGCTTGGAAGGTGCGATCTGGCCTGCAGACCTCACGCCACTGCACTGACAATTAACAGTAATGAATGAGCCCATTGGTGCCAGGAATCCCAAGGCTGGATAGACGAATTAGCAGCGGAGCAGCCTTAATTTTACCTTGGAAAAGGAGTGCATCCAAGATGGAAATAGCTGCAGGACAGGTCCCCACCTCCTTTTATCTCTGCAGCAAGTGCAGGAGAGGGTTTCCTGAATGTTTTTCTTCCTGGGTTCAAGAGCTGGGGGACCCGATCTGGGTTGCCCAGCTGGAAGTCACATCTCCCCACTCACCACCCACCCCACCCCCTTGTAAGCAAAAGCTTCTCTGCAGGGAGACTCCCAGCTCCTGACTGGGGAAATGCCAGCCTATAGAGGCCATAGCTCAGCACCAAAGCAGTTGCCTGCCTGATCCAAAGCCCCTGTTCCCTGCCTCCTCCTCCCTCACCCCCGGAGCTGCCTCCCACATCCTGCTCACTCCCAGCAGGCAGATGCTGATTCAAACCTGTGCCCTGTGGAGCTGTTTGCTTGGGGTTTTCCTCTCCCTTGTGGAAGGCCAGTAGTTCGCCACTGTTTACATAAAGTTCTACCAGTAAGGAACTGTTTAGCAAAACAATGGCTATTTTTTTTTCTTTTTTCCCCATTTTTTTCCTCTTTTCCTCGGACGTGCATTTCCCCTTCTGTCACTGCACATTCCAGCACGGCTGCAGGCACATTGCACGGGGCTGGGTACAGATGCCCAGACCTTCACATCAACGGCCTCCTCCTCCTTCCTCTCGCTCCTGGGGGGACTGGGAAAGTGAAGGGCAAATGCAGGGAGGTGGAGATCCATGCTATGATCATTATTACCTTTCTCTTTGGAGAAGCTTTAATCCTGAGCCATTAATAAAAACAGATTTCATGCTGCACATAAAGATTGAACACATTTTGCCTTGCCTTCATGGGCAGTATCAGCGTTACAGCTGCCTTTGTACGGCAGGGCTCTGCTGCACTAAGCCATTAATACTGGAAATGAAGCTCCAAGGGCTTAATCACCTGTCAGAGAGTGTCCCGGGCTGCTGGAGGTATTTTTAGGATTTAGAGGTATTAGCTCAAAACTAAAAAAGCCCAATCTATCGATTCATCACAATTCAACTACTTCACATCACCTTCTTCCTCCTCCTTACCTGCTGGCTCCCCAACACCCATAGCCATGTTTAGCTAGGGGAGTTGTTCCTGTTGGCATCCTCCTAGCCCACATATGGTGATGGAATTTGGGGCACCAGTCCCTCAGCCTGCCATCTTCAGAGTGAGCTGAAGCCAGCAGTGCCCCATTGCCAGGCTCTGAGCAAGGCTCAGAGTGGTGCTCATTGGGAAGGTACCCAGCTTCCCCTTATCTTAACCAGTGCATTCACTTTGGGAAAGTTATTTGTGTGCCCTTTGCACCCCAGACAACTTTTATCCTTGTTTCTTTAGAGGTGAGGGATGAACTGGAGGGAGCAGTCCAGCTCTGATGTTGGAGCAGAGTTGGGTGAGCATGGGGAGCCTCAGTGCAGAGCCAGAGGAAAGAACATCTGCCATGCCATCAACCTCCTACACTCCATTCTTGAGCCACAGCCCAAGCACATGGGAACCAAAAATCCTTTTTGGGAGCAGGTCTGGAAAACCCCTCACTGCTCCCATAAAACAAAGCATCTGGGGGTTCCCCCTGGTTTTACAAAGTGCCCAGCAGCTCCTGGCATGGGGCGGTCCAGAGATGTGACCCTAGCCTCAGCTTCCCTCTGCACAAGGGAACAGGGATGTATTCCCTTCACTGGGGTCTTCCCAAACTGCGCAGATGGACCCTGGGAAACACAAAACTGCTTCCTGAGGATGAACAGGACAGCTCAGCACTGTTGAGGGGAATCACTGGACCCAGCACGACCCTCGTGGCAGAAAGTTTCACTTCAACAAGGGGTCCCTGTGTCAGGAATGCCTCCAGCATTGCTCCACTGTTGGCCCCAGTGGCAGAAAGAAAAGAGCTCTCACGGCTTGCGGAACAGAGGGTCTGAGGCACTGATAGCTGTACGTATAGATCATATATTTGTGTGTGTAACTCTGCACAGAGAGCTGCATCCTTACACACCCGCACAGGTAAATACTTCTAGATACTGACCTCTTCAGATTAAAGTCCAAGGCACTTTTTACAGTGAACAGGTTAAAGCCATAGTTTAAAACATGTCTGTTTCTGGGTACAGCTCGAGTTTATGGCAATGCTGTGGGGACGGGCTGTTGTCATATAGGCCAGTCCCCACTCCTGTCCCCCAGCTGAGAGACTGGCCCTGAAGGAGGAATGTAAGCCTGGGGCTGGATCCTGACCACAGAGACATGCAAGCAGCTCCCACTGGCAGGTGCGTCGGCAGTGCCGAGACCCCAGCGGGGGGAAGAACACTTTGGGCAGAAGAAGGAGCAGAGCTGTGTGCACAGCTTGCAGCACCCAGAGCACCAGGGCCCCCAGCCAAGAGCACCCACTGGGCAGGTTGTTCTGGAGCCCTGCCTGGTGTCTCATGGGGCTCTGAGGTGGCTCATCCCATAGGGAAATAACTAATGCCGTGGAGAAACTTTTTCTCTCTCCTGCAAAAGCCCCTCTCTACAACCTTGAACCCTTTAGATACCTTTTGGGAGGGAGCTTGGAGTCAGGTGAGAAGAAGCTCAGACCAGTACAGAGCCTGGCAGCAGAATCTTCCCCTTCCCGAACTGCTGAGCAATCACCACCACCGCCCCCCACCAAACATACCTGGTGGCCATGGCACAGAGCTCTGAGCTGGCTGGGAGATGCTGGGCAGGAGAAGCCCAAGGGAGATTGGTGCAGAGGACCAGGAACCCCCTGGCAGCCCCAGACCTAGCTAGCAGTAGCAGAGGTTCAGCCCTGGCCTCTCAGAAGTACCAGCCTCTTTCCTCCATCAGAGCTGGTTTCTGCAGGGAGATTTCAGGTCGGGGTCCAGCAAGGAGCCTCCAGAACTCATGGCAGCTCATTGCTGCTAGGGCTGTGGTGGGTTTGACTGTCCTGGAAGGGTGAGACCTTCCACCAGCACAGCTCTGACAGGGATAACAGTGACAGCATGGCAGTGACTGCAGCTCTGATCAGGAAGCGCCAGTGTAGGGACTTTTAGACTTTCTCTGGACAAAACCAGCAGGAACTGGTCCCATAGGTGCTGCTCATTCCTGGGCATGTCATTCTCTGTGTGTGAAAACTGGCCAGGACAAAGTGTGGCTGCCAAAGAGCCATTTAAGACTTATGATCCAGTAGGGATCAGATCCAGCAGCTAGGGGTTGGAGGTAAGGAAGTGATGCTCTCTGAGGCTCAAGGAGTCCATAGAATCACAGAATCATTGAATCACAGAATGGTTCGGGTTGGAAGGGACTTAAAGCTCATCTCGTTCCAGCCCCTGCCATGGGCAGGACACCTTCCACTAGCCCAGGTTGCTCCAAGCCCTGTCCAACCTGGCCTTGGACACTTCCAGGGATGGGGCAGATACAACTCTGGGCAGCCTGTTCCCAGCTAGAAGGCTGAGACAAAGCAGTCCCTGCAAACTCATCTCATTTCTCTTTCATGCTCAGGGTTTTGTCCTCCTATGCCATCATACCCTGAGGCTGAGCAAAAGCTGCAGCTCCCCAGTGCAGGGTTGTAAAATGTGAACTGGACATGTCCCAGTCTCTTCTCCCAGGTAACAAGTGAAAGGACAACAGAAATGCCTGAAAGTTGTGCCAGAGGAGGTTTAGGTTGGACATTTGGAAAATTTCTTGCGTGTAAGTGTGGTCAGGCTCTGGTACAGGCTGCCCAGGGCAGTAGTGGAGTCCCCTTCCCTGGAGGAATTTAGATGTGTGTGTGTGGCACGGGCACATGGCTTAGTGGTGGTGCTGGGTTAACAGTTGGACTTGATGTTCTTAGAGGACTTTTCCAACCTTAACAATTCGGTAATTCTATGAAAATGCGCTCCACACCACTGCTTCCTCAAGAGCCTCTGTCCTGGAGGAAAAGGGGAAGTTTGACTCTTGCACAGCTTGTGCCCTGGGAGTGGAGTCCCTCTTTCAGCTGGAGAAGACAACCTGGGGGGAATGCCTTTCCAGAACCTGGGAAAAAAGGGGAGCCTGACCTTTCCCTAGGGAGAAGCAAAGCTCTGGTGCCATTGGGCTACACACAGATCCAGACCTGCTAGAGGTCAGCTTCCAAGTAATGGGAATGAATACAAGGGGTATAAAGGACAATGACTCAGGTTCTGCACCTCTCCCTGCCTCCCTGTCCCCCATCCTCACTGGCAGTAGTAGCTGTACTCAGAAACAGACATTTTTGGCAGCAGCTTGGTGTTGCTGCCTGCTAACAACCATGTTGGGTACAAAACCATAATTGAAAGTTACCATAACCATCATAATATAGCAATATATTTCATAGTTAAAATAAACTATTATGCTTTCCCCTATCATTAAAAAAGAAGCGAGCAGTACAGAGGCAAGATGCAAACCCAGGTCAAAGCTCCTTAAGTCTGGACAGAAACATCCTTGAGTTTGCAGAGATACCGTGGAATTTTTCTGGTATTTCTAGGATAGTTCCTTGCAGGCAGCGCAGGAAGGAGAGTCGTGGAGCAAAAAAAGCCCCCAAGACTGCCAAAAATGGAACTGGCTGGGTTAGGTGGGTCCTGGAGGGACACTGGGCATATGCCCCACTGGAGTGTGGGGTCAGATGCTTCCCAGCTGCAGGAGGTCAGCATCTCTTTGCAATTTTCCTCTTGTGCTGTTGCTCCACCTTGGCTGCTGATCTCAGCTGTTCTCTCTGTCCCTCAGGGTATCCAAAGTGATGATCTCAGGTGTGTGGATAGGACCGGCTGGGGAGCATTTACTGGAGCTGTTTACGGGAGCCGTGCCAGCCGAGGCTGCTGGTGACCAAGAGCTGCTGTCAGGGAGCAGGGCAGCAGCTCTGGTGGGCACGCGGGGCTGGACTGCGCTGGGGGCTCCCCACCGTGCCTGCCCTCACCGTGGCCTCGGGGCGGCTCTGCGGCCCCGGCAGCGGGGCTGGAGCGGGGTTGGTCTCGGTGCTGGCCACGGTGGAGCCCAGTGCCGAGGGTAAAGGATCAGGGCTA
>VZRQ01005222.1:42529-60721 GCA_013397975.1 Machaerirhynchus nigripectus | reverse complement strand
CCTGGGCTGCCAAGTCCCGGGCAGAAGGGTTGTTGCAGTGCAGGTTGTGCTGAGGTGAGGCCAGGGGAGGGAGGTTGTGGGGTGCGCAGGGATCCACTGCCCCAGCCCTGTTGAAATCCCACTGCAGCAGCAGCTGCTCTGCCCCAGAACAAGGGTCTCTTGCTCCAGTTGCAATCCCAACACTCTCACCATGTCCTTGCCACCTCCAGCCTTGGGGCCTGCGAGCTGACAGCACCTGTTCTTGTCTCGCTTGGTTGGATTTCCCAGACTTGATCATGAGCCTGTAGGGAGGTTCCTGGGTTCCTGCTGGCAATATTGATCTTTTAAGATCAATACTTCCTCTGGCTCTCTGATGCCCCAGGACATGTCTTCACACCTTGCCCCATGCACAGCCCGATTCCGTGGGCAGTTTGGTCCTATCTGAGGCCCAGAAAGCATTTTTCTCCACTAGCTGCCTGCAGGCCAGGGAAAATGCTGCATTTGAGGCTGTTTCTTGGAATTTCTAATGTTTTCTCCATTGCTATGCTGGGAATCTCCTGACTGGGAATAGCAGAGCTTCTGCTGGGCAAGATGGTCAGGGAGGCACCCACAGGCATATGGGAGCAGCAGCTGGGCTAAGAACAGATCACAGGGGGCTGCCAAGGCAGCAATGAATTCCCAGCCATCCACGGGATATCAATGATACTAATGACAAGAGCTCGGAAGAGCAGCCCATTCCCAGAAGCCGAGTATCTCCCACTGGCCAAGGACCAGTAGCAATGGGCACATGCCTACCTGAAGGCAACAGGGATGACCGTGTTCAGTCCCCTGCTACCAACACCTCTGCAGCACAGGGAGCTCATTATGCAGAGCTCCTGCCGATGCCTTGCAGCCTTCCTCCTCCTTCTCCTCCTAGGGCCAGCGTGGGGGCAGCGCTGCTCACTAACTACTGCTTATTTTCTACGTAACTCTAACTGCAGGGCACGAGGAGGTGTGAAACCACCTCACACCACTGGCAGCAAAGAAGTTCTTCGGCATTGGGGGTGTAGGGGTGGTGGTGCGGGAGGATGGTGCTGTCTCTGCCCCTACGTGCACACTAAATCCAGCATTATTTATGGAAGGGAAAAAGTTACAAAGGAGAACATTACAGGCTGAGTATACCTGGAGTAACACAGTGGCTGATTACAATTACTGACGCTGCTGGGTGAGGTGTAATTAATATTGCAGAGTAATTACATGGTTACTTCATCTGTTTAAAAATATATAAATATTCTCTGCTGAGTTTTCATGGAAAGCAGCAAACACCAACCCCAAAGCTGGAGCCTGGCACGGCTCCATGCAAGGATCCAGGAAAGCCAGAACATGACACTGGGGAAGAACTGAGGAGCAAAAGGGGAGAAATGGTGAAAGCAAAACAGAAAGTGGCTGGTTCCAGAAGCAGCCAAGTGAAGCCAGAATACCTCAGGAAGCTGAACACCAGCAGAAACTATAATGGAGTCTGAGATGCTGCACTTTGGCAGGCACAGGCAGCAGTGCCATTGCCGAGATGGTGCCAGAGAGTGCTGCTGCCCTCCACCAAACCCAGCAGAAGTGGCATGAAGGCGATGGGCTTTGTTTTAAACAGATGAAGCACCTGCCCCTGCTACCATATCACTTGCCAGTGAGCTCCTGCTTGATCCTGGTGGATTCGACACTGGCAACTGGACTCAAGCACAGATGTTCCCAGCACAAGTGGAGATGGTTGTAGCTGATGGGGTGTTTCATCCAGCACTTCTGAGACTGCTGCAAAGAGCCCACCGGCTTTGCAAAATGCTGAGAGGCTCCCAGCAGGCAGTGATGTGAGGGGCAGGGCACCCGGGCTGGCCTGCCAGCCCCATCACTCGCCAACAATACATTGGCTGGGGCAGCCCTGCGTGGCCCTGCACACTGTAGGCACTGCTTTCCTGGCTCTGGCATGTGTCTCCAGGCAGGATATGACACTAAGGACCAGAAAGAAGTGTCCATTGTTCTTCCCTGGGTAGAAAACACTCACAGCTCCAGAGAACTCCCCAGGAAGGTTACAGCCAGACATTGTCACCCAGCCGTCAATGTGAGGGGGCTGTCCTGTGGGTCCTGGCAAGGAGATGGGATCGAGCATAGGCAGCGTCAGCCAGAGCCTGCATAAGGACCCCCCACACTGGCATCTGTCTGGCGAGGTTTGGCAATGGTGAGAGGGGCAGGGGGTGAGGGGAGTGCCCCAGGGAGAAAAACTCCCTCCGGTGTCTCCGTTGCTTCAGTGCTTCTGACTTGGTGTTTTGTTTTGTTTTCAAATGTGAAGACCTGAGATTGAGCGTGGGTTTTCCGTCTGCCACTGGACGCCGCGGCACAGGCTGGCCCGAGGCATCACCTTCTGTCCCCTTCCTTCACCACGAGTAGAGGCACCTGAACGGGGATGCAATTCCCGATACCAAGGCGTTGGCAAAGCTCCGAGCATCGCTCGGCACTGCTGGTCCCGCTGGCTCCATCTGAAGGGTCCTGCAGCAGTTCAGGGACCAGAAGAAAGTTCACAGAGACCTCATGATCTGTGTGGAAATGCTTCCCCTGTCCGCGGTGGGGCCGAGGGGCTGCGTTTTAGCAGCTGCTTGAGCTCGTGTAAGGGGTGGGGAAGGAGGTGGAGCTGACCCCGATGGGGCTCTCAGAGAGAGGTGTTTGGGGGGTGCCCACCGGCACACCAACCCCTCGGGCCTCCAGGACGGCGGCGAGCAGGCGCTGCTGCTGCTGGCGCAGCATGTCGGCCATCAGCAGGGGCAGGGAGTTGAAGCTGGCACTGAGCTGCTCCAGCTTGGATTCCAGGCCACTGATCTGCTTTTCCAGGTCCTCACTGCGGTCGTTTAGCTCGGTGATGAGGTCGTACATCACGTTCTGCATCTGGGGAGGGGACACAGGGGACACTGGCGGGGTTAGTACCATGGCTGGAGGGGTTAGTGCTGCTGCCGCTGGCAGAGCTCATTCCTTTACCCCTTTCTGCCCTGAGAGCCACCCCATCTCAGCCCACCCCAGGTTCTCCAAGGGTTCTGTTGATGCCATGATGATTTTTGTCTTTTCTTTTATACCCCTGTTATACCTTTTTGCAACTTCTGTATTCTTGGTGCTTTTTGCCTACATTCTTGGACTTGTTTGTTAAGCTAAGAGACTAAACATTTTAGAGGCTTTGTAGTTAGGGTGCCAGTGTGCCCAGGCCCCAAGGTCCTCTCCAGAACACATTTTGTAAACTTAGAACCATCCAGGGGAAGGTTCCTTGGGGAGGGGGGCTCATTCGAGCCTCTCATTGGGGAATTTTTGATAGATATGCTAATTAGTAAGACCTAGAATGTAAGACCAGATATAGAGGAGGGGGATTGGGGTGGCCATGGCGGGGGTGCATGGAGGTGTATTCGACCTGGTCGTGGTGCACCTAAGGATCCTTACAATAAATACCAAGGTAATGCCCTTTTCCCCTTCTAACCGTGTTTGCCTCTTGATTTTAAGACCCGGAAAAGGCATCACTGTGACTGCAGTTTGGCTCATCCCTGGCCATCAAAGCAAGGTAACTCCGCTGGCCCTGTGCTGCTGTGCAGTGGTATCCCTTGCAAAAAGGGTTGCAGGGAACCCCTGGCTCATATATGTGTTTCTCCTCCTGCTTTGCAAGGGCAGCCATCCCATAGCAGCTATTCCTTGCTGACATTTACTGAGTCGGAGCATTTTGCGGTCAGCCAGGTCTGCTTTAGTTTTTCTGAGTGAAGGAAAACACTCAGATAGTCTGGCCAAGCCACAGGGTCCCTGTGGGACTTGCCTTTGAGAGGTCGACAAGGGTGTTGGCTTGGTCACTCAGCTTCCTCTGCTCCATCTTCACGCTCCGTAACCTGGGGAGAAGCAAAGAGCACACGGCTGTACTCCCTCCCCTGCTTCAAACTGCATCTGGAGACCTGCCTGCATCCCGGGCAATGGAAAACTCCCCACACCCGTGCCAGGGACACCATCCTGCTTTATCTGGAGCTCAGCCTGCCCCCAGCCCACCGCACAGCCTCTTACTGGTGGATGGCTTGTAGGAACTTCCTCTGGTGCTTCCTGACTTTAGCGTGGTCAATCTTCTTCAGCAGCTTGGTGTGCTTGTAGATAAGCCACGTTTCCCGCAGGACGTTGGCTGCTGCGTTCTTGATCTGAAAAGGAAGAGTTGCTGCAGGTCACCAGCCATGTGAGATTTCACAGAGACACTGGTCTGGCTCTGCCATGAACCAGTGTTGCAAGAGCACTTGACCTGGCCCAGCTGGAGCGAGCCGCTCGGCTTTGCACCCGCGCGGTCTCCCGGACTGTTGCAAGGGGTGATGGGCAGTTGAAGCAGGAGTAAGAGAAGGCAGAGCTATGGGTCCCTGGTGCACCCACATCCCCGTCCTACTCTGCACTCATGCTCTAGCACCTGGCTCTTTGCCTACACACAAAGCCTCAAGAAAAAATCCCCAAGTTTTTCTGGATTCCTGCACTCATCTGCCACTCCTGGCAGGTCCCAGTTGTGCTGCCGGCACTGGGACGTGACTTCCGCAGACTCCACAGCTAAACCGCAGCTCTGCTGCTCATTCCAGGAGGAATTGGCTGCCGTCTGCCTGGCGTGGAGCCTGCAGATCCATATCAATGGCCAGTGGAGCGGGGCTGACCAGCTGTTTTGCTTTCCTGGCCCGATCACGCCGAGGTCCTGACTATTCCTGGGATGTCAGGGCTCTGTCTGGGGCTCTGCTGTATGGGATGAAGTGGGTGCCCTGGTTGCATCCTGCCACTGGTTTCCTTTCTGAGGGCTGCACTGGTGCTCATTTTGCCACCATCCCCTCTAAAACATACTCTGGTGTGCAGAGCCCATTATATGGCACCCCACTCTTGGTTTGCCAATGCTTTGCCATGACAAGGCTGCCGAGACCAGAGACTTCCTGCAGCTCCCGCATGCTACCAGGGATGTGACACCAGACCAGGTATGACAGTGACCCCATGGACACCCCGCTGCAGGCCCTGGGACCCTCCTCAGGGGAGCCTCACAGTATGGTTCTTATCTGTGGTGGGTGCTGAATCACTGAAATCCAGTTGTCTTCCTGACACCAAGAGAAGTGAGATCATGCTCGGGAAGAGGAGGGAGTATGCTCCCAGAGGGAGTGTCACCTAAATCCCTGGAACAGAGCTGGTGCTCTTTGTCTCAGCGTAACACTTTTGCCTGTGCTGCCTGCTCAGCACTGGGACAACGTCCTCAGCAGTCCCCAGCAGTGGTACCTGCAGTACCCACATCCAAAGATGCCAGCACCTTCGTCTCCTGTTGTACCCTCACTCAGAGATGCTGACACCTTCTTCCACTGTGGCACCCAAAGGATCCAGAGGTGCTGACACCTTCCTCCTGCCATGGTAGTCCAAATCCCCAGCTCCTGGCACACAACATGGCCCCCACTCCTGCTGTCCCCCATGGCACCTTACCCGCTTTGTCAGCTGTGTGTCCATCATGAAGTTGTGGACGTGCTTCTCAGCTTTGGTGAGCTCCAGCTTCCTGGCCACCACAGCCACCACCAGTGCTGTACATCCAGCACCCTGTGCAGGGACATCAGTTGGGGAAACAGTTTGTCATCCTCTTGTAACACCAGCACTCCCACCCCCATCCTTGCTATATACTAATTAACTAAAGCTACATGTCCTCCCCATTATCCTAACCAGGAGATATTACAGAGCCTGTGTGTCCTTGAGTGGCTGATGACAGGCTGCGTAACGAATGGGAGAGGCCAGGGCTCTTAACAAGGTCAGCAGTGGTCAGTGGTGAGCCTGTGCCACTGCGGGGCAGAGATCTGCCCCATGCCAGTGCCCTGTGGGGTGGGGAGCCCTCCACTCCCAAGAGAGGTCTGGGGTGGGAGGGCAGTGGGGAAGCACCAGGCAATATTGGTGAGAGCAGAGAAGAGGCCCCAAATCAGGACCCTGCAAATTGCCAGGTATCCCAACTGCACCAGCTGGGAACTCACTTATCCCGGCAGTTAGGGCCAGATCTGTGTGGCAGCCACCATCTCCGGTGCACATTTGTGCCAAGGTGCTCTTTCCAGAGCCTCCCTGCTGTGCTCCTGAGCTCTGCCCGTTGCTGCTCATTCCAGCTGAGTCGCTTCCCCCTAGTGCTCTCAAAGAGCACTGTCAGCCTGGCAAGCTCTCCTTAATTTAATAAAGAGTCATTAATTAACCTGATACCCTGAGCTGAATCCTTCAGCATCCTCAAAGGTCCTGCTGCACACTCTCAACTCCCACCACCTCTCTCTTCCTGGCAGGGCGACTACCCCTGGTGCAGTGAGTGGGGAAGCCCAGCAAAGCCCCAGGGGACATGGGTGTCTCCATTCCCAGGGGGAGCTGCGCTGGGTGTGGGGGGACGTTTTGCCAGATGGTGTCTCACTTCAAAAGTAACCACTGGTTGGGGAAGAACTTTGGGAGCCTGCAGCACCGGAATCCTCTCGGCTGAGCCAGCAGCTTCTCTTCTGCTGGCAATTGCTGCATTGCCCCCATCCATAGGGATTTCCTCCCTTGCTTGGCTCCCACCAATAATACCAGCCTTGCTGTGTCTGACTTCATCCAAGACTGATCAAAGACTTGCAGATAATATAGAATTAATGCCCATTGGTGGAGCCTCCGCAACGGATGGTACTCATGGGGTGTCAGCTCGGGCTGCCCTAGCTGGGAGGAGGGATGGCTCCATCCCCAGGGCCTGGAGCTGAGGTGGGCGAAGCTGGGGTGCTGATGGCTGGGGTAGATCTGTGGAGGAACTGTGACAACAGGGCCCCCAGCTACTCCTTCAGCAGCCCAGGCTGGAAAGTCCCACAACCCAGGAGATCTCACGAGAACCTTGGCACAGGTACGCTGGAGGCCTTGGAGAATGGTGACCTTTTGGCCAGAAGGAAAGGAAGCCATGGCAGATGAGCAGTGGAAGCCAGATGGTGTGGACCAGGATGGTGAAGGGACACTCAGGTGCCCTTCTGCTCCCTGGTGACATCACTGATTCCACCAAGGGCCATCTATGTTACTGAATGTGGGTCCAAATCCACCTGAAATTCACCAGCTGAGACAACTCTATCAACTTCCAGGCTATGAGACCTCAGACCTGAGCCATTAGGCCTTGTACGTGGACAAAACAGCTGGGAAATGGGTCCCCCTAAAATGCAGTGGCCCCGCCTCTGCAATGGAGACAGGCAGAGCCCACAGAATGGACAACCAGCTCGGCATGGCCCTTACCATGATGCCAGTGAGCAGGCAGACTCCCTTCCCACAGTAGGTGTGTGGGACCATGTCACCATAGCCGATGGAGAGGAAGGTGATGGAGATGAGCCACATGGCACCCAGGAAGTTGCTGGTTACATCCTGCTGGTCATGGTACCTGCCAAGGAGACACAGACATCAGTGTCACAGCAGGGGACAGGGATGGATGTGGCAGAAATGGGGGTACCTGGGCACAGTGGCTCCCCCGGCACGGGCTGTGCTGGGGTACAGGATTAGCAATACAGTAGGATGTGCCATAGTAGCAGTGGTTGCACAATTACTGGCACTGGAAAACCCACATGGACAAAATGAGAGCAAAAACTCAGTGGAAAGGGCTTCTGCTTTCAGTCAGACCTGTCACCACATCCCAGTCCTGTTGTGTGTCCCCAGTGCCATGTGGCGCTGCAGCGAGAACTGGCTGACGGGAGAAAGAGCTGTGGCTGTGCAAAGCCCCTGACCACAGGAGCCCACCATGGGCATCCTCGCCTGCATCCTGCTGCTGCTGCAGCCCGGGCTGTGCAGCCCCAGAAGACAGTGCTGTCAGCAGCCCCAGTAGAACTGCTAGGGATGGATCCTATCGAGCCTCTGGCACGCGCTTGGCTTTCAGGAACAGGGGAACAGCTCACACACGCAAGACACAGCACATGTGGAGTGGCTGCAGCTTTGGGAATGCTGCAGATTTTCCAGGTCCCTGCTGAGATGTGAGGTCAATGACCACTCCAGACCTTGGCTGTGGCTCCTCCAGCAAACACGCAACCAGGGGCCCCAGCTGCCTCCAGCTCCCCAGGGCTGGCGCAAGCACAGCCAAGCCATGCAGGTACGTTTCCTGAGGGATGCAGTGCTGAGTCCTGGCAGTGGAGCAGGGCCTGGCCCAGTCTGCAGTGGGACTCAGCCCTAAGGTGGCAGGGGTGGGCAGTGCCTGTACGCCACTATGAACAGGATGGTTGTTCCCCTGCCTCCCCGGAAGGCTTGTCCCAGCCTCTTCATGGAATCCAGAGAGGGAAAACAGATGGAGCTTTTGGCAATCCCAACTCCAAGATCATCACTCGCAGAACAGTTGGGTTTTCTCCTCTTCTGAAATGTTTTTCCCTCTACTGGAGATTCAAATGAGATCCTGGTGCAGGAGAAAGCACCCTCAGCCATGGTGGGACTCACTCTCGGCAGGGTTGGCCAGGGGAGCTAGAGCCCATAAGCACAGTGGAGCTCCCCAAAATTCCAGCGCCAGCAGTGGGGCATGCACGCTTGTCCTGGCCATCGTATTCTCCTGAGGAGAGCTGAGCCCACCTCATCCCGCAGGATGGAATGTCCCGACGGGACAACCCCGAGAGCATCATGCTGGACAAGGGGGTTACAGGCCTATTGGACAGAGGGACATTTTCTCTTCTGAGCAGCACTTTGAGCAAGAATTGATAAACCAGAGGGACTGGCATGCACCGCAGCTGGTGTGGGCAGGAAGAGGGGCCACCTGCTTATGCCGAGGGTTGCTGCAATCCGTCAGACCCCAGCACCGCTCCCTGCTGTCCCCTTGTCTGCCTGCCCCCACTAAGGCCATGGCCACCCTCTCCCCTGTGGCGGCTGCGAGCATCACCCATTGCCACGCCACCGTGGCAGCACCGTCTCGGCTGAACCGACCCCATCGCTCTGGGCAGCCCCCGGCGGCGCTCCGGGCTGGCTGCACGAACAGCACACGAGCGAGCACACGTGCGCGCCGTCGCGGGCAGGCCCGGCAGNCGAGGTTGCTAAGCGACTCTCTGCCTTCGGAGCGGCGCGGCCCCGCGGCGCGCACGGGAGGATGCTGCGCCCACAGACACCGGAGACCGCAGACCACAGCGCCGAGGAGACGTGCCGTGGCCGTGCCACCCCAGCCAGAGGACCATGTCTTGGAGAGGCACGACCACCTCCAAGCTGCCTGGCCCCCGTGGGTGCTGGTTGGGAATGGTCCCGCAAACCGCAGCAAATTGGTTTCCAGTGCCAGTGACATCAGTGTGGACAGGGGATACATCCTGGGTAGCCCTTGTGGGAGCTGTGTGACCCCCAGAGCTGCTGTATGCACAAGGAACATCGCATCGCTCGCACACAGAGCATGTCCCTGGGGCTCTGCATTCCCCCAGTCCTGCATCCCCCAGGACTGACGCATCTCCAGCCCACCTGGGTTCACTTCTGCCACTCTGTACATAGAGGGAGGTGATGGCAACTGCGGTGCCGATGATCTGCAGTGCCTCGTCTGCATAATTTCTGGGGTTTTTTGTTTCTAATAGTTCTTTATTGCGTTTTCCAGCCTAAGCCTCGCCAGGTGTGGGATTACCCTCCTGTGTGTGTCCTGGGTGCCTATCTGCCTGCTCCCTGTTTAGGAGGCATAAACCACAATCTCTCAAACACAATTAGGCAGTGCCTGAGGATCCAGCTCATAAGGAGAGCATCATTAAGGGAGGCAGGAAGGCAAACACAGCCAGTAAAAGCTCATAAAATCTCAGTGTGCCATCCCACGCCACTGCCGCAGCACTTACAGCTGCCCTAATGCCCCTTTGCAGTGTGACCAGAGCAACGGGTCCCACCCTGGGGAAGAGGAGGGGTGGCCTTCCTCTCACTTTGCAAGCAATCTAGAAGCAATCTGGGTGTCCCAGGTAACCCTGGGGTGCCAGTTGGTGTGATCCCTCGCACCTTAGTTCCAAGGATGACACAAGGCTGCCATAACAGGACAGCTTATGGAGGACCTGCCCTCCCTGTCCCAGGTGCTGCTGGCACCTTGCACTGTGGCTGTGGAGAAAACCTTCAGGCACAGCACTGGGATGCCACCAGGGCAGCCCCCTGGGTCCCTTGGTAGAGGAAGAGTGGTGGCAGGTCCCTGAGAGATGGAGGTGCAGTGATACCCACCAGGCCGGTCGCCACAGCAACCCCGGTGCTGAGCACGCCGATGCTGGCATGATGCCATCAGGCTGTGGGTTTGTCACCGCGGTGTTGTCATGGCAGTCAGTTGCAGTGATGCTAGAGCCTGAGCCAGGCCCTGTCACTTGCCATCAGCACCTCTGGCCTCTCCCCGTACACAGCCCCGCAGCTCCCACCATTCTCCATGTCCCCCAGCCATGCTCCTGGGGCTTCTGGCACCACACACTGTCACCTTGCACAAGGACCCTGCCTGGCCCAGGTACTGTGAGGACAGGGCTGACCCTGCTCTGCTTCCTGCCTGTGTAGACAATTTACCATCTGGTAACAACAGGGCTCAGTGGAGGGAACCCATGGCTGCCGAGGCCCCAGAGCCCTGCATCCCTCCTACAGGGTGTTGGGACATCACAGCTCCACTGAGCATCCCAAACTGCCGTGAATCCCCAGCCACAAACTGCTGAGCATCCAGAACAACTGCACATCATCATGCATTCCTGAACCGCTGCACATCCTGAACCATGGAGCATCCCAAACCTCCGCACATCCCAAACTGCTGCTAGTCGTGCTCACATCCTGAACTGCTGAGCATTCCAAACCACCAAGCATTCCTAACTGCTGAGCAACCTGAACGGCCACATACCCCAAAACATTGCTCATTCCAAACCACTGTGAATCCCAAGGCACCATGCATCCCAAACCCCTCTCACCTCTCACACACGCGGACTGTCCATGCAGCGATGATCCAGAGGGAAATGCTGAAGACCAGCAGCACTGTCCCAGGGCAGATGGTCATGAGCGTCTTCATGACGAAGCGGGTGTTGAAGTTAATCTTGTTGAGTGCCCCAATGCTGCGTGAGGAGGCGTCAGTGAAGAGCTTGCTGTGCAGCAGCATCACCCGAGCAATCAGGTAGAGGCGCAGGAACATGGGGATGGACAGGATGATGTCCACATCAGCCTCTGCCCGAGAAGGTGTGTAGGAGAAAGCCAGGCGAGCTGTCCAGAAAAATTTGTACTCCCCAGGGATGGGGTGTATGGCACAAACCAGCATCTCCAGGCTGATGTAGAGGATGCGCTCATACGTCATCGCTATCCGCCAGTCGTCAGCTCCGTTGTCGATCACGAAGAGCTACCAAGGTGCAAAACCACGCCGTTACTAGTGGCCCCAGGCAACTTGCCCACTGGCATCCCTCCCTCCACGGGCAGTGGGGGTCTGACACCAGAGCCAAAAGGAGCTGGGTGTGGCTCATCCAGGAGCGCTGGGGATGGACGGAGAAGAAAAACATGGGAATGAGCCACCACCAACCTCTCTGCTGCCCTGCTAACGCGTGTCGGGGATGGTCACGTCGCAGGGGACACTGAAAGCTTTAAGGTGCCTAGCCTGGAGCACACACCCAGGCACAGCATGGGGACAGCTCACTCAAACTCTGGCTGGCCGGAGCCTGCTTCCCGGAATGTCCCCCTCACCCAGGCCACAGGGATGGGCAAGCCGTGGTGCCACAGAGCACCAGCATTAGCCACCCCAGCCCCTCTGCTCCTGGTGCTGCACTGATTTCACTGACAGTCATCACACCCTGAGTGCCAGGGCAGTTTCTGGGGAGCGAACGCCACAGTGAGAGCATCCAGCTGCTGGCGGAGATGGGATCCAGTTGTCATGGCAACTGACGGTTCATCCTGGGTACACCAGCTCCTCTCCCATCCTCAGCGATGGAGTTGGGGTCTCTGAAGGAGCTGGGGAGATGGCAGCTCAGATGGCCTCTCTGGGATGCCATCTGAGCCCTGGGAGTCACCCAGGCATCACCTGCCTTGGCAGGGCTGTGCTTAGGCTGCCATGGGCTTCTCCCTGGTGTGATAGGGACACCGGTATCACCCACAGCAGCAGCGATGTGCTCAGGGCCTCTTTGCAAGCAGCACTTGGCAAAGAAGCCACCAGGAAGCGATCCAAGCTCGATGCTATTGTCCACGTCCCCAACCCTGCAAGCATGAAATGATGCTGGTTTGCTCAAGGATCCAGGGCTGCACACAGCCAGGGCAGAGGATGAGTGGTGGGTGGGGAGCATGGCCCCAGCTGGCACTGAGCCCAGGAACAACCCTCCTGCCCTGCCAGAGGCCCTAGTGCACCTGTGCCAGCTGCCTTGCTGGCACGGCACGGCACTTGGGGCTCTCCCTGGGGATGGCAGGAGCCACCGGGACTGACTCATGGAGTGGCTGTCCCAGCCACCTCCCTTTCTGAAGGGAAAACTCTGCTCCTTTTAGCTGCTTTGTTTGAGAAATTGTTTACAAAAATGCTCCAAGCTGTCAAGGGAGATCCTCAGGCATTTAGCAAGCTGACAGCCTATTCCTTCCTGGAAAAGGGTGTTAAAATAAACAAATTGGCAAGAGGAAAAAGGCAGGAGCCTTTTGACTGCATGGTGGGGGGTTGCCATAAGCCTGGGAAGGGAAGGAGCAAGAGAGGATCTGGACAGGATTCCCCTGAGCCAGCCCCTCTCAGTTCTGTACCTGTAAAGCATCAGTATGGGTTTCCATGGAAACCTAGTGTGGCTCGGTGGTACCCAAGGGGGCATTCCCCGGCACAGCCAGCACCACTGGCTCCAGCAGGGAGAGGAACAAGGGTGTTGGTCACCACATCTCCAGACAAACAAAGCCCAAGAAAAGCTACCGAGACACCTCATGGGGATTAAAGTTTCACCAAAAGCATAAACAGCCCCAGGCACTCCAACTACAGGGACGGGGGGTCTCTGCCACCCCAAAACACCTTGGCAGGAGCTGGTAGCATTGCCAGCACTGCTCTCCTTCACATGTCGTGATGATAATGTGGTGCTGGCAGAGGATAGCAGAGAACCTGAGGCACAGGAAGACCTTCAAGTATCCCAAAGGACTAATTAACACAATTAGCAGGATAATAGAATCACAGACTGGTTTGGGTTGAACAGGACCTTAAATCTCATCTCATTCCAACCCCTTTCATGGGCAGAGACATCTTCCACTAGACTAGGTTGCTCCAAGCTCCACTCAACCTGGCCTTGAACACTTCCAGTGATGAGGCAGCCACAGCTTCTCTGGACAAGAGAAGAAGAGGGAATCCTGCGGGAAGAGGATGTTGTTGTTTCGGAGAGGCTGGGAGGTCTGACAAGTGCCATGGCCAGGCGAGCACAGTTCCCCACCTTGGCCGAGAGGTACAAGAAGTTGAGGATTTACAGCTCTGGCAGCCCCGTTCCATTTCGGTTGGATTATCAGCAATTCCTTTGTAACACTTTGTAAGACACAGGGCAACCAGCAGCCAGCACAACTTCGTTTGGAGCAGATCAAGTCAAATTCATTTAATTCCCTGTCCTGACAGTGTAACGGGCCTGGCAGAGCAGCTGGGACCATGGTGAGGTTCAGTCCCCACGTGCAGAGTGACAGCAGTGGAACTTTGGCTCTGGTCAAGGCAGCAGAGGTAAGATGACCTGTGTGCCGCCTGGGTGGATGTTGTGTTTGCACAACCCACTGCCAGGAACAACAAGCGGAGGAAACAGCGAGCACTGGGGCCGCGGCTCGCCCGGCTGACCCCAGCCACCGTCAGCCCGGGGTAAATATTATTCCAGCAAGAACCAGAGCTCTCAAATATTTGCCTTGAGTAACTCATCCCCAGGCTTGGTCCCCATGCAGGCAGGCTGAGCTGGAGTGGGGGCTGCCAGGACAGAGGCAGGCAGGGAGCAGGATACTGCTGCCAGCCCCCTATATGGCAAAACCCCTGGGTCCCGCAGCCCCAGGAGGGACAAGGTGGGATTATGGTGCACTCAGGGCCAGGGGCTTTGACATCCCTTCTCAGGATGCTCCTTCTCCTGACTGGTGATTCATTCCTCCCATGCCCAAAACAGGCTGGCATTGTGCCGAAGCAAGGTCGCACAGGGAAGCACGGCCTTCCTGGAACAAACTGGGAGTCCTTTAACTTCCCAGGGAGGAAGAGAGTGTGCAGCCCTGATTAGGAAAGGATTTCATGGCTTTTCTTGGCACTTTGACTGGTCTGAGCCCTTCCTGGCTACAGTCTCCCCCAGCCACCAGTATATCTGCCAGGCACCTGGAGCCCAGACAGACCCCCTCGGTGCCTGGCCTGGCTGCTGCCCAGGAAACCTCGCTGCCCCCCAAAGACCCTGACAGAGAGGAACGAGGCTCCAGGATGGAGCAGGGTGTGAGCTCAGGTACTGTTTCCCACTCAGGTGGTTGGCAAACCCCACAGCAGCCCTTCCCTAGGCACTGATGATGCCAGGACCTACCTGCACCTCCCGTGTGTGATAGGCGATAATGAGGCCCAGGAGGATGACGGTGGAGAGGCTTATAAGGCATTTCAGGGCCAGGGAGAACATGGAGTCCTGCAGGATGAAAGCAGGGAAGGCATTAGGGGGTACACAGCTGTGGGACTGCTGGTACTGGACTCCACACCCCAAAGAAGATGCTGCCCCCCAACACCTGCTATCCCCATCCTCAACAGCACTTTTGCTGCTCCAGCTTCCCCCCTAAGCAGCTTGACATGGTAGTAAGGGCACCATCAGTACCACCAGCATCACTGGCACCACTGGTACCACCAGCACCGTATGCCCTCTCTCCAAAACTCTTTCTTAACTCTATTCTGCTGAGTGCAGTTCCCAGCCTCCCCTCTGAGATGTGTGATGCCAGTGCCCTGGCCCCATCTAGCCTGAGCCCCGTATTATGGTATCCAAACAGATCTAACTAGACCCTCCTGCTAATTAGTCTTATGTAAATTAAACCAGCCCCTGATTCACTGATGGCTGAACTGGTGGGTCCCCAGGACCCCACTGAGAAAAGCAGGAGTCACTGTTCCCTTTGGATAGTGGCAAACTCATGTGTGTGCCAGCAACAACCCAGCCCCACTGATGCTAGGGCACTGGCAGCCCTTCACAAGGTGCAATCACCGAACCAACCCGCCTTACTGCTGCACCCGTGCCACACCTCCACGCCATCCCCAGCACGCCGAGCCCCGGCACGGTCAGGCCTGGCACACTCCTGGCGTGCTAAGACCCGGCATACTCGTGGCATGCTATCCCTGGCTCCCCAGTGTGCTGGGCTGGCTTCAGCCTTGCTTGGCTCCCTCTCCCCAGTGTTCCTCATCTCCACAGGGTGTTTGCACGCAGAGAAGGGACTATTTGCTGCGGAGGCGGCACTGCATTGTTAACAACTTGGCTCTGGCTGTGCAATTGTGTGGATATAATGGCTGGTGCTGAGGAAAGTGCTGGGACTAAACACTAGCTATTAACAGGCAAACTCCAGGGCAGCATCGTGCCAAGGTGGCTCTGACAAGACCCTTCCCAGGGACACAAACCCTGCCTGACTCACGGGCACCCACTGCCCCACCTGGCAAGTGTTATATACTAGGTTTACCAATGCCTCCTGTCAGTGCCGGGTCTGAAGAGACCTGTCAGGAAGAGCCGTTCCTGGATCCCACACTCTCAGCAAACAACATGGGGTCTTGGCCAAAGTGGGGGAAGACCTTGGCACCCCTGGCACATGTCCTGCTCCACCATGTGGGTGGCAGGATGGTTCACTCCAGTGGTGCTGCACAGGTGGTGGGAAGCAGAAAATTCGTCCTGTGGGCAGGAGAGGCCCTGTCCTGCCCACAATCGATTGACAGGCAGGGAGCAGGCAAACCCCAGCCACTGTGTCCTTGCTTCCCAGTTCAGCCCTGGCACCCTCTGGCTGGGAGCATGAGGTGGCGTGGCCGGGGCCATGGGGCAGAGTCGGAGCTGTGCTGGCATCCCCATGTGCACAGTGGCAGCCAGCCCTGATCACACGCACTCCCACACTCATGGGCATGTCCCTGCCGGTGAGTTCTGGTTTCTCACTGGGGCTGCTGTGGGGGGATTTATACACAGTTGCCCGCTGCTGCAAATCTGGCCAAGGTCCTGTGCAGGCCGGAGCCAGGGGCTCTCCTGCACCCTGTGGTTGTCGGCACAATTGTTTGTGTCATAGTGGGGCAGGGGCGCAGCAGCGTGTCACAGCTGCTGCATGGCAGCAGCGCTGACTCACGGGGTCTTCCCCAGCTGACACAGCAGCTCAGCGTGGTGGGGCCAGCGAGCATGGTAGCGGTGCTGCTGGCAGCTTGGTAAGGGTGGACAGTCCCCCTGCCTGGCACCAGACATGCCGGCACATGGAGCCTGCGAGGGTGGCTGCGACTCAACAGGTAGGAGATGCAGGTGGGGGACGGTGGTTTGGCTTCGCTCCTGCCAAAGGGGAGTGGGAACCACCAGAAAAAGGCGCTGGCATTGAAGCATCTCTCTCTCAGCAAGGGTGCCAGGGATGCCAGCTTGGCACCAAGGCATGCCCCTGCCTCAGACAGAGCAGTGGCACTGCTGCCCACAGCCCCCACACGCCCACTGACCCTGGCAGCCATGCAAAGCCGGGGCTCAGTAACCGCCCCACCGGGCGCCTCGGTGGGGAGGCAGCAGGGTTCCCCAAACCCACAGGACCCCAGTGACATGCCTCCCTTCCTCCACCTCCTCTGCTCACACTGCCCTCCCCACTGCCCATGCCAGATAATAGCAGGAAGTGGTGAGCAGCCCCTTCCCACCCTGCTTCTTCCCCTCCACTGGCGGCACCATAGCATGGGGACCCCCGCTGGCTGCACCCCAGCCCCCTCAGCAGTGCCGTCCCGCTGACGCCCATGGGTGCTGGTGGGGGTGCTGATGCCTTCCCCTTTCTGGATAGGTATAAATAACATGACAGATGTCTATACAAAGAGTTATTCATATCGCTGCCAACCAGCGCAGCCCGGGAGCAGGAGCTGGAAGGGACGTGGGGGGGAGAATTATAAATAAAGGCACTGTCCTGCAAAAAAAATGGAAAAAAAAAAGGCAGGAAGGGGTGTGGGGGAGGAGGAGGAGGAGGGAGGGGGTGCTTTGCTGCACCGCCGAGGGCACAGTGCTTTTGAGGAGTGCACTGCCATGCCAGCAACAGGCACCACAGACCTCCGTGGGTCGGTGCCTGCTGCTGCAAGTGCATGGGGCAGGACTCGACAGAGCACCCACCAGCACATAGCCCCCACGCCTCCAGCCAGGTGGTCACCCTGTCCAACACCTGTGGCTGCAGCATCTACTAAAGCTCTGGAACATCCTGTCAGTCACCAGCCAGCCTGTCTGACCCTGTTCCACTCCAGATGGGCCAAACAGCTCCATGTTTATCCCATGGGATACTAGACGGGGCAAATGGCTCCATGTTCACCCCACCAGGCACCATCTGGTGCCACCAGCCCCACACACACCCCTGGCCCCGCTGGTACCTTGGAGTAGAGCCCCCAGGAGAGCTCGGTCTCAATGACCATGACGACAATGCCAAACATGCCAAAGATGAGCGCGTAGTCGCTGAGGCGCTTCCTCTTCTCAAATAGTGCCCGGCGGTGCCCAAGCCGGTAGCCAATGTTCTGCGCCTTGCGCTTGGGCCCCTTGGCAAAGGTGGTGGGGGCTGGCCGGGCAGGCTGGCGGGTGGGACGGTGGGTGGCAGGTGCATGGTTGTCCTCGCGTGAGACAACAATTTCGGGGGGTTCACCGGCACCAAAGAGCTGCAGGGGTTGTGCCTCCGGCTCGGCCTCGATGAGGTTCCGTCGGGATGCGCTGAGTCGGCTGAGGGGCTTCATCACCCCCCCGCTGTACTTGCAGGAGCTCATGGCAATCTCGGTGAAGGGGTTGCTGTCCCGCCGATGAACCAAGGGGCTGGGTTGCCGGTGTTTGCTGCTAGCCACCCCAGAGCCCNGGCGGCGGCGGTGACCGTTCATCCCCCGGTAACGGGCAGGGACACCGACCATCCTCCTCCAAGTCCCCCACGCCCGAATCGTGGAGATGCCCCGATGTCTCCATGACGGCGGTACCGGCGCCGCTTTACAGGGCACCGGTTCCGCTTTGCTTGCCACCGGCCCCGTTCGCTGGATCATGAATGGGCTCCGTGCTCTCGCCGCTATCGCCGCCGCCACCGCCCCCGCCGCTGCCGCTGGCCCGGCCCCGCAGCGCCATTGGCCACGCTGGGGCTCCCCGCAGGCTGACATCATCCCCGCCCGCTCCCCGCTTT
>VZRQ01005222.1:23855-36024 GCA_013397975.1 Machaerirhynchus nigripectus | reverse complement strand
CCCCGCCGGTACCGAACACCCCGCCCCACGGCGCGCCCCCACCCGGTACCGGACAGACACCGACACCCCCGGACACCTTCCTCGGACAGACACCGACACGCGCGTTTAAGAGTTTTATAACGACGGTACAAAAATTTCCATTAACGATTGGCTAAAACCGACGGACCTGGGGTGGGGACAGGGTACCGGGACCATTCCGAGCACCGGAGCAGGAGGCACCGGGACTGCCCCGTGAATGTGGAAGGGGGCACCAGGACCGCCGCACAGCGCAGGAGGTGCCCCTTGCAAGGGCAATGACCTAACTGGGGGCAAGCACTGTGGAGCACCAGGAAGCCTCAGTCCTCCCAAGGCCGGTGCACCGGGGCCAGAGCCTTGCCCACAGCAAAGGGCTGGCAACGACAGCACCGTCCCAGAGCCCCTGGTGGGTCCCGGTGGTAGGCAGTGCCCGGTGAGCAGCCACAGCCAGTGCATGGCAGTACCTCTCTGGCTGGTGGGGGGGGCAACAGCTACAAAAAATGGGGGTTTGGTCCTAAGTCAGTGGGGGAAGCTGTACATGGCGGCTCAATGGTGGCTCAGCCGTCGTTGGCAGTCACCAGCTGTCCCATGCCCTCCCGGATGTAGACCGACTGGATCTCTTTTGTCTTGAGGCAGAAGTCGCAGGCCCAGACGGCAGAGGCCTCAGTGGTGAGCAGCCCATAGGCATTCTCGGTCATCCCCGTGCACTCTCGGTGGAACCACTTCTGGCAGGAGGCCTCGCACAGGATGGCATCCTGGTCATCGTTCACCTCGTTGCGACAGGCCCCGCAGGGGTACACGAGCCCCGGTGGCGGCTGGTGCCCTGAGGTGCCGGTGGCCTTGCCCGGGGGTGGCAGTGGGAGGCTGTTGGTCTCAGGGGTGCTGGCACTGCGGCCAGCACTGTTGGGGGCAAAGCCGGGCTGTGCCCCATTGACGGTGGCGGGGGAGCCCGAGTGCTGCTCCTGGGCGAAGGTGCTGGGGGGAGGGTTCTTGCCCCCTTCTTCGCTGCTAGCAGGGAAGCTGGGATCCGCCCCAGGGAAGGGACTGGCTGTGGGGGGCAGGGGTGGCATGTTCTGCCCGGGGCGCTGCATGGGCGATTGTCCGAAGAGGTTGTTGGGCTGGCTGAAGCGCTGAGGCACTGCTGGCCCCCCGGGGGGGTTGAGAGCTGGCCCGGGGCCCATGTCCCCCCGGGGGGGCTGCCCCATAGTGGGGGACATCATGGGCCCAAAGCCCGCAACAGGCCCCTGCATGAGCTGCCCCATAGGGGGGCTGAAGTTCTGTCCAAGGGGCTGGCTGAACGGCTGCCCGGCGAAGGTCAAGCCCCCCGGCTGCACGTAGTTGGGATTCTGGGGGGGGATGCTAAAGGCCGGGCCCATCTGCCCGGGGGCGAAAGGGGGAGGCTGCCTCCGCAGGGGCTGGGGACCGCCACCGTAGCCAGGGGGCACCTGCGGCGACATCCCCCCCTGCACGCGGAAACCGCCGAAGGGGACGGGGCTGCCCAGGAAAGGGGCAGGGGCCGCCCCCACCTTGGGGGCCCCGAAATCATCCTCGAAGGGATTGGAGGCCACCAGGTGGTCTACCATAGGAGTGGGCGGCGGGGCGAACTCCGAGAGGTGCGAATAGGCAGGGCCCTGCGGGGAGAAGGTGGCGGTCAGGGTTGCCGTGGTCCCCCCCCGGCCCCCGCGCCGCCCCGCGCCCGGCCCTACCTGCGTGTTAGACTTGCGCCGCTTCTTTTCGGGGCTCTTCATCTGNTTCTCTGCGTGCGGGGCCGCCATAGCCCTCACAGCGCGCGCGTCGCCGCCATGGCCCGACCGGAACCGGAACCCCCGCAGGGCCAATCACAGCGCGCGGGGGGCAGGGCCAAGCACGCGAGGGGCGTCAATCACCGCACAGCCCCACCCTACCCCACGCCTCGCTCGGACCAAACCAAGGGCGGCGCAGCGGGAGGGGGGGGCACGCGGAAGGAAACAGACGAGACAACCCACGTACGGGGTCCTGGGGGGCGGGGCGGGAAAAAGGCCGAACTGTAGCGCCCGTAGGGGAGCACAGGGCGGAACCACCCGCGCACGGCAACCCCCCCAGCTCACACCAGCCAGGGCCTAGAGAAATACCAACTTTAATACAACCGCCGGTTCCTTTGGTATAGCGGGGCCAGGGGCCTGGGGCTGCGAGGGGCGGAGCTGCGCTTTGGCTTGCGGGCAGTTACACTGTGCATGCAGGGGGGCCCTCCCGCCACCCCCCCGGGGCTGCCAGAGTTGCCCGTGCCCCAGCCGGGACAGGCAGGGAGGAAGCGGGCGTGGCGGCCCATGTCCTGGAGCACAAGCATGTCACGGGTGGGGTACGCCGGGAGCGTGGGGGAGGCTCTGTCCCCAGCCCCTGCCCTTGCATAAGAGTGTGGGACCTGCGGGGTCAAGGCACAGAGTTAACACGTAAAGTGATCCGGTACAGTCGAGGGCCTCGTGCTTGGGTGAGCAGAGGCCCCCCATGGGCCCCCTCCTTGGCCCAGGGTCCAGAGATAAGGACAGGCTGCCTCTGGCTCAGGGGGGCTCAGCCCTGCCAGTCCTGAGCCCATGCTGGTGAGCACAAGAATGGCTGTGGCACGACAGCAGGGCTGGGTTTTGGCAGGAGCTGAGCTGCTCTGCAAAGGCTGGCGCAGGAGGGTCAGGGGCTTTGCAAGAACAGTTCCCCACCCTGCAGGCACTCACAGCCTGAGCCCCCCATGGCCACCAGCTCCACATGGTGAAAGGAGAGAGGCCCTGTCCTCAGCCAAGTCCATGCTCAGTCTGGGGTGGAGCTCGTAGAAGAGTCTGAGGGCTCCCTGGGGCATGGAACAGGGCCAGAGGGCTGCACATTGGGGGTGCTGTGCACTGGGGCTCCCAGGCGCTCACAATCTCCTCTCCACTGGCTGCTGCAGGCACATTTCACTGCCAGCCGAGATGATGGGCAGGTGATTGTCCATGTGGTAGCTGATGAGGTGGCTGACGCTCTCAAAGCGATGATCTTTTGTCCGCACCTGGGGGGCCAGAAAAGGGGCGTTCAGGAGGCTGTCAGTGCCCACGTGAGGCCAGAGCCACCACCCTCCATGGCATGGGCTAGGCACAGACCTAGGGTTGCAGTCTCACACCCATGCTCCACCAGGCCCTCTCCATCTCCAAAGCCAGCCCAGAGTTTTCCCCGATGAGCAGTGCACAACTCCAGTACTCTGGTGGCACTTGTAACCCCTAGGACACCCCCAGCTGTCCCAAGCTCCATCCCCAGGCCCCTACATGGACTCACCACTCCCTCAGGATCGACGAGCAGCAAATGCTTGGGCTGCCCACCCTGCAAGCCAGTCAGCACGTACTGGCCCGGGGTGGTGGTGCTCTCCCGGACCAGAAAGTCTCCATTCACCTTCAGCAGCTTCTCAGCCTCCTTGCGGCTCATCTTCCCATGGTACCAGGGCTCCCGCCTCAGCTGCTCCTCCATGGAGGCCACCACCTGGGCGGGGGGCAGCCCCACAGGCACAGATGGGGGCACACGCAGGGCATCTTCGAAGGGCTCTGCAGGGAGAGAAGAGCAGGGAGACCATGACCAAGCCCACAGCCACCTACCCACTGTCCTGGCTGCGGCCGCTGTTCCACTCACTCATGTCGAAAAGGTCCCTCTGTGTGCTGCCGTTGGCTGTGGCCAGGGTGCCGGCAGCTGCAGCTTGGCGTGTCTTGTCTATGTTCTGCACATTGACGTAAGACGGGTCATCAAACAGGTCCGTGCGGCCAGACGTGCCTGCCGGAGCTGGGTATTTCTCTCTCCCTGCTACCAGGAGCACTGTGGTCAGCAGGGCTTCAGCCCCTTGGCCCCCCACCAGTGCCCACCATCAGAGCACTTGGGGTCCATGAAAGGGGATGGAGACTGGCCGCACCCATCACATTACCTTGGGCAGGAGCATGCTGCTTCTGGGGGTCATACTCCCCACCAGATGACTGGCCGACAGGCTGCAGAGAGAGGCAGTGATGAGCCCCCACCCCCTTTCCTGCTCATCCCCCTTCCTGCTCTCCACACCCTGGGCTGCTGGAGACACCAGGGAGACATGAATAACCTTCAGCAGAACCCATGGCCCAGCTGGGCTCCCTGCATCTCCCTTACAAGATTGTGCCTCCCCAAGACAACATGCCCAGAGCCTCACCAGTGTGGCACCCAAGTGATTTGGGGTCTGAGCAGCCCCATCCTGCAGCCGCATGTCCACGACCCCCCCAATGGGAGGTTCCTTGCCAGGGAAGTCGTTGTAGTACTGGTGATCTGGGGCTGGTTCCTCCTCTTCTTCGTCCCAGGCAGAGCCATCGAACCCTGCCATCCTGGGAGAGCACAGCACAGGTAAGTCCATGGCAGCAGCCACGACTGCATCCCCTCTCCACGATCACCTTCCTCCTTCTCACACAACCCTGCCCTGACCTGTCATGGGGGGTCACCAGCTTTGGCGGGTTCTTCAGGTACTGCTTGAAGCGCAGCTCGAAGGCCTGCCCGATGGTGCTGATCACGTCCTGTGCCAAGCCTTCAGGACACTCCAGGATATGGCAGGCTGGGTAGAAAATAGTGAGATGGGATTGTGGCACTCCAGCACTAAGGTTCTTCACCCCTGAGCCTGCCCTGTACACCCCAGAGCTTTCTTATGGGTCACCCAGTTTCCCCCCCCCCTACACTGAGCTGATCCTAAACACCTTCAAAGTGGGGCTCTGGTATTGAGGACCCTTGCAGCACCCTCACCTCTCTGATTGACGGGATCTTTGGCAACATAGGCAACATATTCGGCTGTGTCCTGTGGGTGAGACAGCAGCAGTGAGACAGGGCTGCTGGGGAGCACTGGGCCCAAGACCTCGGGAGAGGGCAGGAGAGGCATCGGTCCCCTGCACAGGGCATGGATGGGGACCCTGCATACTCACCGGGTCTCCCCCTGATGCAAAGGAGATAGACTGCATGTGGTGGTTGGCGATGATCTGCAAAGTGGAGAGCTTGTTTGACACGGCCAGGAATTTCTTGTCACCCACCCAGGGGTGGCACATCCTGCTCCTCCCAGGGCTGACCTGCCATGGGGGCTCAAAATCCTCCAGAGCCCTGGTTATGAGCCACAGACCACCAGGAAAAGGACTGGGACATTACCAAGAGTGGGGTCAAAACCAGGAGATCTGACCCCAGGCAAGGGGACTTAGGTCTCACCATCTCCAGGAGAGATCCCGCAAAGCACATGGAATATTCCTCCCACCTCTTCAGCCCCACGGACTGTGGGGAGGTGGGCACGCATCACACAGCCCACCCAGACATTCCCTGGGGAGGCTGGGGGCATCCCCTGCCCCAGCGAGAGCTGGGGTGATGTACACGAGGATACCTGCGCGTCCAAAGCCAGCCCAACCCCTCCCCACTCTCACCTGCTTGCAGTCTGAGGCCATGAGGTTGAGGCTGCTGGTGGAGATAGTCAGGGTGATGGGCATGCCTGCAAACTTCAGGTTGCTCTTGCCCAGAATGGAGTTCAGGGAGCGGCTGCAGGGCTAGAGGTAAATAAGGTAGTGTGGAGACAGGGCTCCCCAGACCAGACAGCCCAGCAGAAGGGGGACAGGGCACATCCCACTGCTTCCACAGCAGAGGTGGGCACCTTGTCCTCACCACTGGCCCTGGCCCAAGCCTTAGTTGGGAGATCAGAGCCCTGGGCTGACCAGCATGGCACTGCCAGCTGGGCTGGGATCTGGTCCTTGGCCCTGTGCCCAAACCAGCCATGCATGCTCCCCCAGCAGCTCCCCAGCCTGGCCTCACCTTCCTTCTCCTCACGGCTCCCTTGGCACCAGGCACAGCCTCACATACCAGCCCAATGGCCTCCCTGCAGGGAGTAAAGTGAGACGTCAGTCCCCACAGTGCCTGCCTTGCCCCAAGACCCCCCAACCACAGGACTGAGGACACGGGGATCAGCACAGGACAGGGTGACAAAGTGGAAGCTCTCAGCAGTGGAACCTGGGGCCCTTTAGGCAGGCAAAGTGCTCTGGTATTAGTATTTGATGGGCTGCAGCACTGCCTGGCCCCCACTGAAAGCCCCATGTGCTACCAGGGGCTTGCACAGGGCTCAGACAACTTCCTCACCCCTCCTCAAAAGGAGAAGCCCGTGGGGAAAGGCAGCACTCACCTGGTGACCTGTGTCCTGGTGTTGAAATCCAGAGCCCTCATGGACTGGAGCACTTCCACACAGCCCATGTACTGTGCAAGAGAGCAAGGTGAGCTTGGCCAGCCATGGGGTTTGCCCCCCATGCAGCAAGGGAGAGGGCTGGGGTCTCAAGCACCCCAGCTCTGCAGCAGTAACTTCCTTGGGAATCCCACTGCCCTCCCTCCCACGCCTCCCCCAAAGAGCACAGTGCATCCTGCCACCAGGAGGTCCCCAAATCCCCAAAGTGACCCCTCCCACACCCCAGCACTCACCCGAACGTGGTAGGAGACCCCGGAGCCCATGACCTTGTCATCGGGATGCAGCCAGCCACGGGTGGGCTTATTGACAAAGCTGCCATGGCGGGTCCATTCATCACCCCCCAGCTGGCCACCTTCCACTCGCGTCTTCTTCCCACAGCTCAGCTTGTTCATATCCTGGGAACAGACAGTGACAGGTCTCGCTGAGCCAGGGCTGGCAGCAACCCCTGGCACCAGTGCTGGCATCCCAGGGGGACCAGGTTCCCCTGAGCTGCTGCTGGCTGAAGAGCCCCGCAAGCTGAGCAGGTTGGCGGGATTGGAGAGCTTGAGGTTGGCCATTTTGGGGAAGAAGGAGCAGAGGGTGGTAGGGCTCTCCTCCAACTCAGGCGAGAGCTCCCCGAGAGGTGCAGTATGGCTGAGGGAGGAGGAGGAGGACAGGGAACCAGGCAGAGACCGCATGCTTGCAAGGGACTCCACTGGGGAGGGCGGGACTCCCAGGCCCCCCATGGCCTCCTCCAGAGAGGAGACAGACTCATTCCGCAGGTGGCTGTATTTGCTCTTTTGCAGGAGATCCATGCTGGAGACAGGTGAGAAGGGCCACAGCCGCCCTGTCCAGAGTGGTGGATGCAGCCAGCTGGGCCTCACAGGGGCCCCACAGAGAATCCGAGTGCCTGCAGCTGCCGGGAAGCTGCCCCTAAGCAGAAGCCTCGGCCGAGCTCTGCGCTAGGTCCACACCAGCCCAGCATGGCTGGCAGGGAGAGCTGGGCCTGGGACGCTGGGCAGTGGGTCCAGGGACTGCCCAGCACCGTGCAGACACAGCCTATCAGTCGTGATCGGCGTCAGCAAGGATGTGCAGATCCGTTCAGACTGAGAGCAACACACCACAGCAGGGAGGAAATGGGGCTGCAGCGACACCCTGGGGAGCCGCTGGCACAGGGAGGGGAGCTCAGAATGCTCTGTCCCCAGCCTGGAAGTCCTCAAGCCGCTTGCCACTCCAACACCGGGCCAGCAACAAATCCCATTGTCTTCATCCAGCGCCAGATCCAGCTCCCTCTGCCCTGCTGCTGGGTTCAGCACGGCCACCCTCCTCCCCACAGCTCACTGCAGCCCCTGTGCCGCTGCCCGCTAAGAGAAGATCAAAAGCATGAATATTTAAAGCCCTGAGACAAGGCAGACACAGAGCACATCCCAGCCCCGCTCCGAGCAATGTCCAGGAGGGAACAAGGTCCTTCTGTGGCAGCCAGCGCCACGCAACCCACGTGCCGGTGGTGAGCAGCCGCTGTTGGCTTGCTGGGCTCTGCCGGGGGGAGCAGCGATGCCGAGATGACACCGGTGCTCGCAGCTTCCTGGAATACAGGGACATGCAGTCCTTTGAGAGCACAGATCTTGCCTGGAGGGCTGGTGGGAGAAAGAGGAGGATGGCCAGGAGCAGGATACAGGTAGGCTGTGCGCTGGGCGAGGCAGGGCTCAGCACAAACCCCCAGCCGTGGTGGGGAGCCGGTGGGAGAGGCTGCAGCTAATCGCTGCTGCTTCCCGCATCCCAGCTGTTCCTCCCGGGAGGAGAGATGAAGGGGCTGCGGCTGATCGGAAGAGCTATGCTGACTCACAGGCAGCGGGGCAGGCTCTGCCCGCGGCGGGGGCTGCGCTGGGGCGCAGCGCAGGAGGGGCTCCCGGCGAGGGGTGGGGACGCAGCGCTTATCTGGAGCAGAAAAATCAAGGTCACAGGCGGAGCTAGCAGGAGCGGGCAGTGAGACCGTGCCGGGGGCAAAAAGTGGCCCCTTCAGCCTTGAGGAGCTGGGAAAAGCTCCCACCTGTGGATCAGGGGGCTCAGGGGCAGGTGCCCCCTCTTCCCCTAACCTTGACGCACTTGCATGCAGCGGGAACTTGGGCCAGCCCGACTGTACTGCCCTCCACAGCCTTGGCCCCACTGAGGGACAAGAGCTCTCCCCGCTCCACCACCTCCGGGATGAGGCAAGGATTTCAGGCAGAACCCAACCCCTGACACACCACGAGCCAGAGCCTTACCAACCACCAGGTGCTCTGGCCACCAAACCAAAACTGGGTAAATCCAGGCCAAGGAAAGGGCTCTCCCCGCTTGGAGCCTTCACCCAGCACTCCTTGGCCCTGGCAGCTGCCTGCCCCACTTCACAAAGCCTAGCACACTGCCTGGGGGACAGGGAAAGGAGAGCCAGAACAGGGCTGGAAATTGCCACCTACGTGATGCAAGGGGCTGTGGCACATAACAGTGGACCCATCACTGAAGCATCTCCTTGGCCATGCACACTAGCTCTGTGAATGCCAGCCCCCCCCACCTCAGCTGTGGTGGTCCCACAGGCACAGAGAGCCCGTGCTGGCTGTTCCACAAAGCGCTCATCCCCTCCAGGGGCCCCTGGCTGTTCAGCGCTGTGACCTTCCTGTGGCTGCAGCACCACTCCTCTAAAGAAAAGCAGGAAGCCCGGAGCCAGGAAGCTGCTGGCCCAGTGAGGGGCCAGTGCAGCCCTGCTGCCAGGGGAGCCTGGCTGGGCGGCATCAAGTGGCCACAGGACAGTGGGGTTTGCCCATGAGGGACTGGCCACTGGTTGATGTGGGCCTGGGGTTGCCTGGCATGGCAGCTCTGTGAGCCCTGATGCTTCCCCAGGATAAGAGCAGGAAGGAATTGCAAGGGGGCAGGAGTGTCTCCTTGGCCCCTTCCCACCACCCCTGCGCTTGGAGCAGCCATCACCTCCAGGCAGCAAAGGGCTGATGAGCCTCCCAGCTGAAGCCCCTGATCAGACACATCTCTGCTTTTACAAGCTAGAGTAATTCCTGATTTTCTCAGAACCTTCGAGGCCAGTCCACCCATATCACTCTATATCCTGTGACAAGATGCATTGCTGCTCCCAGTCCTTGGTGACCAGACATGCTACCATCACAGCCCCCAGCCCCAGAGTCCACCCCAGGGCATCAGAGCTCCCTCCCAGTGGGCTCTGAGTGCAGAAGGCAAACCTGGAGGTGTGCAAAGGTGCAAAACACTGGCCCTGCCTGAACAGGCAGCACCAAGCCCCATCCCACAGGCTGCAGCCCTTCCCCTGGCCAGGCAGATGGCAGGAGCTCCTGCCCCTGCAGCAGAGTATGAGCAGAGCAGCTGGAACAACTGCCCCCAAGGAGCTCCGGGGACACGTCCTGGCTCAGCTGCTCCATGCCCTGCCACCACAGAAAGACAATGGATCTTGAGAAACAGAGGAACATGGACTACTTTCAGGCACCTGAGACTGGGACTTCACACACAGCCTGGGGCAAGGAAGAGAAGCAGAGAGGGGACACTCAGGGCCCCGCTACCAACATCCTCCCAGGAAAAAAACTGGGAGCTAAGTCAGAGGCCTACGGAACATGCCAGTGGTTTGGCAAGAAATCACAGCAAGGTGCAGGCAGCCACACATACAAACCTCGCCCTGGGCAGGAGACCCCCTCTGTCCAACTGCAGCCAATGCTGAACCTCTGGGGCAGGGATGAAGCAAAGGAGAACACAAATCCAGCCAATAGCTGATTTTTCTCCCACACATCACAGCAGCATCACACAACATTTATGTATTCCTGCACGCAACCTCTCCTTCATTCTGAAGAGAGGGTTAGGGAATACCAGTGGAGATCTGGGGAAGAGGCTGGAGCCCTCCCAGAAGGCAGAGGAGGCAGGCAGGATCCACCACCGAAGCCACTTAGCCCTCCACCGTAGTCCTTACCACATACTCCATCGCGGGCGGAGGGCAGGGCGGGCCCCGGGCAGGGAGCAGAGACACACAGCCCCTCTCGTCTGGCACTCCGACCTGCGGTTCGGGGACAAACAGGGAGTTAGCCAGCCCTGTCCCAGCCCGCTGAGGTGGGGGCCATGGTGCCAAGAGGCAGACCCTGCTCCTCCATGCTGTCCACAGGTGGATGGGGCTGTGGCTGCTGTGCGACATGCTGCTGACACACGGAGTGAGAAAGACCTGGAAACCACCTTCTTTCCGTTGGAGAGAGGATGGAGCTGGGATGCGCTGGGACGGGAACATGAGGCTGAGCCTGACACTCTTTGGGCCCTGCCCACACTGGCAAACGGTATCGAGGGCCGAGAGTCACTCCGTGACCCAAGACAAGTGTCGGAGCCGATCCCTGCCCAGCCCGAAAACCAGTACTGGAAAACCACACACAAGGAGGAAGAGTGGAGGCAACCCAGGGGGGAAGAGATGCCCCCTCCTCCCCCCCTCAGCTGGCACCCCGATGCAAAATTACACACAGAGCCCCCAGGGCTGTGTCCCTTCCTCCCAGGGGAGCAGTGAAGACAGGAGTAATGGCAAGAGTCTACAAGGGGTGAGCTGGCAGAGGCAGGAAGCTCTGCGAGGGGAAAACAAGGCAAGCAAAGCAGCAGCAGCTCCGGAGCTGCTGCTCTTCTCACTCCCACTGCCCAGCTGAGGTAGTTGAGACCAGGCCAGTGGAGCAGTGCAGGGCAGCAGACATGATGTGCTGCCTGGCAGCAATTGTACCCTTATCTGCAGCCTGTGCCAGCTGTCGCCATTAGCTTGGATGGCAGCAAGATAAGGAGGGCTATACTTGAAAATGGCAGCAGAGATTGACCCCTGCAGCACTACACCACTGCCAAGCTGAGTTGGCGACCAGGCCCTTTGGACATCGGGGATCGAGGCTGGTGGCAGGGAAGGAGCATCTGGACCCAGAGCCAGGGTGCTCAGCCTTACCGAAGCCCACTTGTGTCCCTCCCGAGGATGGGACACTGGTTTGCACAGCTCCAGAGGTGGCCCAGCCAAGGCATTGGAGGTGGCCCAGGCGAGGTATTCCCCCACCAAAGGGCAGCGGGTGGATCCTCACACCCCACTTGGCTGGGAAGAGATGGCATCTTCAGCCACTCCATTACAATCTGAGACCAGGGCAGCTCTGGCAAGCACCAACAAGAAGTGCCCTTTGCCCACAGACTTCTGCAGCGCCAACGTGGCAAGCAGGGCCCAGGTCACGTCTCCTTGGAACCCGTGTCCATGGTCTACAACCCGTGCGGGTGACCCCATTTAAGAGATTCAAGGGGAAAAGCAAGGACAGACGGACACAACACACTGCTGAAAAGCAGACACAGACCTGCAAGGGAGAACAGCTACCCCTGTCCACAACAGTCGGCTCTGCTCCAGGTACTCACCGCTGCCTTACTCTGAAGCACAGAAGGCAGGATGGCAGCAGGGCAGACCCCAGCACCGCAGAGGCCGAGGAACCCTCCAAACCCAGCCGGAGCCCCGTCCCTGCTGGAGGTCACGCCAGTCTTGGGGCTCGGGGGACTCCCCAGACCCTGGAGCACCTCTAGAGCTGGTGTCCTTCTCGTGTACTGCACAAGCACGGGGTGGGGCGATGCACGCCCGAGCCCCAGGCACACACAAGCAGGCGCCACGTCGCGTGAGTTACCCCGAGACCCTAACACAGCACTGCACCGGCTGCTCCAGCGCCCGTCGGGCCGCACATAGGAGGGTTCGGGCCTGTCCCACCGCTAGGCTCCCCCACGCCGGGCAAACGAGGCAGCTGGGAAGGGCGGCCCGGCCCCCGCAGCACTGGGAGCGGCGGCGTCTCGGGGGCGGCTGCGGCAGGGTCCCCACTCGTTCCGCGGAAGGCGGCGGCGGCGAGCGATGCGGCCTCAGTCCGGCGGCACTGCGGCCGCGGGGGCACGGCAGGGCCTTGGCCTTGGATCCCGGGCCCTGCGCGGGTCCCCCCTCATCCGTCCGCG
>VZRQ01005221.1:105440-123337 GCA_013397975.1 Machaerirhynchus nigripectus | reverse complement strand
AGGGCTGCTTCCCAAGGCACTCTCGATCAGTCTCCTAAACAGACCAAAGTCTGCTCTCCAGAAGGCCAAGGTGGCAGTTCTGCTGTCTCCCTTCCTTATTTCTCCAGTATCAAAAACTCATTATTGCCATGTCCAGACAGCCTCAGCTGTCACATCCCCACCAGTCCTTCCCTGCTCACAAACAGCAAGTCCAGAGGGGCAGCTTCCCTGTTGTCTCACTCACCAGCTGTGCCGGGCAGTTCTCTTCCACGCGCTCCAGGAACCTCCCAGACTGCTTTCTCTCTGCTGTGTTGTATTTCCAGCACACATCTGGTAAGCTGAAGCCCCACACAAGAACAAGGACCAGTGATTGTGGGGATTTACCCAGCTGCTTATAGAATGTTTTATCTGCCTCTTCTTCCTGGTTGGTCAGAGTGTGACAGTCGCTGACATTCCCCCTTAACCATAAACATAAGCATTCAACCTTATCACTGTGATGCCTTTATCAGCCAAAAATGCACAGCAGAATGCACACCGAAATGCACACGTGATATAGGGCTACAACACTTTTATAAGTTTAGCATATTAGCATAATTGATGAGAATCGCCAATTACAAGTACAGTCAATAAAGTAATTCCCCCCTGGTTCAGCCTCCTCCTGGAGCCTCTCCCTTGGTTATAGCTCCACATTGTTTATGTCTACATACACAGGAAAGCAGAACGGCCTTGGTTCACTGAAGAAGTAAGATTAGAATAGGATTACAGGAATGTATCTGTCTTAACAGAGTACTGGAAAGGTACTGAAGTAAACTAAGAAATTATATAACCATGCAATACAATAATTGTCTACAAAGCTATGAATATATGAAAAATATATAAAAAGCAAAAATCTTGTGGCATCAATTGTCATCAGTAAGCTCGAGGCAGTCAAAACACTCCCTCACACACAGGGTTACCCCAATGCTTCCCCTTCCTTGCCTGTCCCTTCTGAGAAGTCTACAGCCACCCATTGCAGCACTCCAGTCATGAGAGTTATCCCACCATGTCTCTGTGATGGCAACTGTGTTGTAGTTTTCCAGATGCACCGTGGTTTCCAACTCCTCCTGTTTGTTGTCCATGCTGTGGGTATTGGTGTAGGTGCACTTCAGTTGGTCTATTGATCCCACCACCTTTTTTGGAGGGAGAAGCCCTAATTCCTACCTGACCATTCTCAGACAATTCAATAGTTTCTAACACATCAAAAATCCTTGTTTTTTTGCTGCCACATCAATCTCCATCCCTTCCCAAGCATGAAGATGACAGACTCAAGGACCTCACCAGCACACCACCTCTCAAACATTGGTGTGGTGCCCCCAGGCTTATCTCTAGTGAGCCTGACCTATTCACCTTTATAGCTTTTCTCACGTGATCTTTTCACTGCTCTGTTCCCTTCTCAGCAGCGCTTTCCTGCTGCTCTTCCCTAACCCCCCAGCCTCCACAGGTGGGTGATGATGAGGTAACAAAGAATGGTTAGGGGGAAGAGAATCCCACCCAAGAGTAAGAGTTGGGTTCTTAGAAAGCAAAGGTTATTGAATTGGAAGCAATCACTCTGGAACAGTTTCTGTCTTGAGTGATGTTAGAAGCCCCCTGGTAACCCAAGAATCTTCAGTATAGAGTGATGTTATCCCACAGGACAACCATGGTAGTAGGAAGACCAAAACTGGAAGAGCAGCTCTGTTGAGAGGAGCTACATTTAGGTTGCTCTGTATTGTTTGAATGCATTTTTTATGTAGCCAAGCAATTTTTAAAAAAGCAAACAATCCTTGGCAGCAGCAGCAACAGTCTTCTGAACCATAGTGGACACAACTATTATTTGTTCTGAGTGTGATTTGTTTCTGTGGCTAAAACTCTGCAATAGAGCACCTTCATGTATGGCCTGTTCCAATACACTGAAATGTCTGAACTGGCAATTAATTATTTCAGGGGAATGGCTTGCATGATTTTGCAACAACAGCACGTGACTTTCATGTGGGTATCCTTTATTAATACAAACCAAAGGATGTCACAAAGCCTTTCTGTTGCTTCAAGTAGCTTGGTCTGATTGCTATCGGCTGTCTGCCTTCTCTGAGCTGGGAAAACAGGATGGAAATGCTTCACTTCTGCTGCTCTGATGATATATTTGTTCAAATTTAACTTGGCCCATTTTCTTTGGCACTCTCCATGTGGTATTACCATTGGCATTAGGCTCTTCTCCAACAGCACCCGATGCTGTGTATTTGTATATGTATTACAAGGACAAAAGGGACCAAGTGTGATCATCTAATCTGACCTCCTTTTTCAGGACAGGAATAGCCCTGTGTTAATTAATTTTCTTTTAAGTAGAATATACTGTTTAAAAAAAAAATTTTGGAACCTGCATTACTGTCTTCTGGTGGTCATGAATTCACCACAGTTTCAGGCAAATTATATAAGCCTGGGTCTACCTGACCCTGGAAATGATGCATAATAACTAGGAAGAAGCAGTCAGCTGCTGCTGTAGAGCAGCTGAACTGAACCTGCTAATGCTGATGGTAATGCTGACATTGACACACCAAGAGGCTGTAGCTTAATCACCATCGACAAGCAAACACATGCAGGTGCACACAGCACCTGCAGCAGTCTTAGAGGCTAAAATGCAAATGAGGTCTGTGGTATGAAAGTCTTAGTCAAGGTGGATGATCCTGCAGATGTCACTGGGACAGCAGCACCTTCAAGTTTTTTCCCGATGCTCCCTCAAATCATCACTTCCCTCAGCATAGTTTCAAATGGTTTCTCCTCCTCTCTTTCCAAGTGAGATCTTAAATTACAGACTGAAGTGTTATGTTGACTTCTGGGGTCTGATTTTGCAATTTGCTTTCCCTGGGGAGTCTACCCTGCTATTAAATGGCTTTCTGGAAGGAGAAGAATAAAAAACCACAAGACTTCAGAGAATGCAGACAGCTCTAGAGGAAATCTACACCACTGGCTTTCCTTCACTGAATTGCAGAATCCCCTAAAACCAACTGCTTTCAACCACTCCTCATGGACTTTGTATTTCACTCTCTCAAGTTCTCTCTAGAAAAAGCATACTCTACCTCTCTCTTCTTCAGAGACTTTATTTTACTCTGTTAATGACACTCTTCTGTCATGTTTTTTAGGCTCCTAATTTTGACAAAACATCTGTTTACCTTGGGGTAGAGCCTTGCTGTAAGACCCCCAAGTGGAGAACTCAAAGGTTCCTAGATCCAGCAGGAATCTCCAAATCTTACCCACTGTGGAGCATCTCCTGGAAGCTGTATCGGGAAGATACAGGAGCTTCTCTTTCAGACTGCAGGTGACACTACATGCATCTCCTTGCCAAACTGCCTTTGTCGTCAAATGGTATCTTATAGCTCAGGCAGCCATCTGCCTATCTTTGTGTCTTGTCCAGTCAGCAATATTTCTGCCAGATCACTCTTTTATCAATGTTAATATATTAATGCAGCCTGAAATCAATAAACCAGCTTTCAAATCAACAGTTGAACAGGTTCAGCTTCGTAACCTTTGCCCTTTCTGCTGCGTTGCAGAGGGTCCTGATGCTGATCTGCACCGGGATGCCGCGACCTTCCTCGACAGAGCATCTCGCGGGGAAACAGCCCTTCCAGGGGCACAACAAGCCTCCCTGGGCAACCCGTGATTTCAGCAAGTGTAACTGCTTCTCAGCTACAAGCCATTTCAGCTCTGCTGACTCAGCTCTTTGTGAAATCACCCAAGGCAAACTCAGGAATAGAGAGACAGGAGCCTCGTATGACACTTGCACAGAGACAGCCTTTACAGCCCGGCAACTTTGCGGAGGGCCGGTCATGGACGAGCAGTCCCAGTTGTCACCGGCAGGGAAAGAGGTTCTTATGGGAAAGGCAGGGGATGGGGTAGAAACCAATTAGCCAACTGGGTACTGGCAATTACCATAAAGAAACAAGGCATGTTGGGAACTCATCCTAACCCTGAGGAAGGTTGCTTGGCTTTGGGGATTCTTTTGGCGATGAGGTTCATTTCCTTTCCTCCTAGGAAGTGCAGAAGACTCCTGCACCAAGGGCTCACAGCCCTCCATACTGCTACATCTTTGAAGTATTACAGGGGGAAGCATGGACTTGTCTTCAAACAGTTCTCCAGAGCTGGAGTCTCAGGGATTGGTTTGCCTTCTTTGGTGCTACAGAAGGCTTTGCGGAGCACACTTCACCCACTGAGACTGCACGGATCTGGTGCCTGGGTCTTCCTGGCCCGTGAAGGCAGCATGCACAGACAGTACTGGGCTGTGATTCGGAAGGTCTCCATCCTTGGGAAGAGTTTGCCAAGTTGGCTGTCCTGTGCCAGCACACAGCACAGTCGTGGATAGGCAGTCACACTGTATGGGATCACTCCCACCTCCAACCAGGCATCCTTTCCAAATTTCCAGACAGTGAGTTTCCTCCCCATCCCCTACCATGGGTCATAAAGCAGATGGGTCATGAGGCGGCCCCAGATGCCTGTGGGTGTTAGGCTGAGTTCAGGCAGGCATGTGGGGCTCAAGTCCTTGCTCAGAAAAGCGCGGGGTGGTGCTGTGCTGGCTGCACACTGTCAACAGAGGCAACACAAGCTATCTCATAGCTCATTATAGAAACTGAGCCAAAGGGAAGACACGTTCCCAGCTTATCAGGCCACCTCCTCTGTGAGCTCTCTGATCTACTTTTCCAGTGATTGTTCCTGACCTAGGAGAAGCCCCTGAGAAATCTCACCGTTCATAGCCTGCAGCTAAATGGGCATCTGCAAGCAGCCATGGTGGGGAGACCGCAGCATGGCACGCAAAATCTGATTAACCAGATGGAAAATTCCACTCTTCTTCATCACAGCACACCATGCTGAAGAACTCGGGAAGCAAAACAGCCCTGTGTTTATCTGCTTGCCAGGCTGCTGCTCTGCTTTGGTCCCATGAATTGTGTACATTTGCCAGGATATCTGCATTATCTGCTCAGCCCTCTCTTAGAACTGTGATAAGAAGTACCTCTGGAACAGCATCCTGCATACTTTGCTCTGCTTTGAAATATTTTTTTAGCATTGCTGACAGTCAATGCAGTGCAACATGAAGGGTGAGGCTCCAGCATGGGGACCAGCAGAACCGACCTCTCCTTTAGCTTTGGCCATGCTGAACACAAGAAACCCGTTCCCCTGATGCTTGCACTCCTTGCACCTCTGCTAAGTGATCAGCTCTGGACATATCCTCACCCCAGGTTAACTCAAGCCTTGCTACCTCGTGTAAAATTGGTCAAATTTACAGACTCTTCTTACTTAAAGACATGAATGATAAAGTAACTAATGACTGTCAGCCTTTCAACAATTCAGAAATCCCGGCTGGCGGTCTGAAAGCCTTTGTGTGCTCCCAGCAACCATCGCTTTGACTTATTTGCCCCTCTTCCTGGTGCTTTTCCACACACAAACACACTCTTACCTCCCTGATTTGCAGCTGTGCTCACAGCAGGTTCGTTTAGTTCCCTGTGAAGAGGTGAGAAAAGCATGCGAGTGTCTGGGCAGCAAAGCCTTGTGCTACAATGTCACTCAGGTCACCAGTGTACAGCCAGTGCTAGCCAATGGGAATAAATCCACTGGGAATTACACAGCTGTAAATCTGGAAACTATGCTTCACACTGTGAATGTACTATTGCTGGTTCCCTTGCAATACTATGCAATGAAATGATACAAAATCAGCAAATAAAGAATTCATTATTAACATGTAACATTATTCAGACTCTCCCCTCTAACACGGCTGTACCATGGAGTGTCTCACTTGCTAATGGCCACAAGGCACCCGCTGCCTCTGAACGCAGCAGGGAACAGGAAATGCAGAGCAAGCGGCTGCACAAACGATCCCGATCCCGATCCCGGCGCGGGGGGAGGCCAGTCGCCCACCTTGTAGCAGAAACATGCTTAGGCACTGCCAAGAAGGGGAACGAGCCTCAGGAAAGAAGCGTTCTCTGAGGGCGTTTACTTAGGTACACAGCAACAAGGTTATTTGGAAGGCTCCAATTCCATTATACGCTTCCCTTGGATTAATTTCTATATGCATATATGTTTCATCCACATGTTTAAAACATCGTCTCAAAAACGAGTTGATGGGGGAGGTCTGTTAGCACTTTCCAGGTCAGATAATTTAAAATGTGGTGTCAGAAAAGAGAATGAAACTTATAGAAGTGGTGCTTGCTCAGTCTAACCAACCAGGCATCTAGCACAAACAATTACAGACTGGGTTCTGGTTAAAAGGCATATTTTGCATAGCTGTCAGAAAAAAATGTAAAAGACTGATAGAAAGCAGTGACATCGCCAATGTACTGCCTTAGGCAGCTCAGCTCCTTTACAGTCCAAGAGCAAAGCTGCTTCTTGAAGGTCAGAAGTGTATGAACGTCTGTTCACAAAACCTGGATTCACGTAAAATCTGTAAGGACAAAGTATATTAGTGATATCCCATACCCTCACCCCCTCTTCCTGTGATGGTGGGAAATGCACTAAATCTCTGAAAACCAGAAATAAGAAAGTGTATTTCTGATCCTTTCAAGTTCCTTAACATCTTTAATGCTTCCCTGGATCGGGAATCCTGCCCACATTTGGGATCTCCTGTACGATTAACAAAGTCTTCATGCAAAATTGAGCAGAGTATTACCTTTACAGGGTGCTCACCATACCGTCACACTGTAGACCTCGAGTAAAGCTTGTGGAGGGCTCGGGGGAGGGAGGGGGCAGCTCAGACTGGCTCAGGAATGAAGCTGTGCCTGTTCAGGCCGAATGACAGGCTCTGCCCACTCCTAACTGCACAGTAACGCCAGGCACCGAGTTTTGAAGCTCGAAAGAAATCCTTTGGAGAGGAGGGGTTAGCCGCAAGCATCATATCCACAGCTCGTGCCTTACTCCTTCTTTGTGCCCGTGAGTTCCGCTGGCCCCGGCGAGCGAGGCCCCGTCCCATGCCCAGCACGGGGCACGGGGGCAGGGCAGGCTGCGGGGTCCGGCTTGTCCCCAGCGCCCTGTGCGGAGCGGCACGGCTGCAGCGCGCACTCGCGGGGCTCGGGGAAATGCCGGGCAGTGGCGACTGAGGGCAGCAGGGGCTGCAGCGGCAGGACACAGAAAAGAACCAGGAGGCCTTGATGGGGAATATGTGTGCTAATGTCTTTACAAAGAATTCGATGGGTGAGGGTGTGGGTGTTAACGTCTTTGAAATGGGTCTTAATGTCTCTACCCACTTGAAGCAGCAGGTTTGTGACAGAGCCCAGAGAGCCTGACTCCTGAAACAGACAAGTGGCTCTGCACAAACCTGAGCTTCTGAACTTTGGGGTAAAATGACACGTTCAAGGGGGGATATGTGGTAGGCGGTTCGGGAAGGCTGCACCTTCCTGGTACCTCAGCCCGGGGGGAAAGGAAGAGCGCAGCGTGCGGCCGGGAGTTGAGGATAAAAGGAGGCTGCGCCCTCCAAAACCGAGAGAGAGCAAAGCCCGTGGGTGCGCGCCCCAGTGGACTCTCTCCCTTTACGCGAATAAAGGTGCAGGACTCCTGTGTCTCTTTTATGGACACTCGCTTTTCAGAGCGTGGTTTTCCATGCAGCCTGAAGTCAGTATTGCAATGCTGAGGACTGAGGGGGACAGAGTCTGCCCTGGGGATAACATGGACTGCCGCTGATAATCTGCTGTTTCCTGGGAACAACGAACCATTTGCAAAGTCAAACCAAGAAGACTGTGTCCTCCAAAACCTCCAAAAACCTCATGGGCATATGCCCCAGTGGATTCTCTCCCTTTATTTGAATAAAGTTGCAGGACTCCCGTGTCTCCTTTGTGGACACTGGCTTCTCACAGCCACATAATTTTACACACAATTGCTTTTACATGATTTTATACACAATTGCTTCTCTGCCAATATGGAGGAACTAGTTTCCACAGACCTGATTGTGGGTGAAAGCCAGTGAGGCAATTTGCCACATTACTCTGCACTTTTCATAGCCTGCTTTTGCTGTTACAGACATCGTTTGCAGCCTTCCTACCTCCATCAGGATCACACTATTAGCAAGGAAGGGATGGCTTAGTCATTCAACATTTTGTATTTCTAATTATTTAAGGCCAGTGAAGTATAAGGCAGTCAGCAATGCTGGTTTGCAGAGAAGAACAGTACCTGAGGAAGGTCCACCACTGCCTTGCATCTTACATACCTAATTTTCTACTTGAAATACTTCTTTTCTGGCTCTAGAGACAAACAAGTATCAGCAGCATGTGCCAGCTGTCATAAACACACTTGTTGTGGCTCTGAGCTGCTTGGAACCTGATGGACCTCATCAGCAGAATGGCAACAATAATCTGATTAATCTTTGTAGAAGATGCTCAGTTATACTGCTTAAAAACAAGGAAAGTTTGACTGCTGGAGACTGATACTGGATTTGCACAGTGTTGCGTGAAATTCTGTGTAAGGTTGTTTTGCAAAGCTGAGGAAGAAGGCTGACAGTACATTTTGAGTGTGTTTTCATCAAGCTTTAGAAGTCCTGAAAGCTTTTTTTATTAAAAATGAGCAACAAAATGTGTTCCCTTAGGGTTTTGTTTACATCAAAATTCATGTTTTCATATTTCAGAAAACTTTTTGTTGTACAGAGACAGTTGCCTCCTCTGCATAAATCTCACATCTGAAAACTTCTGTTGTCCAGTGTCCTAGCACTTTCTCATTTCTAGTTTGCACACGAGCACTTAGCTTGGAAAAAGGGTGACTCATCTTCCCTTAATCTGAGATGGCACCCAGCAAACTTGATGCAGAAGGAAACAGACAATCGTTCATGTCCAGCATAGGAAGTGACACCCTTGTCCATGTGTGGCAGTGGGAGCAAGGAGTGCTGCTGCTATGGGCACTGATATGCAAAGCATGCAGCAATGTGGGTATTTGTGATATCTACTGAACTGCAGAGATCGGGGTACTTTTGCTGGAAAATCAGTCTTTGTGGTTACAAACACTGCTCCTGCTCTTAGTTCCAGACAGGAATGCAGAAAGCTGTGCTGTCTAACCCTGCAGCTCCTCCCCTAGGGAAGCCTATTCCAACTTTTAGAGCCTTTTGGAAGCTTCAGTGGAGCTAAGGGGCTCTTTGGTGCTAAGGGGATTCTCTGCAATGACCCCTCTGCTTACAGTGGCAGACCCCTCTTCAAGGGCAAGTTGCAGAGGGTTGTCCAGTTCAGCTCCCTGTAATGTGCTGTTTTCTGGCAGAGGTGGCAAATGCAGTGTTGCTGCTTTCTTAAGTTTTCACTGCCCAGTACAGGAGCACAGGGTATAAACTGGCCAGGAATATTTGGTGCCACCTACCCTGGGTGATGCAAGGTGCCTGCAGTATTCCAGGTGGCATGTTGCTGCTATGCCTTTGCTTGGCCCCAGAGTAAAATTTAAGGGGAGGGAGCTGGAGCTGGTCCCAATTTGTCAGTGAGGCTGGTGTTGTTGCTTGTCTGTGTCACTGCAGGAATCCCGTTACTGACTGTATTCCTTTCTGGTACAGCTCTGATATGCTGATATTCCCCCACTGCGTCTCCAGTATGACATCTCTTGGACAGTGCCTCCTATAATTCTCCTGAAGCTAAGAAGTGCTGGTGTAAGTGGTGACAGGAGCAGTGTCAAGGTAGACTTCTGAAAAGTTATCTGGTCTCTCTGCACTTGCCTTCTGCAGTGGCCATAAAGAACACTGATTTGAGAAATGAGGGTGGGCATGCTGCTCTCCTGGTACCTTGGGATCTTCCCCCACACCCTGACCTCAGCATTTCCAGTATTCCAACCCTTCAGGCTCCCTGGTGTGAGATCATGTGCCTAGCCTGTCCACTTTGGCTGAGTAGAAAGTTGCTATGTTCATGCCTAATGCCCCCCAGAGGCTAAGCTCACCAGGGTGTTAACCAGGGAGGAGTGTGTTTAAATTCATACTGGAAAATTAGAAACATGTGGGAAGCCTGTGCTGAATTGCAGCTGCTCAGGGAGGGTCCTGAGAGGGGTCAGGATTGCTCTAGTTCATGGCTAACATAGGTCTAGTGCCCTGGTTGATAAAGGTGTAGTGCCCTGCTCAGCATGACCAGAGGACCAAACACGGTTCCTGAGATAGAGCCAGGATCCCCATCCTTAGCCAGATGCCTTCGTCTGTGTGCCTCATGCTCTGCTTGCTTCAGATGTTTCTCTGACATCTCAAGTCTAGGAAGGTGCAGTTTAGAATAAAAGATGGAATTCAATACTCAGTGATTTCCCAAGAAAATATTCTAACTGCCTAATCACAAACTTGTCGGGGCAAAAGTCAAGCTGGATAACCCCAACTAGCAACAGCCTTTGGGACAGACACTGATTATGAGGCAGATGAGAACCAACCCCAAAACTTTTATTTCCTCCTTAATATGCACCACAGTTTTAAATGTCCACAGTCTGTAATTCCAATTTTCCAAATTGTTGTTGATGGTATTTTTCAAGTACCAGATCGAAGCTAAGACAGGCCTCAACTGCTTTTGTTATGTTCCAGGCTGCTAAAGGATCTTTAAAAACATAATGAAGGTAAAGACTGAAGATACACCTGCAAACAATCGGTATCTTGGGTATCAGCAAACCTGTCTGTTTAAACATTTCCCTGTAAGTCATTCTCCTGCTGTACAACCTGCACAGACCTGAACCCGTGCACGACCTCGCCTCAGACTCCACTGGCCATCAGACTTCCTGCCTCTCCCAAGCTGCTGAACCTCCAGGTGAAGGCTGGGGGACAGTGTCCCGCCCACCGTCAGCAAAGAGCAGGTTTGAGACCACCTAATGGAACCGAATAGGCACAAATCTATGGAGCCTGATTAGATGCATCCCAGGGTCCTAAGGGGTGATGTAGTTGCCAAGCCACTCTCCATCCTATTTGAAAAGCCATGGTGGTCAGGCAAAGTCCCAGCGATTGGAAAAAGGAAAACATCAATCCTGTTTTTAAACAGGTGTCATGCTTTTAAGCCCAGTTGGAAATTCAGCCTTACTCAGCTGCTACCCTCTTTCTACCCCCTCCCTCATCATTTTGTTTCTCATAAGAGAGAAACAAAAGTCAGACCTAAGAGCAATTTCCTGGAAACAGTAATGCGATAAGAAAACCAACAGTAACAGCAACAATTTTAATAAGAAAAGTATACAAAAAAAGGGTGAATTACATTCAAAAAAGTGCTCACTGACTGACCAACCAACCAACCAGGCAGGTGCTGCATAGTTCTGAGACAATGAAGAAAATGGCCTCTGGGCCCCCCACATGCCCCTTTTCCCCCTTCCTTCTCAGAAATGAGAATCCCTCACTTCCACCCCACCTCCCCTGACATGATGTCGATGGTATAGAACAACAACCTGAGCATGTCCACACAGCCCCAGGCTCTGCCCCCTCATGGCTACTGCAAGAACATGAACTCAGTCTTGGCCTGTGGAACTACACACCAGTGACTGTCACCTTTGTGCCTGGGAAGGTGTTACAGGTTTGGGAGGATGCCCGTGCACAAAAAACTCAAGACTCCCTTAGAATTGCAAAGCAAATTAATTTTATTAGTCACATTAGCAATTAATACATACCAACCCCTGGATTCTAGAGAAGCTGCCGAGCAGAAGGAGATGGAGCACACCTTCTGAGCTGGAGGGATAGGAAGGCAGCGCAGCTTCAGGGTGTCCCCTGGATGAAAACGGCATGCATGTTGTCTTCCTCTCCCCTCCACCCCAGGGCCACACCTTACATCTCCTCCTCAGGAGTGGCCAGTTTCAACATCATCTCACAAGGGGCCAGCACTTGAGATGAGGTCCTAACGGCCCATGATAACACCTCCATGCCGACAATGGCTTTATTGTGCATTATTTCCCTTTCACAGGTTGGATCCCACCAGGTGACTGATACATAGTTTCATTTCTGAAGGTTAAAGTCCTGCCAACTAACAATGAGGTCTTCTACATTATTGTGTCTAACAACAAGGTCTTCTTCTACATAATCTTTTCGACATGCATGGCAGTGGACCAAATATGGCAGGCCTTAGACACATCTTTGGTTCCTGACACAGAAAGTACTGGAGCAGATTTTCATGGAAGCAATGTTAAGGCACATGCAAGACAAGGAGTTGACCCGAGAGAGCCAGCACAGCTTCACCAAGGGCAAGTCATGCCTGACGACTTTGGTGGCCTTCTGTGNGTTAAAGTCCTGCCAACTAACAATGAGGTCTTCTACATTATTGTGTCTAACAACAAGGTCTTCTTCTACATAATCTTTTCGACATGCATGGCAGTGGACCAAATATGGCAGGCCTTAGACACATCTTTGGTTCCTGACACAGAAAGTACTGGAGCAGATTTTCATGGAAGCAATGTTAAGGCACATGCAAGACAAGGAGTTGACCCGAGAGAGCCAGCACAGCTTCACCAAGGGCAAGTCATGCCTGACCACTTTGGTGGCCTTCTGTGATGGAGTTACTGCAACGATTGACAAGGGAAGATGACCAATTTTATCTGCCTAGACTTCTGTCAAGCCTGTGACATGGTCCCATGTGACATCCTTATCTCCAAATTGAGGAGACATGGATTTGAAGAGTGGACTGTTTGGTGGTCTTGTGGTTCAAGAATGGTATTCTCCAGTTTGCTACTCCCACTAACACCATGCGCTGCTTCCCCTCCACCCCCCTCCAACTGGAGGCTCAAAAGGCAAAGATCATGGGTTGGCATAAGAACAATTTACTGGAAAGAGCAATGAGATAAGAAAACTTTTACATCAACAGCAACAATATTAATAACAAAAGGTACAAGAAAAATAAATTATTTACATGGAAAGCCCCCCAAATAAACAATACCAGTCCATTCTATCCACCATGTTTTCTGGAAGGAACTCCTTCTTCCTGGACAAGACAGAGAGTTCCTTTTGTGTCAAATAACATCTGGGCCTTAGCCACACCCCTTCTTGGCTGCTGCAAAAAATTAACCCTGTGCTGTCTGAAACCAGGATAGGTGGCTAAGAAATTAGCTGGATGCCACAGCCAGAGATATGTCATCTGTTGAGGAGTAAAATAAATTTACTTATAGGATATTAGAGATTATTTGTGTAGGTTGAAGTTTAATTGTAACTTGCTTTCAGTTTAACATGAGTGAGCCCTGCTCAAAGCTTGGCTTTGAGGTGAGCTGTAAATGAACTCCGTGAACATGAATGGCTGAGCAGGGGAGGAGACAGAGATCTGGAGACTGGAGATCTTCAGATAACGGCTGAGACCCTGGAAGGCCCCCAGGTTGCCCCAAACTGGAAGAGGAGAGCAGTTAATGGTCTACCCACGTGGATATGGAGAGAGAATCCAATGAGGTTTTAGAAGACTGTCCTAGGTTACAATATAAGATGTAACCAAAAGTATGTATTCTATTATCGTCTTCACAAGCTGTTAAAGCAGGTGGGGCTGTGCTTGTTACCCCTACCATGACTCATCCTTGATAACTCCCTCCGGGAGCTCTCTCTGCTTAATGGGCAATCAAGGACCCACCCCATGACTCACAGAATTACATCACCCCTTTGTGAGATGCTCTGCCCAGGGGCAAGAACCAAGCATTCCCATGTGAATGTAATCTGGGGTTTGGAACAGCACAGGCAGCCTTACCTACTGGGTTCCCAGAGGACAAGAGCTATACAACCACCACTGGACTTTCTGACGAGAACCAGGCCTTTTTCTACAAGATCACCGCTTCAACAGAACCACCAAGAGAACTGCAGCCACCACCTAATCAGACTGCTACCACCACCCTGGCAGGGTGTCAGGGTTTAACCTGACTCTGTCAGGTTAAACGAGTGTTTCTGTATTAATTGCTTTGTTATATATATATATAAGTAAAAGAACTGTTATTCCTGTTTCTCATATAATTGCCTGAGAGCCCTTCAATTTCAAAACTGTAATAATTTGGAGAGAAGGGGCTTACACATTCCATCCCAAGGGAGGCTCCAGCCTTCCTTGACAGACACCTGTCTTTTAAACCAAGACAAAGACCCCAGATCATAAATTGCCATTGGACCAAGAGGCATCTGCAGAGTGTGTAAAGAACATGTGAGGGTCAGGTGCATAGACTGAGCAGATAAAGGCCCAGGGGTTGCACTGTTCAGGGTTACTCTTTGGAGGCACCAGCTCAAGCTGAAATAAACTGGTTGCCTCATAACCTTCTCAGAAGAGAAGGCTCTGGGGTGGCCTAAACTGCAGCCTTTCAGTGCTTAAAGGGAGCTTATAATAAGAGGTAGAGTGACTTTTTACACAGGCATATAGTGATAGGATTTAGTTTTAAACTAAAAGAGGAGAGATTTAGATAATGCTGAATTATTAGGAGGAAATTCTTCCATGTGAGGGTGATGAGGCCCTGGCACAGGTTGCCCAGAGAATCTGTGGCTGCCCCATCTCTGGAAGTGTTCAAGTCCTGGTGGGATGGGGCTTGGAGCAACCTGGTCTAATGGAAGCTCTCCCTGCCTATGGCATGGGATGGAAAGAGATGGGCTTTAAAGTCCCTACTAACTCAAACCTGTCTGCAATTCTATAACTATATACCTCCAGGTTTAGGGTCTTTCTTTTGTGGTCTTGTGCAGAGCCTTCCTTTAAATGTGGATAGGCTGAAATCCTAAGATTGGGTGCTACAACACAAGGTACTAAAGCAGTACCTGCAGGTAAAGCAGGTACTAAAGCATCAGAGATGGTTACAGAGAGGTGAAAACACAGTGAATTGTATAAGCATAGGCAAAACCACGGAAGTACAATTTTTCAGTAAGAAACTGTGAAAAATTAAGTGCTTGCTTCCCCATCTAGTGGTTATATTCAGAAGGAAGGATGTTCCAGTAAGTATTAGCCACTAGTCTCTGGAGGCTGGGGCTATGTGTGTGCACTAAGAACAAGCACCACAAATGTGGTTTTATGTGTTTTTGCACATTGATCCTATTTAGATGGACAAAGAGTTGCAGTTATAACTGTCCACATTCTCTTCCCCTTCTACCTGCACAGCTCATTTCAGAGAGTCTTTTAAGAATGAAAGAAATCAAATATATCACAAAATCACAGAAAGGTATCGGTAGGGCAAGACATTTTGTACTTTAAGTTGCTGCTTGAAACAAAGCTGTCTTCAAAGTTAGATCAGGTTATTCAGTTGAATTTGATCCATCTGAATTTGAAACTCTCCAAGGATGGAGATGCATCACCTCAGTCCATATACCAGTACTGCTCCACCAGCTAGGGAAAGCACTTGAAGAAAACAACGTCCTAGCAAAAAAAAAGCTCCCAAGTCCGGCCAGAGAATGGGAGTGCAGGTCCCCTTTTTCTTGCACAGTGTAATGTCTGCAGAGGAAGATGCTGTTTGCATCTCAGCTCCTAGGTTGTGCCAAGAACAGGCTCAAACTTCCAGGGACTCCCATCAATGCAGGGCGATNCAAAAAAAAAGCTCCCAAGTCCGGCCAGAGAATGGGAGTGCAGGTCCCCTTTTTCTTGCACAGTGTAATGTCTGCAGAGGAAGATGCTGTTTGCATCTCAGCTCCTAGGTTGTGCCAAGAACAGGCTCAAACTTCCAGGGTCTCCCAGCAATGCAGGGCGATGGGTGAGATTTCTAAGCCTTTTAGTTCAGCCCCTAAATAGCCCTAATTACTGACAGCTTTGCTCATGCTTTCAGGTTCTAGAGTCCTGGGCCAGTGTGCCTGGAGAGTCACAGCCCAGGAGCAGCACGGATGCTCCAAGTGAATTAAAGATGTGAACCTCAGACCATGAATGCTTCTAAGGCATTTCTTTGTATTTGTGAGTGGGCTTAGTTGCCCTTGCACAGATGCACTTTGCTAGAAGCAAGCCACAACTCGTAACAACCCAGCTTGCTTCCTCTGAGAGAAAACAGGAAGGTAGCTTTAATGACCCTCCCCTGGCGTTTTTAGCCCTTTGCCCCCAGGTCCAGTGTTTTGACAAATCCCTTCAGTCCCTCATGGCGACCTGTTCCTTTGCTCTCAGGGCCTCATAAGCCTCCTTCTTGTTACCCCAGACCACCATCTAGTGGGTGCTGGAGATCCCACCACAGCCAGGGAGGAGGCTATGTCATGGCCTAAGGACACCAGGCTGCTCTTTTAAGCAGCCCTTAAGTAATGCCTTGGATGAGCAGAGCTGTGTGCTAGCAGGACATCATTGGAATTTTGGAGTTTCACTCAGCTGGGCTGTTGGTTACCTACAAAGCATTTAACAGAAAAAAACCTTCCCCTTTGTGTCAGTGGTGCCTTGGCCCATGCTGTTATAAGACTGGCAGTTGAAATTGCATGCAATTCCTGGAAATGCTGAGTAAGCCCCTGAATAGCCCCTTATTTTTATAAAGCCAGATTCAGTTCTGGAACGTGTTGAGGATGTGAGTAGCTTCACTCATGAATCAACTCACCAATAGGACATACTGATCATTCCACTTTAGCAAGTATTTTACCATGTAGATATTCCCACTGAAATAATTGTAAATCCTTGCAGACAAGGATACTAGAAGGAATTGAATTTAGTAACCTGAAAACCTTCTGAAACTACACCAGATGCCAGAGAAAATACAAGGTGTAGGCTGTGTAGCTGGTTGGTTCCTCAAAACTGTCAGGAGATGACCTCTTTCCTTACAGTTGGAGAAAGACTGATGGCTCTCTTTCCTCAGGGAAAAAATTATGATTCAGTCCTCACACAGGGGGAAACAAATGCTTCATAAGAAATCCCCTGCTGAGTTAGAACCTCTGAAAACATTAATGGTGGTAACCAACGTCACTTTCATGTTTTTAAAGTCCCTCAGATGCAGGGTGTGTGGCCAGACCCACCCTGAGACCCCCTATTACTTTAGGGTTAAGGTTACATGCAACTATTAAGTTTCCAGCAATGAACCACTGCCTTCACATTGCATGTTGCCTGAAATCAGGCTAACAGATGTATTTTCTTTATTGTTGTAATTTCCAGCAAACAAGTGTTTGAAAATACTTGGCTTGGCCACTGCTCAGTCACCCAGTGTCATTAATATAGCAGTTTCTGGCTCAGGGTCATGATGTCACAGGAGGTGTGAGCTGCCACAACAGGCATCAGGACTTTAACAAAATATTCTGAAAATATTCTATGAGGCCCACAGAAATGGTCTGGCAGCTGGGAAAGCATGTGACCTTGATCAGTTGAGTGTGACATAAACCCATGCTGCTGTTGAAAAAGGAAGCCCTATTCCTCTTAAGCTTGCTTGTCCTTGCCAGCTCTCCCATACCGTAAGGAATGAGTAACTCAGAAGTAACTTCATAATTTCAGAAACAAGTGAAAAAAGTAGGTTTCCACTAAATCAACTCCAGCAGAACCTAACTTACACAGTCTTGGATATATTTCCCAATTAATAATAATTACTGTACTACTGAAAATAATAGAGGTGTGGGCAGAATGGACCTCTGGAGGACTCAGGTACAACTTTCTGCTTGATCCAGGTTTGCCACCAGAAGCAGACGAGATAGCATGTTGACTGACCTACATGGTGTGAGCATCTAGTGACTGCCTTCTTGTCCAGGACACTGGTAGAGCGATAGAGCCAGAAATGAGATAGTGATTACCTGTGGTGCTGTCCTCACTCTAGAGCCTCTGTTTCTTTTCTTGCTGATGAATGCTTATGACTATGGATCAAAATGCCACTGTCATGCTATGAATAACTGTGAATGCTGCAGGGTCTGAGTCCATCCAAATGACAGTCTCAGAAGCAGAAAGTCTTCAAACAGGGTGGGTTGGTTTTGGCTGAGGTTTTCTTTGTGAGGTGGTGGTTTTTTGCCTTTGTGGGATTTTGTTTGTTTGTTTGTTTTTCTTTTTTTGTTAGTTTGGGTTTTTGTGTGTGGTTTTTTGGTGGGCTTTTGGTTTTTTTTGGTGGGTGGTTGTTTGGGTTTTTTTGTTTTTTTTTTTTTTTTTAATTCA
>VZRQ01005221.1:35484-94632 GCA_013397975.1 Machaerirhynchus nigripectus | reverse complement strand
TCCATCCTCCCCTCAGCCTGTGTTTGTGCTTGGGATTGCCCTGACACATGTGAGGGAGTTGCACTTGGCCTTGTACCAGTTCATGAGGTTTGCACAGTCCCATCTCTCCAGCCTGTCTGGATGGCATCTCTTCCCTCCACCATCAGCCACACCACACACACAGCTTGGTGTCATTGGCAGACTTGTTGTGGGTGTCCTCAATCCCACCGTTCATGTCACCAACAAAGGTATTAAATAGTGCGGGTCCCAAACTTGGTCTCCACTTGGACACTGAGCTATTGACTGCAACTCTGAGTGCAGCCACCAGCTGATTCCTTATCCAGGGAGTGATCCATCCGTCCAATTTAGAGACAAGGATCTCCTGTGGGACAGTGTCAAATGTTTTGCACAAGTCCAGGTAGACTGTCAGTTTCTCTTCCCTTGTGCCAACACTGTAACACAATCATAGAACTCCACCAAATTTGTCAGGTGTGGTTTGCTGTAAGTGAAACCATGTTGGCGCTCACCAATCACCACCTTATTTTCCATGTGCCTTAGCACAGTTTCCAGGAGGGTCTGCTCCATGATCTTGCCAGTCACTGGGAATTTCCTCAGATGGCCACGACTTCTCAATGAATGGAGAGTGGCTTAGCCACTTCCTCTGACAGTTCTCTTAGGACTCATGGATGCATTTCATCAGTTCCCATGGACTTTGGCATCTTCAGCTTCCTTAGATGGTCTCAAGCCTGGTTTTCTGTAACAGGTGGTCCTTCACTGTGCCAGTCCCTGCTGCTTTTGCCTTTTATAACTTGGGTGGAGTGTTTAGAGCACTTCTTGGTGAAGACAGAGTAAAAATTGAGTACCTCAGCCCTCTCCATATCTATGGTAACCAGGTCTCCTATTTCCTGCTGGAGAGGGCTCATGTTTTCCCCAGCCTTTCTCTTATCACCAATATACCTACAGAAGCTTTTCTTATTGCCCTTGGCCCCTTGGAGTTTTTTTCAATAATGAGTCATTTCGTGCTGCAATAAAGGTCTGACACCTTGTGGCTGCTAGAGGTGCAACAGCTGCCATGGTTGCATTCCTGTGAATGGATGTTTTGTTTAGCTGTGAGAAAGGTGGTTGACATGGGAGAGTTTGCTACAGCTACTAGTGGTCATGTATCTAGGTTAAAATCTCATATTAAATAATATACATGACTTGAAGATGGTATCTCTGCATGAGGTATTGAGGTAGTATCTTCTGTTTCTGCATTCTGATTTCCACAGCTTGTGAAGGAAGCTCAGCAGGTTTATTAGTACATGTTTTTCTGGCAGCACATAGGGATTTATCAATAGTTAATGACCTGATGGTAAAGTATGTTAAAGAAATTTAGCCTGTGAAAGCCAGCTCTTGAGGTTTTTGTAGTTATTCATGCAGGTTGAAATATCTGTAACGTGAATAAACTGCAGGAAGGAGTTCTGTAGATTCAGTTGGTTTACAGTTGTGGATTCAATTTGATTTGACAGCCTTAACCATTCAGGTTTGTACGAGTTCCAGATCTTGAGAGTGGAGAGGTACTGCCTCTGATGCTGATTACTGAAGTTTTGCTTTCCTGCTTGGGCTTTATCTGAACACCTTCATCAAGACTGGCTAGTTTAGAAAATTGACATTTTTTTCCTCCAGATCTTTGTTTCGCCATGTTTCTGTCTGCTTCTCTGAATAAAAAAAACAAGTCTGTTCCTCAGTTTTTAAGAACTATGTGCTCTGACTGCTCATCTCTTGGTGAAGGAGTTCTCTTACATGCATTCTACCTGAAGTTTGAAGGTTGAGGGGTTTTCTTTCATATATCATGCTTTATTTTCTTTTTAAGTTGCTGACTGTTTTGTGGACGTGGCAGATCCATTTAACCATAGGTCATCCTTCAGACACCCTGGTGGAACAAAAGCATGATTGAGAACATGACCATGTGGCCCGGAGGTTGGCTAGTACAAATAACAGTGGAATTCTTGTTTTGGACCAGCATTTGACTGGAAAAACCAAAGAACTACCTAACATCTGCATTTTTGATCTGCAAAGATAAAACCTATTGGGGATTCTTCATTTGATAAGAAAACATGGTGTGTGTAAGTGTACGAAAAAGATTAAGTGCTAGAGAGCTCTACATAAATTTATATAAAAACTTCACTAGAAATAGGAACCAAAAGCTGGACGTTTGAATGGGATATTTGACACTAGAATTTTTTACCAAGTGCAGAAATAGATGATTGAGGGCAGTAATACTTTGCTTTTGACATCTTCAATGAAAACATTTACCCAAAATTTAAATAAGGCTTAGAAAAATATGCAGTATTTAATGAAGGTGGCCAGATTAGACAGTCCAGTGATCCCTTCTTGCCTTGGGCTAGAATTAGGGAGATCTTTCCAGCACTGTGGTCTTGCTGCAGACTTCAGAAAGGACACAATGAACAAGTATTCCCTGTGTCTGTTCCTGAGCAAGCACTGGCACAGTTTGTAGCTGTGAGTGCCTGTTGTCTCATTGTCATTCCTGACCCTGTCAGTTTGTCTCACAGTCAGCAAGAGCAGTAGTGAGATTCTTGGACATTGAATACTGGAGGACTGTGTTCCTTCGGTGGACAAAGACTATCAAATGTTGCACAAGTGTTCCCTTTTCCAGGTTAACTAACAGGCCTGGCCATAATTTGCTTTATTAGATCCTTTTGCCATTCTCGTTTATCATAGCTGGACACAATCTCAAATAGTTGGGTTTTTTCTCACTCTCTTTTATTCTTTGTTTTTTCATCTAACTTTTTTTTTTTTCCTGGGAGCTTTCTGCTGTTCCTGGCATCTGTCTTCTTTTTTTCTGAGTGCTTAGTTTTCAATCACTGGACTCCAGCTCCTGTTTTGTTGTGTTACTTTGCATCAATTCCTCTGGCTACCCATTCCATCTTTCACCAGCTGTCCCATGCTTTCTCTGCACTCTGCATTGTTGCTGGATGTTTTTCTTTGTTTGCTTTCTTCTCTCGAAGTACTTCAATCCTTTATTATGCACTAGACAAGTTTTTTTGTTTGGTTCTCCTTGGTATTTGTGGAATTTGGTGCAGGAGTCTCTTGTAAGGTGTGCATGACACAATCAAGTCCCACATTCTGGTAGATCTCTGTATTGACTGGTTTGGCAGAGGGCATGCTACTTGCTGCTGTAGCAGTAGCACTAATGAGCATTAAAGTATACCACGTGGTATTAAGAAATAACTGTCACTTTGAAGTCAAAGGTTAAAAGCTTGGCCACTGCCAAAGTGCAGGCTCCCATAAGCGGGTTATACTGAGGCCAAGAGAATTAAAAGGGATCCCTGGCTTGTTTCAACACACTCTGCTTTTTGGGACAGGTATCACATTTAAGGGTCGGTATTGTTTTCACTTTTGAGATGGGTTGTCTGCATTGCTCTTATTAGTAAGCATTTTTAAGATTCAGCAGTATTTGATGGATAGATGAACTTAAAAAATGAAGGGAAAAAAAGAGCAGGCAAAATGATGTCGTAAGTAGCTTAATTTCTTGATTAATTTTACCTTTTGTAGAACAAGTTATGCTAGTCTTGCAAGATCAGTCTTGCAGTGTTTTTTTGGTTTTGCTGGGTTATCCGTTTGAGTTAGATCCACAGAAAAGTAGAAAGAGGCTCTTCCACCCTCACAATTAATTGCACAGTTCTTGTAATAATTTTCATAATTTTGTGTATGTCAACGAAAGTTTCACTTTCTCAGCCAAACTGATCTAACACTAGCAGTTCCCAAATGGACAGTTTAATCCTTTTTTCCTTGTATGGTGATCAAAGTACTTTACTGGTGCTGCAACTGATTTATGGAGGATTTTGTGATACTGTTCTTTTTTTAGGTGCAAGGTAATGCTTCTTGATGGCTCTATTTTTTTTTCGTGGTAGCCTTTCAAGTCCTGAAAGTTTTAAATTTTTTAATTTTCTTAAATGTCTAGACTCGTTTATAAGACTGGACAATTGCAAAGTTGGAACTTTTTGTCTAATTTCTTTGCAAATCTAGCTCTCCCTAAATCTTGTTTTCCAGACTGAAATATTGTACTCATCTTTAGCCCTGCAAACGTACAGGAGGGCTGCTGACTGCATAGTGTGTGTGCAGCTTTTCTTCAAATATAACTCACAAAGTGCATCAGTTTGTTGGATCTCTCAGGAATTCTCACCTCTCCTTTATCACACACACTCCCTCTGTGTGTGTATACTTTTGTTATTCAGGACACTGAGGTAGTTGTGAAATCTTGAAGGACAATGGAAATATACACTCATTCTAGACAGTAACTCTGTTCTTGTAGACTAGATGCTGATGTGCTTATTTAGAGAATAGCATCCTGCTAATAGTTGATTCAGAGCTCTAAGATGAGAGCACGTGCTCTTAAATTATACAGAAAAGACTGGTTCCTCTGTAATATGTATGAAATATGCAGTTTGAATTTTAGACCTGCTGATATTGATTTAGGATCTTTCTAAAGTTTTCAATGATAATGAAATACAAGTGTAATCAAATGTCACTGTTAGGTGACCTTTAAGAAAGGGGCATGTGGGGGTGTACAGCAAACTCCCTTTTTATTAATGCGTGACAATGGGGAAGGAAAAGCATCTGTTCAGCTAGTGAACTGCTGCAGCAAAGGGTCTTTTCTGTCTGATGTACCAAAGTATGGTACAAGTACTAGCTTGAAAGTCATCTGGAGGGGAAATACAAATAACTTTCAGATATTAGTTGTGTTATTCACCGTAAAACACTCCTTTTTACTTTTGAAGATCAAGTCCTTATAAACATGTGTTACCAGGAACTGGTAGAAACAATATGTGTAACTGAGATTTAACTGGCTTAGGGCTTCATTGTTGGTAAAAGCGTCATAGAAGATAACATTTTCATAATAGTCAAATGAATGTGGTTGGAAAAAACCCCAATGATTTCTCTTTTTACAGAAAAACCTGCCATTGCTCCACCTGTCTTTGTATTTCAGAAGGATAAAGCACAGAAGGTAAGGAGATATTGATACTTTTTTGTTTTGTTTTGTTCTTGGCCCTGACTCCTTCCTTCCATGGTGATCAGCCCTTTGTCTATATTATCCTGAAGATGGCTGATAGAGCATTAACATCTTTAACGGGCACAGGGCAAGCAGGTACTGAAGGGCTAAAATTAGGAAGATATATTATGGTTTCACTATACAGGTAGCTCTTCAGACAGAAGATGGACCAATCTGGGAGAAAAAGTATTGTGACGGTGTATCTTGAACATGTGGCAGAGGAGTGCTGACACTTGAGTTGCATGACAAAGCTATAAAATTTCTTTTTCTGATAATAGGGTTAAGACAAAGCAAAGAAAACTGGTCTAGATTAGTGCTTTTCACCTCAGTGTATTTAAATGTCTCTTATATCTTTGGTTAGTAAGCTGTGAAGTGTCTAGATGCCTTGGGAAATAGTAATTCTGTTCCCTCATCTCAATATACTATGGTGTTTAATTCTGTCTGGTTAATAGTAAAAGCTATTAAGATTTATGAGGAAAAAAAATCAAGGTTACTCTTGTTTCTGTTGAAGATGATGGGAACCAAGAGAAGTGCATGATACACTTTCTGTTGGATCACTGGATTGTTTTGTTATCTGTGGGGTCAGAAATGTTTGAATTGAAATACTGAACCACTTTTCAGTTGATAGCTTTTCTCTGGTTTGGAACAAGTACCAGACTCAAGCTTTCTCACAGGTTCAGTAGGCATATTCCTCAACAGGAGCTTGAAATATTTTCTCAGCTTGGAAAAGATTTAAGTCTGCTGTCCTCTTAATATTAGCTAATCAAATTAAATCTGCCGGAGAGTAAGTACTTTCAAGACATTATTTTAATTATATTTTTTACAGTGACTGTTTACATATACCTTGGAATGAAGGGAGTGGTTGTGTTTGTACTACCCATTTTGATCATGTTTCCTTGTAGGAAACAGCTCCCAGTCACCCACTGTTGCTTATACTGTTCTGAAATCCCTTCTGAGTTGCCTCATGGTGAGTGTTCTCCGCAGGTGTCCTTTAGCCTGGCAGTAGTTATCATAGCAGTGTGCAATCCAGGCAGAGTGACATGGTCCTGTGTCCTTTTTTGTTAGCCTGGTCCTTACATGCCAAAATAGCAGTTCTTGTGCTCCCAAGTTCCTTCATGTTGTACCTTTGCTCCTGCACCCCTCCAGCGGCCTGCGCGCTCTATGCCTTCAGCATTAGGCTGTGCAAGCTCCTGCATTGGGCTGTGAGACAGATCTGTTGCACTCTGATAGGTCTCAACAAAATATTTTTAGAAATATATTAATTAAAGGCATAATGTATTTTGGGGCTGGTAGAGAGGATCCAGAGAGGGAGATCTGTGATTTAGTCTTCCCGGCTGCCTCTGAGGATGCTGAAGTTGTGCTGAACAGGTAGCTGTATTCAGGACAGCCACTGCCTGGGTGCCAACAGAAAGTCTGGCTTTGTTGGGTGGAGGGTCTGTGGGTTCCCAAGCATCTTGAAGGCACAGGAGTTAGAGATAAGATATAAATTAATCTAAATGCCAAGTGGTGGTGGGGTGTCAAGGGGGCTAGCCACTGTTGCTTTGGGCATGGAGTAAGTCTGGCTTGGCTGGGGAATAGGGCTTGTTCCTTGAAAGAGATCAGAGAATCTGGTAGTAGCATCTGTCAGTTACTTGGCAATTTTCAAAGTAGTAACAGACATAAACGCTTATGCCGAACTGTGTATTATGTGGAGCTGTAGGGTTTTTTTAAAGGGGAAGGGGGAGTGATTAGTAATTTTAGTAGCTTTTATTGTGGTGTATTTGACACTGCAGAGAAGGACTTGTAGAAGCATCAGTGCTGTGCTTCTTGCAGTTTGATTAAATAAAGAGCTTGCTGCTCATGCCAGTAGTTGTTTTTTTTAGTATGGATACAATAGTAGTATAGTCAGAACATAATGCTGTGAGCAAAAAGTAGCAGCCACTTAATCTATGCTATATATATCAGAACCTAGCACTCAGGCCAGCTTGAATAAATTGCCTCAGGTTACATACTGGTTGAGATTTTCTACTGTATTTTCAGAAAAACTTAACTAAATATTCCCAATAACAGTTAACTCTTACTGTTTCTGTAAAAGGTGCCTGGTTAAGTGCATTGCCTACCACAAAAGACTATCCTTATTAAAGTTAACAAGGAAATCCTGTAAACAGAGGAGTTTTTCCTAGAGCAATGTTTTGAAGAAAATGAAAAAGTAACTTCAAAATAGTTGTCAAACAACACACTACTTCAATATGTGATTTCTCTATGTAAATTACAATTTTAATTTACCAAAATGTCTAGTCAAGTTACATTTTCTGTAATCAAAAATGTTAGTAGAGGCTTTTATGTGCTGACATAGCAGTCTGACAGTAAGCTGAGGGGGAGAAAAAGCATTGTATTGTGTATTCAGTTAACTGTCTGTGATGGTTGTTTATATGTTTGCCTAGCGATTTTCTACATGAACCTGGACATCCTGAGCCGAATTATTTCACTGCAGCATCTACAGATCCTCTCAGTATTACAGCTGGGTTGATACAATTCAGAGGTCTTACTGACTTTTCTGGGACTAACAGTGTCTACTATTAAGTTAAACAACGTTATTTTTCCAGAAACCTTGACTTAAGTTTGTGCTTGGAAGGTGTCAGACATGTGGGTCATACCAACACCAGGAAGCACTTGAGGCTTGGGGCAGAGTGGCTGGAAAGCTGCCTGGTGGAGGAGGACCTGGTGGTGCTGATCAACAGCAGCTGAACATGAGCCCAAGTGGCCAGAAAGGCCAATGGCACCTGGCCTGTACCAGCAATAGTGTGGCCAGCAGGACCAGGGCAGTGACTGTCCCCCTGTGCTGGGCACTGCTGAGGCATTTCAAATCCTGGGGTCAGTTTTAGGTCCCTCATGACAAGAAAGACATTGAAGGGCTGAGGCATGTCCAGAGAAGGGAACGGAGCTGGGGAGGGGTCTGGAGCACAAGGCTGATAAGGAGCAGCTGAAGGAGCTGGAGGGCTCAGCCTGGAGAGAAGGAGGCTCAGGGTGATCTTACCACTCTCTACAACTCCCTGACAGGAAAGTGAAGCCAGGTAGGGGTTGGGCTATCCTCCCAGGGAACAAGGGTCAGTTCAGTAGCAAATGGCCTCAAGTTGTACCAGGTGAGGTTTAGACTGGAAAAATTTCTTCACCAAAAGGGAACAAGGGACAGGATGAGAGGAAATGACCTCAAGTTGCGCTGGGGTGGTTTAGGTTGGATATTGGGAATTTCTTCACCAGAAGGGCTGTCCAGCTGTGGCACAGCTGCCCAGGACAGTGGTGGAGTCCCCATTCCTGCACAGATTTAAAAGCTGGGTGGATGTGGCACTTGGGACTTGGGTTAGTGGTCGGCTTGGCAGTGCTGGGGGGATGGCTGGACTGATCTTGGAGGAGTTTTCCAACCTGAACAATTCTATGGTTCTATGATCTTTTTCTCCACTAGAAATTAGAAAATATTCAGCATGTTCTAGGACAAAGTTCATACTAGTCTGGAAACTAATTTTTTAACTGCATCTTCCAGCTAAGGATGTATACACTTAAGTAAAACATCAGAACTTGCAGTTTGACATGTTTCTTTAGAGGGGACAAAAAGTGCATGGTGTTCATAATGCTGCCTCTTAATTTTACTTTCAGTAAGGAGGTTTGAGTTGTTTTCTTTTGCAGTTGAAGACAGGATTAGTCTGTCCTTGTTTTCAATTTAGATGTCAATTAATCGTGGATGTCAAGTTGGCAGTTACTAAATTTGAGTGAGTCTGCATTTTATGATTTTCATGTCTCCTTAACTCTTTGAGAACTATTTTTACAATGTGTGAAATATAGTCTTGCAAATATCTGAAGTGCTGCTATTCATGTTTCTGACAAGCAGAGTTTCTAGTGCTGATACCAGTTGGAAAATTGCATCAGCTTAAGACTCAAACTGTTGAGATCTGAAAGAAATACAAAATCTGAACCTTGCTATGTTAGGCATAGAGTATTTCTGTTACTCCATTATCTATCCAAATAACTTATTTATGAGCTAAGCTGTGCTTTTCATAGCACTTTTTGAATTAAATATTTAAATTGATGGATACAACTTCATATATGTACTTAATATTAGACACTTGTTTGACTTGTGTTTCTGCTCTGAAACTGACTTCAGCTTCTGCCATAAAACCATTTCATGACAAGTTTCTGGCCATAGGTTACTTGTAATTTTCTGAGGTTAACTTTTAACATGCATTTCTGATGTGAAAGTGTTGTCGTTTTTTGGATTGGTAAATTTTTAAGCGGGTATATTAGCTCAAACAAATTTAATCAGTAGCAGTGTAAAGAAACACTTTGTCCAAAAAATGTTTTTAAGGTAGTGTCATTTGTTCTGCAAGTCTGAGCTGTGATAATCTGGTTGTTACTGATTGTCATCATGTAGGATCATTATGACCTCCCTAGTCACAGGTATAGGAAAAGGTAAACTCTCCACTCGGATTAAAAAATTTTTGCACTTGAAAACGCCGCTGTTTATGATGTAGTTTGCGCCTTGTCTTCTTCCCTCCACCAGCCTGGGTTGGGGTATTGGTAGAATGTAGAAAAGAACACTTTATTTCTCGTTTGTTCTATAACTAGTTTTGATCAGTTCATTGCTTTCCATGTGTGAATTGATAGGGGTGATCTTTTAAGAACGACTCTGATAGAAGGTACGTTATGCAATACTTGGGTCATGTTCCATACCAAAGTGGTACAGAGAGTTTAAGGGGTAACTGGGTCCTAAATGCAAAGGTTCTGGAGTGAATAAGGGGTTATGTTGTTAAATTGTTCTAGCTGTCATCTTGGTCTTAACAATGGAGTTTTAAAAATAAGTATGGAGTTGTAAAAGTGATGTAGGTGATCAGAAGATGGCATTCCCAGGTAGCCTGGAGAGCAAAATCATGAGTTAAAAATATATATTTTTTTAGATGATACGTAAAGTAGGGGTTAGTTGAAGTCCTGCTTTGATGCAGTGTTATTTGAAAATGTTTGGGTTTTGGTGGTTTGGGGAGGCAGATGACTAGAAAAGGTTCTTCCTGCTGTGGCCATGACTTACAGGTTTAGGATGGTGGCAGAGAAAGAACTGTGAATAAAGTAATTTGTGTATGGAGAGGCAAACCATTCCCTTTCCCAGTCACGTTCAGCACTGTCAGCATGGCTGCCAAGAGGCTTTGTTAGGATACCCGGTTGAACTGTGCTGTAAGTCCATAGTATACTTAAGGAGTTAAAATTTATGCCTGAGAGTTCATACATGTGAATATATTGCTGTACTTAAAAGAACAGTCATGAAGGTATTTGGAGAGACAGTTGTGCAAGACAAAGCTTGGAGGAATATAGAGAGGCTGATTAAGGCTGTTAGGCATACAAGCAAGAGTTATCTTTGGCTCTAAGCAGGTAAAAAATGTGTAAAAATATAGTGAGAGTAGTCTTTGTAGGCCATTGGATAGGGGTGCTAGGGTGAGGAAAATGAGGAAGGGAGTTGCAAATAGCTCAACTTAGAATTGGGAGAAAAAGCTGGTCCAAGAGTGCTTGTGCCAGTCTTTATTGAAAAAGAATATTATTTCCTTGCCTATATGTGGTGATTGTTGTACCATGTGAGTCTTAGCTTTTAAGTATTCCTTCATGTCTCTCATCTTCTGCAATGCAGAAGAAGCCGTATCTCCAGGTGGACTTACATGTATTTAATCTGGGTTAGTTTTAATAAAATAGATGTTGTTTGATTTGGCTGAGCAAGGTGAATTTGTGTAGGTGGCTTCCTGACATTATTCATCTCTCCCTTGATCTTTGCCATAGTGTTGAAGAGACAGGAACAAGTTTCTGTCAAGTTCTCCCTAGAACTGTATTTTATAAGGAATGTTTTCTGTAGAGAAGAGGGGGCTCAAGGATGGACACATTTCTCAGACAAAACATTCCAGCAAAAAGGAAGAGAGTGAACTGTTCACCAGCTCCAAAGAACTTCCAAAAAGAGCTTAGATCAGAATTCATGAAGCTAAGAGACTAGGGAACACTTTCAATAGTATGCATGACTAAGGATTAAAATTAATTTTAAGAGTTCGCAGTTTCCTTTGGATATGCTTTTTTGAGAACAGCTGTACAAACTTCTGCCCGGAGCAGTTCTGGTTTGATAAATCTTGAGTTCTTTGTTGGTCTTGTCTTCCATGACTTAAACCATATACTATTCACAATTCTGAAACTTGCAGTAGGTTTTGATTAATATATTTTTTCTAATATAATTTTATATTTTTTATGTATTTATATATTGGCCATGAAATTCTTATCTTGGATTCAGATTTTTCTTCATGGAAGTGGTGATTTGCAGTAATTTTTTTTGTTTGTTTCTTTTGTGGGTCTTGAAGCAGTTATTCCAGTTATTCCTAAGCAGTTATTCTTGCTTCGGACAGAAATCAGATTTATGCTTACTTCCACTTTTTGAAATACTTGGCACCAAGTATTTCAAGTATTACAAGAATTATTAAAATCTGTTGGATGTTTACTTAGCCTACTTTAAGATGTTCTAAACTGTGTTGATAAAAATTACTTGCAAAATATTTTGTCATTTCCACTTGTAAGTGTTTAGCACGAGTGTGAATTGAATGTTCTTGCCTCCTCTTCATTATTAGCAATTTTCTGAACTACACCTAGAAGTCAGTGTATATTTCTGGTAAGGCTTTTTTTATTACATATATTGTAAGTGCTATGGCCAGCTCCAGAAGAAAAGGTAAGGATAGGTTGCTAGATTGCTAGATTTTATTAAATGTTTAGTGACAAAATGTTTCTTTAACTCTTCTCATTCTGTGGGGTTTTAAGTTAGTGTTTAGGTCTGTTATTAACACCTAAATATTAAAACCGGATAACTTTGACAGTGCAGAAACCCTGAACTTTTACCTGACATCCATAGTATTATCCCCAGTAAATACATGTTGACTATTTTGAGCCTTAATTATAGTTATTTCTTACATGATAAAATTTCATGTATTGCTGTCTTTTAATATTTGCTTCTGTTATAAGGACAGGACAAGTGTTACGTGAAGAACTTGGGGCTCTTAAGATGTTAAGTGCTACTGTCTATTTTTGAGGCTTTTGCTTACTTTCTTGCGTGGACCTGGGCAATGGTGAGCATTTTTAGTCCCTCTTCGTTCTACCAAGTGTTTTCTGGGAGCAAGCCAAGGTTGTATGCTTTTGGGTGCCATCTTTTCCTTACTGCTTGATTCTTCAGATACTTAAGCATAAGATGCAGGGAAACTCAGCCCACAGATTGCAAGTGGGAGCACATTCTTGGCCTGCATGTTATCCGTAGACTATAACGTAGTCCTTAATCACAATACAGTTGTTTGTGCTCAAAGCCCTTTTAACTTTTTCGTTCTTCAGACATGTGCAGAATATGATAATGCTTAGTTTTTGTTGTACAAGCAGGGATGTGCAGCATTAAAGGATGTGAAGGAAGGAAAAGTCTGTGGCAGAAGTTCAGCAAATACCAAATCCCATTAGGGTGCACTAGTTATCCTGTCACCTCCCTCTTTGAAATAGATTGAAACTTGTTAATTTATGAAAAAAAGCATTGGTGTTGTTTTTCAGGTAATTCATTGTCATGTGAATATGAAAGGATCCTGTGTCTTGTGTGAATGTTAAAATAATTTCTGTGAGAATTTTATAACCAACCTCACCTCCCTTAAACGTGGGCTGAAGAGGCAGTGAAGGACACTTATTTACAATAATTGTCTTATTCATATGTCTGAATCTGCGGGTAAAAGCTATCAGCTGTCCTTTAGTCCTTGAGAGAGGGGAGAGGTTAAACCCCAACAAGCCTGTAGCTGGCAAAATCCTCTTTGCTGGGGACACAGATGATTTCGGTAACTTTGAAAAGAGTGCATTTGCTCCAGCTGAGGCTTTTTGCAGGGAAGGGAAGCTAATTCTGTCAGCAGGTTCTGTTACACAGTTTCTATGTATTTTAATTGGTGTCTCAGCAACATGCAGCTCCTTATGCCATACTGTGAAAACAGTGAAATTTAAAAATGGATTAGCAAGTCCTCTCACTAGGACGACCGATCTCTCATGTTGCAGCCTTGCATTGAAGGGACGTTGTCTTTTCTGCTCACAGTCCCCTGCAGAGCAAAAAGCTTTGTCGGATTCAGGCGAGGAACCCCAGGGAGAGGTTGAGCCCCCCTACCATGGTCTGGGTCACACAGAACCAGCTGGTGAGTGCGACTCTGAGTACCCTGCTCCTGCTGTGGCCTCAGTCAGTGCTACCCTGAGTCCTGCTTCTGAAGCCCAGCTTGCTCCTATTCAACAAGAACTGGCAGGGGTAAGTGTCAACCTACCAAATACTTCTGCTGCTGAGGGGATTAGAGGAAAAAGTCCCTTCCACTAGGTGGAATCCATTACTGTTCACTGTAGGAAGTGCAAATCACAGTCTGACTGGTTCTTTGATCTCAAGTGTTAGTCCTCCCTAAACCCTCATTCCAAGTAGAAGAAATGAAATTTGTGAGTCTCCCTAGTATATTGTAACTGTAGGAGACACTGCAAGTATTTTAAAATTTAGGGTGTAAACTGTGTGTTTGCTAAGGGTAAGAGCACTTTTAAATGAGTGAGAAAGCGGGTCTATATTTGAGGGATTTGCTTCAAACAGTTAGAGGAGAACACTTTGTTCCCTCTCTGGGCCATAATGCCGCAGGTTTGGCAAAGTGAGCAGCTTATACTGTTTCCACTGGATATGTCATGCCAACCTGTTAGGTATTTAACAGATTGAAGGCACTAAACATCATAGGAGTTTTGAATTCGGGTGTTTTGAGTGGGGAGAAAATCAGTACCTTGTGGAAAAGCCTTCAGTGCTCATAATTTGATTTTTCTACTGGTGATGTAGCAAAACCTTTTCTGAAAGACTGGATGACTAAGTGACTGCTACCATACAGTCTTTCAGAGCAATTTAAGTGTTCCTAATCTTTCTGGTTGGTGGACCATGTTTTCTTAGTGCAGGTTGAGTGTCACTGTTCCCTCTGGCATCACACCCTAGGCATGTGCTCTTTGCTAGATCTTTGTCTGTTAAGGCTCCTTCACCCAATACCTGCATCCTTTTCTTGGACTGGTTGGTCTGGGGTTTTTTTGTCCAAGAATCGGCCGTTTCAAATAAACCCGGTACTGAATGGATTGGCATGACAAGGTGCAAATAGCTTTAGGTTAAGTACCTCTCAATGTTCAGACTGTTGCTTGATTACCTGGAGAAACCTTTCTATTTCAGTTTCTTTTCTGAAGGTTAAAATTTTCAAGGGTTAATGTTTTAAAATATAGCTAGTAAACATGTGCGGAAAACCACGCTCTGAAAAGCGAGTGTCCATAAAAGAGACACAGGAGTCCTGCACCTTTATTCGCGTAAAGGGAGAGAGTCCACTGGGGCGCGCACCCACGGGCTTTGCTCTCTCTCGGTTTTGGAGGGCGCAGCCTCCTTTTATCCTCAACTCCCGGCCGCACGCTGCCCTCTTCCTTTCCCCCCGGGCTGAGGTACCAGGAAGGTGCAGCCTTCCCGAACCGCCTACCACATATCCCCCCCTTGAACGTGTCATTTTACCCCAAAGTTCAGAAGCTCAGGTTTGTGCAGAGCCACTTGTCTGTTTCAGGAGTCAGGCTCTCTGGGCTCTGTCACAAACCTGCTGCTTCAAGTGGGTAGAGACATTAAGACCCATTTCAAAGACGTTAACACCCACACCATCACCCATCGAATTCTTTGTAAAGACATTAGCACACATCTTACCTATCAAATATAATCACAGATTTTTATCTCAGTTTTCTTTCATTTGAAATTGCAGTGTCACTAGAACTGTCCAGGAGAACTGTATTAACCAGACTTTCAGGAGCACTGCAGCAAGTGGTTATCTTCATCTTGTTCTTAGAGAGCAGAAAATCTTACCCCAGTTAACCCAGTTCTGAAAGAAATTTAAAACCCACAAATGCTGTTGGGGATCGTATGCAGAAATTAGTGGCTGTACGGAATAGCTGTTTCAGCATTCTTCTTGGCTCCATTCAATTAAATGTACAGAGTTGTACAGTGCTCAGTATGGGCATGTAACTGGCATGTATTGGCAAGCACTCTTCAAATTATCCAGTGTCTTACAGTAAAACCATCCCTTACCTTGAAATCTAGAGAAGGTTGATGCATCTTAAGACTGCTTGTACTGGTTTGCTGGAGTGGCAGTTTTCATGCACTCTTCCCAGGGCCCGGGAAGATGGATGAATTAAGACAGAAGAAGAGACACTGCGTATTTCTTGTTTACTTGTTTTTGCAAACAGAGGCAGATATTTTTGATATTACATGAATTCAGTGTGGCCATAGGTACAGCCCCTTGCAGAGCTGATGGTCATGTCCTAACTCTTTGCTAAGCCACACCAGCCTCCCACAGCATGTGGCTGTCCCAGCAGGACTCTGCTGTTCAAGAGGTTCTGGAATAGCTTTTAAGCAAATCACGGCAGTTCTATAATGCCTGTGTATGTGCTGAGTGTCTGGACTGCAGGCTTGGATTACTGTGCTCTGAAGTCCTTTATATATGACTTTTTGCATCTTAAAATGCATTTTCAAAGATGAGCACTAGATAGAGCTTTCCCTGAATTACACTGACCTTTTCTGCTTTACCCAAATGCTCCCTTCTTGTCCCTGTTTCTGCTCACTAGTGTCAATAAGCAAAAACTGACAAATTTGTTGAAGTTTTGACGTTCTTCTCTTAGCTTAATGTAACAGCTGTGTGAGGAAATAATGTTTGTATTTAGTTAATTACTGTGACTTACACTTCTAAAAAGCCTTTATGAAGGTAATTTCCTCAACTAGAAATGTTTCATAATTGTAGGAGCCTCTATTTATGCATAATTGTAACTTTTCTCTAGCTGGATTTCTGAAAGCTGGGGGCAGATGGAACAAGTGAAAAGTGGCTTCTGCTCTTAAATGGGAAAATTCTAGGTTGGATTTTGCTGTTACCAGTTTGTGTCTCGTCAGCATCTAAGTCGAAGGAACTGAATGGAGATAAGTTGAATCACCTTGGTGGTTTCTTACAGGATGAGATGGTCCTGCCTCGTGTTTCCATTGTGTGGGGTACTGTTTTAAGTACAAACTGAGTAGGCTGAGAAGAGAAGCGTAAAATGGAGAGGCTGGACTGCTGTTAATTGTCACTAAATGTAATTTGCTGTTTTTCCAGTCTATCAGGCTTGTCATGCATGTATTCCCCTGGTTTTTGTCTAGCCTACCCAGCTTCCTCCAAAGCAGCACTGGTAAGCAATTCTGGCTGCAATGGTAACTTACTTTACCTGTGGCTTCATAGAAAAGTGAAGCTTAGGCTAATACAGTACATGTGTACCCCCACCCCCATGGACTCTACCTGGCATCTATTTGTCCAAAGGTGGATAGCTTTAATCTCCCAAAACTCTTGGACTAGGAAGCATGGAAATAACTCAGCAGATTCTGTGTTCTGGTTTGCCCTCAGTAGGTTACAGAGTTGGTTTTGGATATTGATGCCTGTTGCCCGCTAAACATGGTGCTGGTACATTAGTTGTGCTCATCAGTTATGAAATTAAAGTGATAGGATGATTTGAGGCTTGTGCTATATAGGTGTGACTTTTTTTGTCTGTGCTACTTGAGCATTGAGAATGAAGCATATGTTAGTAACATCTTAAGATTTTGACATTCAGGTGGAAATCACTTCTTTTTTTTAAGGATTTTTGCATATAGAGATCTGCAGTTCCACTCACACAAATTTTTTACCAAGTGTTTTCTTTTTGCTTTCAGGATTTTTGATAAAAGTTGAAACAAATTGCTTGCATATGTGACAACACTTTATGTGCAAAATGGAATATTTTCTGTGTTCAAATGATGGTTGCTGAAATACATGACATCATGGTTTTCTATTTTAGCCTCATCTTCTAGGAAACTAGTGTTTGTTGGCAAGGGCAGTGACTAATAAGACCACCTTCTGGTAGTACCTTGGACTACTTGACTGTAGGAAGAGCCTACAGCCTGTACTTCATGTAGGAAGAGCCATGGATCATCAAATGCAGTATTAACATGGCTGGGCTGATAGGTGTGTGTGAATGCAGGGGGTTGTGTTCCAGAACTGTCAGTAGCTTCTTATTCCCAGTGCTGAAGGTTTCAAAAGTACTCAACTAGGACGCTAATGAGGTAGCTGTACTTTTCTATGAACATAAAAAAAACCAGAAAAGCCCTTAAAGGTAATTAAATAGTCAAAGTGCAGCGTAAGTGGGTTTTTAGTAGCATTTAGTGGAGTACTGATAGCACAGTATTACCTGGGTTCTAAATGTATGCCGTGCTAAATAGAAAGTTTTGCACTTTCTGGTATCCTTACACCCAAGGTATGCCTCAGATGTCAGTCCTTTGCAGACTTATGCAGTCCTTTTGTGTGTCTGCCTGCTCTTGGTGCCCAAGTGGGCCAAGTCATGGTGGGGAAGGAGCTTTGGGGCTTCGGTGGGCTGTGCCCATGAGGTGCCATTTCCTCCATTTATTAGTGAAGCTCTGAAGTGAGACTGAACGAAGGGGAGGTGTCTGTCTGCATGTCCTGGGGCAGGAGTGGGATGAAAAGGTGGTGTTGGACTAGGGAGATGGTCCAGTATGTCGGAGCTATCTGAAAGGATGGTGTAGCCAAGGCAAGGGTAGGTCTGTTCTTACGGGTAACAAGTGACAGGACAAGAGGAAATGGCCTCAAGTTGAACATTTAGATTGGATATTAGGAAAAGTGCGTTCCACAAAAGGGTTGTGGAGCCCTGGAACAGGCTGCCCATGGCAGTGGTGGAGCCATCATCCCTGCAGGGATTTGTAAGACATGTGGATGTTTTAGCACTGGGCCTGGCAGTTCTGAGGGGGGATCTCTTAGACTTGGTGATCTTAAGGTCTTTGCTAACCTAAGCAATTTGATGATTCTAAGATGTTTTGTAATGAGATGAAGATGCTGATGCTGCCCTGATCACCTTCTGTAGTGAAAGGAATCTGTCATGGAGTTATTTTTTGCAGGAGCAAGGGAGATTATGTTATTTGAGGAACTGGCAGAGCAGTAGGAGGAAAGAGCTGTAGAAATCCTCAGAAAATATGTAAAACCTTTGTTCAAAGACTTTTTGAATATTTGTGATAGTTGGTAGCCTATGATGCTTCCTTTTTTGTTCCTGGTACTGTGGAAGATGTTAGGGGACTATCCATTGCTAATTTCAATAAAAATACTATTGTACTGGTTTATAGAATGTCTTTGAAAGACATTCCTCCAATGCTATCATTTTGCTGAAGGAGCTAACGTCACTTAGAGTAATTAGGTAATGTGCTTTGGAATGAACTCCCAAATAATGGGTATGTTTATGTTGAGCTTGAAACTTTATGGTACTTTTAAAATCAAACCGATTTTGAAAACTGTCACTTTCAAATTTTCAGTATATTGAAAATGTAACTGTAGTAATCGTTACACAGTCTCTAAAGATATTAGTGCTTGGGATATGAATTTTCAGGAGTCTTATTTGTAAATGAAATATTTTGGATTAATTGTATTTAATAGTATCTGTGTGAAACTCTGCCTACGTGTAAGTCATAGAAGATTATTGCATTGAGTGTGTATCATTGACAGTAAAGAAAAAAATCTCCTAACTGATGCTTAAGACATTAGGATCAATCTGAAGAGACTGAGATGTTCAGTATATGATCTTTGTTTGATCAGTGTAATCTGATTTCAGAGATCTGCAGATGGATCAAGTCCAGAAGATGGAGATGGTAAGAGATTTTACTGTAAAATTAAAAGCCATGAGTGTGTGTCTTGCTGGGATGTTTTGCATTTTCTCTAATTGTTTTTTTCTACAGAATCTGATCAAGAGGATGGAAGCTACTGTCCACCTGTAAAACGTGAGAGAACTTCATCTTTAACTCAGTTCCCTCCTTCTCAGTCAGGTAAATGTTGCTACAGTATTATGTATGAGGGATGGTTTTTCCTTCCTAGGCATTCTTTTTCCAGTCACATAAGCAGTCTTATTACTGTATTCTGCACTTTGGATTAAGTCCACAGCAACCATGTACTCATGTTAGCAAATCTGGTGAAGCCCAAAGGAGTTGATAGATAGTTTTAGAATATTTTTTTGTATCTGTAAGTTTATGTATATTTGTAGTTTCAGCTTTTACTGTTGTGCTGTTAAATTGCAGAATTAACCAGAAATCATCTTGACTTGTTGTGATCAGGTTGCTTCTTTCCAAATTTATATAAGTGCTTCCTTTTTCTTAGTTACTCTGCTGCCAGGGAAATTTTTCAAGTCTCAGCTCATGTTTTAGTTCTTTTCTCCCATTCCTTTTAAAATGGAGAGGATTCAGTGCATTCCTGAAACACCTGACAAACGCACACAGCCTCTGTGTGTGCACAGTCAGGGCAGTGAGATCACTGGGGTAAATTCATGCAGTTCACTTGCAAGGGAATGGTCATGTTTAATATTTGTTCACCCACAAGGAAGAGTCTCTATTTGTGCCTCCTCTCCTCACAGATCATATAAAGGTTTTGGCTTTGGTCAATGGTTATTTTAGTTAAGATATGTCAGTGTTTGAGGCAGATTTGAAGACTGCTGCTTTATTTCTACCATCTTAGTTGAAATAAAGGAGATTAAAAACCTTGAAAGAGAGAACAGTAAAAAAAATTCCTCTCGTATGCAGCATATTCTAGAGATGTGACTAAAAGGTGAAAGCCTAGTTATTTTGATTTTAATTTTAAAGAAATAAGTGACTATGAAATCCAAAATGTAGTTGTTGATACATTATAGGCACAGTATTCTAAATTCATGCACCAGTGCTAGTCAGGGGAAGAAGCCCTTCTCTTTCAGGTCCCAGTTTTCTGGTGCACAGATCAGTGGGTCTCCAGATGCCATCCTGTGAATTGAATGACCAGCGTTGCTGCTGTCTGCTTGCTAAACACTCTTAGTAAAGGAATGCACAAAAATAATGAATATGGGGTTTTGGTCTGTAGATTTTCTGTTAAAATAACAGTATGTGTACACCCAGGTTCCCTATAATCTCTAACACTTCCATTCTGAAATGTCTTTGTCTTACAAGATTAGAATCTCTATGCTAACATCTGTTAAGAAGTGGAGGAAAACAATTTACTCAGCTCTTTAATGGTTAAATACTGGATGTTCCAGGAGTCCAGTATCCTTTCTCAAGCCTCTGCTTAGCTCATGTATTTTGACAGGATATGGTAATTTATTCCCTGACACCTTTGTTCTCTTCTGACGTGTGTTGTTGTCAGGCAGTGACAACTTCGATTTGAATTGCAGGTGCCATGAGGACCTCTTTGAATATTGTTGACATTATTCAATGGCTTTGGTTTCCAGAAAGTCTTTTACTTTCCCACCTTTTTTTTTTGTGGGGTTACTCTCAATAATAGGGAAATTTTATTTGTATGAAAACTGCGTCATGTTTAAGCTTAAGGCAGACAATAATAAAAAGAGAGAAAGTGGAATTAAGTATTTTTTCATATTTAAGACAATTAAAAAAGGCAAATCCTCCATCTTTTAGTACAGTGGTGTTCAGAGATGAGCTTCATTTCTCTTCTATGAGCCAATAACGACTGTTATGCTTTTCCTCATGCAAAATGGTCTGTTGGAGAAATGTCTCCTTCTCTGATTGTCCTGTTTCGTAAACTGGATTGTGATTTTTGTGTAACACCAAAAGTACTGGAACTGCTGGACAGGGCCTCAGCCAAACTCCCTAGTGCTTGCTTCTTTAGGTCCCAGCAAACGGTGGAAAAGAAACACTGTCCTTCGCCTGGTTTTTCAAACATTTTTCCCCTTTGTTGACTATTATGCTGCTGAGGTGACGTCTGACAGTACTCTGATGTGCTCTCCTCTGTTTCTGTAGGAGTTTTGTCTTTGCAGGGCAGTTCAAACCGAAGTTGCCTCTTGGTGCAGACAGTGCTGTCTGTCAGAGCCCAGGTGTTCACTCCTGCTCTTTAGCTTTCTGCTCTCTCTCTGCAGGGGCCTTTTGAAATGGTATTATACATTTTGCAATGCTATTATATATTCTAACACCACTTCTAATTCCTAATTCAGATACAATTCATATTGGGAATCCTGTATTTATATTCCCTTCAGAAAAACTGGAATTTGTTCTTTTTCTGTTTTCAGGAGGCACTGAGGGGATTTTATGGACAATGACTTGTTTGCTACTTTGGCTGTAATACTGTTTTAGTTTAGAAGAAATAAAATGAAAATAAAACAAATTACTAGAAAATAATTTTCAGTTTGAAGTCTGGGAACAGATTTAAAATAAAGAACAACATATACAACTTCCCCTTTTTTTCCTTTTTCCGACTGCAGTAACAAAGAACAATGTCTTTATGCCATCAAGCTTCTGTGAACCCTCTACAGGCAATTCTGACTCAGAACCAGGTGAGCTTCCCAATTTTTCTGCTTTTTTCTTGAACTGCTGTTAATTTGTCATGATCCAAAGTACTCCGATGGTTCAGAAGTAAGACCCTATCTGTGAGAATGGAAGTGATGATGGTTCTAATCTTAGAGCTGTTCTCTTGCTCACTTACTTCATCGTTTGACTTCACCCTTGCTGGACATAATTAAAATAATATCAAAACTGTTAAATGTTTTGGGAGTGATGGTAGAATACTGCAGTATGACCCTTTCCTAATAGCCTATGGATATTCTAATATATCTAATATTATAGCCTATAATATCCTAATAATACAATAAAACCTATGGGAAATTTTCATTTGTTTACTTTGGAAAACAGTTCTTTTGTATTGGAAAGTAAAACAACCAAAGTGTGTGGTCATGATTGTGTTCAGCTATGACCTGTGAGCCCTGTGTTGACAGAACTGCTGATTTTGTTAGTCCCTGTAGTTCTGGTTTGGTTGTGTTGGTATCACTGTAGTGCACATCAGTATCGTATGCTTATAACCAAGCACAGTGAGACTGTAAGATGCTGAGCTGTCTTATTCTGAGTACACATATTAAGCCCCTAAAAGGAAAACAGTATAATTATTCTTTTTAAGTTCTTAGGAGCTCGATTTTTAGTAGCTGTAGATTTATAAATTTTTTTTTGAGATTTTGGTACTTTACTTAAAAGCCATAACTGTAGTGAATGTGAGCAAAGGAATTTCTTTTATCTTCATACTACCGAAGCATTAGTAAAAGCTAATGGTATTACAAGAAACTAACATCAAGCAATTAAGTTTAACTTAATTTATGATAATTAGCAGTTAGATAATTGTGTCGGGGTTTGACACTGACTAAAAGCCAGGCACCCATGAAAGCTATTCACTCATTTTCCTCTGCTATAGCTAAGCAGAGGAGGGGAAAACAAAATGAAGGCTTCACGAACTGAGAGAAGGATTAGGGGAAAAACACTCTAAGGCAAAACAGGTTTAAAACTTAAACAGTATAATGAAAACTTATTATCAACAGATTTAAAAGTAAAAAGGGTAATGAGAACTAAAATAAGGCATTAGAACACCTGTTCTTTCCAATCCCTTCCTCTTTCCTACCGACAGCACAGAGAGATAAAACATGGGGTAAATAGTCAGTTTGTCCCTTCTAAAAATCTTTTCTTCAGTTCGCTTAGGGAAAGGACTTTTTTTTTTTTTTCTGCTGTGCCGTGGGGTCCTTCTCACGGGAGACAGTTCTCTGTGAACTTTTCCAGCATGGTTTTAACTTTCTCGAGTAGCAGTCCTGCCCGACCTGCTGCAGCGCGAGTCCCTCCCACGGGCAAACAGTCTTCCTACAACTGTTTTGCGTTGGTCATTAGTTCAGGGGGTGTCGTTCCTTAAGGATGAGCTGTTTTAGTTTGGAAGCAAGGGTTCTCTTTCTCTATCTTCTCTCTCTCTCTCTCTCTGAGTTCCTCACGAGATGACAGCTTTTCAGCATCTACTCACTCCAGCATGAGGACTTGTTCTCACGGGCTGCGAGTGGATCTCTGCATCCCCCCATGCACTTCATGAATTACAGGAAAACAGTTTGTTGTATTATAGTCCTCGCCATGGCTTTATAGAAAAATCTCAGCTCTGATGCCCAGAGCACCTCCTCCCTCTCCCTCTTTTCACCAACCTTAGTGTTGGCATGTTGTTCTCACAGGTCTTCATCTTTTACTTTTCTTTGACTCGGGAGAAAACTGTTCTCCATAGGTTCGTTTGTTCTCCAAGTTCTATCAATTAGGAAGTTCTTACAGGGTTTTGCAGCACTGAAAAGTTGATTTCGTGTGGGCTCCGTGTCGGGGAATTGTTCGCCGTGCCCTTTGCTGTCGGCCACATAGTCCCTGCCGGCACTCGATGGGTGGTGCTGGCCACCGCGGCGCTGGCTCTATTCAGCGTCTCTTCACATGGGGCCCTGAAAAAGAGAAGCTGTTGCCACTGCTTCTGTGTTCCTGCTCGCAGCACGGCTGGCTGAAAGCAGCTAAACAAGCAAAGTTCATAGCGAGCCGTGCCGAGATAGCAGCCGCCACGTGGCCCCGACCGCGCCGGGATCGCCCCCGGCGGCTGCCTCACCACCCCTTGGGAGAAGAAACAGAATGCCTGCATTTTTTTCCCTTCTTAAATATGTCAGTGCACGGGCGTTACCAGCTTCTCTTATTGGGCCAGCAACCTGCCCATCGTCAGAGCCTTCAGCAACTGGCTTGTGCCAGATGTAGTAGAAGCTTCGAGCAGCTTCTCCCACCCACCAAAAAACTAGACTTTTTAAAACTAACACAACTTATTAGCAGCTGTCATGTTCAGTCATGCTTTTGATTGCTCTTTCTTTAGTTTGATTCTCGCGTAAAACCTTTATTATCTATATTAAGTCCTTCACTGAAGGAGCCCCATTTCTCTGGTGAACAGTCTTTTTTCCTGTTCCTCCTGAAAAAATTTTTGAATATTTTGCGTAGTGACAAACATGCATTTGTTACGTATTTGCTGTGATGATCCCTGGAAATTCAGGTTTCTTTCAGAAGAGAATTTGTTCTTTGGAAATCTCCTAATAACTTTGCCTATTTGTAGAACTTGTGGGTTGTTACAATGGGGAAAACGTGAGGAATTTTATGACTGAATATATATTAGAAATATGTTACAGCTTTGTCCTTGTAACTTTGTATTTCACTTCCAGAGGAAAAGAGCAGTGGATTCCGGCTGAAGCCACCAATACTTATCCATGGTCAGGCACCTAGTGCAGGTGAGCTCACTGTTTTCTGCAACAGCACGAAGAAACCAGCTCAAGCATTTTATTTAGTTAGTAGTTTCATCAGCCTGTTATTGTAAATAGATGGTGGCAATACCTATGTGTCTGCAGAAAAAAATCTTGTCTTCTCTAGGGTGGTTATGCCCATATCCACTGTGTAATGTGTACGGACGCATCCATGTTTTGCATTGGATCAGCTGTGCATGTCTGAAGTGCATCTCCCAGCTGTCACTGCGTAGCAAACTTCTGTTTGTGCTTGGAGCAATCCTGCAGTCAGTGAACTCGATTCCTTTGGTAGCAAACTGGAAGAAAAAGGGCGTTCCAGGAGTGCCTTGAGCAAGTTCCAGCCATTACTGAGTGTTCAGTCTGGGACTGGGCCAGGGCAGTCGGAAGTGTCAGAGTGGCCACTTCTGCTCTCCCTGGCTTCTGGCGGCAGTGTGGGTGGCGGGTCCTTGATCATGCCTGTTCTGCACTACAGCTTGGCTATGACTGAGTTTTCTGTTTGCTGATGTAGACCCAGCCATTATTAGAAGGACATTAGTATTACAGCTCCTTAGGAATTTGAGGGGGAAAAAAACAAACCCAAAACTATAAAGGTAATGAAAGCTATTACTGCATAACTATATGGAAACTTCATTTTGCTTGCAGAAGGAGTGGTAAATTTAAGAAAGGAACAAGCTTTTTTGAGCTTATGAGCATTTGAACTTAAGATAGCTTTATATTCTGATGCCATGCCCTTTGAATATGGGTGGCCTGAAATAGAACTAATTGCTATGAGTGAGTTCTGTTGCAGTATTTTATTGGATCAAGGGTTTATCTTGACTTCTTTCAGTGGAGAAAACTGAACCTTCTGGCCTTGCCATAACCTCCTAGAGTTGATGTTACAATCTTTGTGGTTTTTTATTAGGTTGTTTAAGGTCAATTAGCTTTTTGAATTATAGCAGAATTGGAGTTGTAGTGCTGTGCATCTTTCTATAACAAACCAAAGAGGCCAGGTTAATTCAAAAAGCTAAAAGGTTGTTAAATGACACCACACAACTATTATAGTACCAATATGCTTGGTTGTATGAATAAAAAAAAATATTTTACCAGTATCTGGAAATTACTTCATTGGAAGGAGAAAAGAAGACTTGGAATGTGTATTTAGTTGAATAAAATTTCAGTGTATAGATAGGATTACTGGTGTACTGTTCATTTCTCTTACATACTGACTTTTATTTCTGGATCAGTAGTAAACTTTTGTTCTGTGCTTTCCTGGATTAGGTAGACAATATATTTTAAAGTGTCTTTTAAGGCTAGGAAATAGTCTTCCCTGTTTGGGACTAACTCTCTTTTGAGGCTGAGTGAGGGATGGAAAAGAAGGGAATAGAAGCTTTTCTAGTGTCTGTTTTTTCATTGTGTGTTCTCTTGGGAGCAGTTAGAGAAGATTAGATGAAGCTGAATTTTCCAACTTTAAAGCTTTATAGTTCTTGAAAAAACTTTGAACTTGCAGGTGTCCCTAGCCAGAAACCGAAGGAACAGCAGCGAAGTGTGCTCCGTCCAGCTGTATTACAGGCACCGCAGCCGAAAGCTTTCTCACAGATGGGTAAATAATGCTTTTGCATTCTAAATACAGTGGAGAGAGAACAAAAATACTGAATTTGTTTAGTGTAGTGGTTCAGTTTTACTCAGCACCCACCTTGATTTTTCTAGTTTTCTCCTTTCAGAAAAAAAACATCTTAAATGGTAAGTATATCTGTATTACATGAGGGATAACATAGTGGAATCTTCGGGTGTGTAGGATGACTGTCTGATGTTGCGAGGCCTCTAACTTTGGTGTAGTCCATGCTTGAATTTTGGAATAAAAAGACTTCTAAGGATGTGGTATAGCAATCTCAAATGACACCACTGACCGTGGTGTAATAACCTATTACTGGTAATTGATCAACAGTAAAGTACCTAAATCAGTGAGAGGTCGCTCAGGGCTTGGGGACCATTTTGGAGTTGGGACTTTGAAGTACAATTTTAGTTCTGAATATAGAATTTTAATTCTTAAGTTTTGTCATTCATATAATGCTTGTTGTTTTAGGGAATTATGGAATTTGATACAGCTGATGGAAATAGGCATGATTAAAGTCTGGAAGTTAAAGCAAAAAAACTGTTTAGAGTGTCCATGTCTCTTAAACACCATGTTCCCCCAGCCCGATGCCATTTGTTATGTGGAAGTTTAGTTGAACAGAAACAGGAGTAACTTCAGTTAGTGCTGAATCTGGCATAGAACCAAACATGTCTAGGTTGATTTTTGATGTGCCTCCTGACACAGATTGGACTCTACAGAGAACTTAGTATTGGGGTGCAGATTTTCAGTGGGAGTTCAGTATGTGAGCGGGTAGATCAGTCTGAAGACAAGCCCTGCTGGCTGTGAACAGTATTAGATTGGAGCAGGATGGTTGCTTGAAATTGTATGTGTTGAAGTCCTTACAACATTTGTATAGATTAATTTGCTGACTTGGTTTTCTGCATTTGGAATTTTGATTCAGTTAAGAATTGTGGTCCTCATGTCTCTTGCAAAATACTATGGGAACTTTTTAGTTTATATTGCAATGTTTAATGGACTTAAACAAGAAAACTGTGTGCAATTTGCATAAGAAAACTTTCATGACAGTCTAAAGATCTAGAGAGTTTATGTAATTTTTTTCTTTCCATGTTGCAGTTCTCAGCAGTGGCACCAATGGTGTAAATATCCCTCCAGATTCTGCAGCCACATCAGAATCACCAAGTGATGCAACGCTGAAAAGTTCAGACTCTGAAGACAAGGTAAGTTGGAGAAGGAGACTCAAGGTGACAGATGTAAATGTTTTCTGAACAGAGTAAAAAGCCTGTGGCAGCACGTGAATTCCCTACAGGAAGTGGACAGTGCAGGTAATGAGGGGCTTGAAAAGCTTCACCTAGAGCAAAAGACATCTAAGTGCATTGGAAGTTGTTTACTGGCTATCATGAAAGAAAGATAATGAAATATTTACTTCCAGTTCTGTGCAGTGTGTCCAGTCCTTTCCTTCCATGCAGATTTTGAGCTAACCATGAGCATCTGAAGGTTGTAATTGATAGCATGAGGAGGATGTTTGGGGATTTTGAGTGTGGGTGGGTTTTTTGGTAGCTTCATTAGGCAATTGTTTGCTTTTTGTTGCCATATTGAGCATAGAAATAGTGTTGCTAATACAAGAGTATGGAACAGTTTCCTTGAAATTCAAGTCTTAATCCTGAATATGCAAGCAGAAACACTTGCAGTGTGAGTGGCTCTTTAAAGTTTAGTGATAGGCTACTGCCACAACTAAGTAGCAATAAATAAATTGCATGCATGTACCAGTACAAAAACTGTGGGACATGCTTGTAACCCAGCTGTGTATGTCATTAGGGACACCCTCTTACTGCTTTTAACATCCAGAAGTCCTCTTAAGTTTTTTAATGAACTGACCTTGGAGAAAGTTTTCTGGTAGAGGAAAGCTCTTAAATCTGGTTGCTAAGGATTTCTGGGAGCTCAGTATAAATAGTATAAAGCTTCATAACTGAACACTTGCAATTTTACCAAGGATTGTGGTGAGATGTTTATTGTCTTGGCATTTGTAGTCAGTTTTGTCTGCCTGAAGCTTTCTAGCACAGCTAGTAGTCATTTGAGTTCATATAACTAGTTGTGTTAAATGCTGGAGTCTCTGCAGAATATTAGATGGCTTGATGACAGTGAAAGATTACTTCTGGAATTGTTTCATATTGGTATGTGCAGACCTGTGGGATAGATTTGATGTACCACAGAGAAAGAGCTTCCTTGTGAGGGCAAGTATATGGTATTTGCAGTATTACACTAGCATGGTCTGCCTTTGTTAGAGCAGGTGTGAGTCATGGTCTTATTTTACTGGGAGAAAAGATGTTTCTTCGATGTCTCTGTCTTGTGCTTACACGAGGTAGCAGAGTGGGAATGTTCTCAGTCTGGTGGTTGTCATACCCTGCGCAGCTCTGCGGCAACTTCTACCTATCTGGTCTCTGTCTTGAAAGTCCCTAGGAGACTATAGGAGGCCTAAGCAACATTGTCCTCAGATGGGTACAAGCTACAGCCTTTGATCCAACCTTTCTTGACTGCCAGGAGAGTCTGGTGGCTTGAAGTCATCAGATGTGCAAGGACACTTGATAGCCCCTGGCCTTTTTGGTAGCAGGGAGATGCTGATCCTTATCCAGAAGGAAGAGGATGTATTAAGGAAATCCTAGGCTAATGATTTTTCCTTGTGTTCAACAGAATGCTCCTTTACCCTATGTATCATTCAGTGGTGAAGGACTACTCCCAACGATCAACACTGGCCCATTTCTAATTGCAAGCAGAAAAAGGATGTCTTTGAAATGCCAGAATTAGAATCTGAAGGCAGATGATACAGCCAAGTTATGCAAAGGTTGTCCCTTAAACATAGAATGGGGTTTGCAAAACTCTTGGACCTAATGTAGTGTTGTTTTCCTACTGCTTTTTTTGACCTGTGTGATATGTGCAGGAAGTGCCATAGCTGGCATGTGGAGGCAACAACACCCTGCATGAGAAACTAATAGAAGGAGTTGGAGACCTGTGTTCAGTGATGGTTCCATAAACTCACTGGGATCATGGATACAGGAGGTTCACTTGGAAAACTGGAGTACTGCATTAGATACATAAGTGCTTTTTAGGAAATAAAGCAGGAAAGAGGGATGGGTTCTGCTATGCTATAAGAAGGTGTTTGAATGCAGAGGCTTTGTTTTGTGAAGGCACTGAGTTGGTCAAGGCTTCATAGATTAAGATCAGAGGGGAAGCCGACAAGTGGGAGATTAAAGTGAGCCTTCACCAGACTTGGACTGATCAAGTAGAGAAAGTAACTAAAGCCCTTGAAGAATGAGAAGCTTCACAATTACAGACCTTGGTTCTAAAGGAGAAGTTTAGTACTTGGACACCTGGTAAAATGGCAACATGTCCTGCTAGAAATACTCCAGAATACTCCTGGAGGTTTTAGGAATAAGTTGATGAGAGTATTTGCATATGCTGGATAAGTTGACATGGGAGGTAATTAGCTGTACCTGCTATTCACAGCAAAGAACTGGCTAGAAATACAAAGGTTGAGAGTAGCTGTCATTGCAGCATCAATGAGATGGAGTTTGAGATCCTGAGGGAACTGGGGAAGATAAGTAGCAGAATAAAGATCCAGGCTTCAGGAGAGAAGACTTCAGCTTGTTCATAAAGCTGGTTGATAGGATTCTGAAGGACAGCAGGGCTCATGAGAGCTCATTACCTCCGTGGACAACCACCTTAGAGAATGAATAATTTATGCCAAAGTGCATGAAATTGTGCAAGTGTGGCAGGAGTCCAGTGCCTGTGGGCTGAGAGCGCCTTAAACCCAGAACAAGAATGTGCATATAACTTGTGAAAGCAGTCAAGACACCCGAGAGGTATACAGAAGGATTGCCTGGATGTGTGAGAGAACTGGGAAAGCCTAAACTTAGCTGAAGTTGGAAATTACAGGGAATGAAAGGGCTGCAAGCAAGGCTTCTACTGGTGTTGGCAGCAAAGGTGTAAAATGAAGGAAAATTGTAGGCCTTCTGCAAAATGTTGAAGAGAACCTAGTGATGAAGGACATGAAAGAAATCTGAGGTACTCAATGCCTTTGTCTTATTTTCTACTGAAGAGGTCTGCTGCCAGGTCTACCAAGACCCTTTCTTTAGGGGAAGTTTGAGGGAGTGAATTATTACAATATATTTGCTTAAGGACTGTTTTAGACAGCTTGACATACACAAGTCCATGGGACCAGACAGGATGTATCCATGGGTGTGGAGGGAGAGTCATGGTTTAACCCCAGCTGACAGCTAAATACCATGGAGCCACTTGATCACTCCCTCCACTCAGGTGGGATGAGGAGAAGAATCAGGAAAAAAGTAAAGCTAGTAGATTGCGATAAAAACAGTTATTTAACTGTTGAAACAGAGTAAAGTATAATAACAATAATAATTGTAATGAAAAGGGGAGAGTGAGAGAGAAATAATATACAAAGAAAACAAGTGATGTCCAGTATAGGTGCTCAGCACCCACTGATCTGTGCCCAGCCTGTCTCCCAGCCGCAATCGGCCCCTCCCAGGCAGCTCCCCCAGCTTACACACTGGGCAGGACCTTCTGTGGCATGGAATATCCCTCTGGCCAGTTTGGGTCAGCTGTCCTGGCTGTGCTCCCCCCCAGCTTCTTGTGCAGCTCCTCGCTGGCAGAGCGTGAGACACTGAAAAGTCCTTGACTTGGGGTGAGCACAACTGAGCCACAATCAAAATATCAGTGTGTGATCAAGATTATTCTCATCCTGGATCCAAAATAGAGTGTTGTACCAGTGTTGTACTGGGAAGAAAATGAACTCAGGACAGGGAGCTGGGGGGTGCTAGTGTGAGACCACTACCTGTGCTCAGAGAGTTGTGGTACTGTGGAGGGTCCCAGTTACTGGGGAAGAAGAAAACATGGCACATGTTTCCAAGAACAGCAAGAAAGAGGTTCCAGGAAAGTAGAAATTGCTCAGCTCCTTCCGTTCCCTTTGTGATGAAGGAGTCCTAGGATATGAGGCATTGAGAACAGCCAGCATAGGTAAAACAGAGACCAACCTGATGGGTTTTTTACCCTTTGAGATTATTTTCTTTGCAGAGAACCCTGCTTGTTGATTTTGACTTTAAGCAAGATCTTTGTATGGTCTGAAGTATCATTGTTGTAGCCAAAATGGAGAGAGGTGTACTGGTTGGGTGGAATTGACAAGTGGGTGAAAAATTGGCTAAAGCAGTGAGCTTTGAGGGTAGCGGCCAGTGGTTGGAAGTCTGACAAGTGTCAGTCACCAGAGGCACTCCTTAGGACTGTTCAACATTTACACAAACAACCTGGCAAGGTGAAATAAATCTTGTAAAGTTTGTGAAAACCAGTACACTGTGGAAAGGGGAAATGGTCAGTATGCTGGAAGGTAGGGGCTGTTCAGCAGGATCCCAGCAGGTTAGAAAAACGAGCTGAGAAAAACTAGCTGATGGTCAGCAAATGCAAAGTTCTGTACCTGGGGTGAGAGAACCCATGTGTCACAAGGACTGAAGAGGGACTGGCTAGAAAGCAGCTGTGCAAGCAAGTCTTGGAGATCATGATAACTGCATGAAAAGTGTTGAGACAAGTTCTCACATACAGAATTTATTAGCAGATCTATAGCTGATAATATTGCTTCTAAGGGTGACAGTTTTTTTAGGTTGGAGGAAGGGAAATCAAAAAGGGAAAGAAAATGGAAAACTTCACATTGGCCAGCCATAAAGGCTAGTAGTGGGTTCCTTAGACAGGCATCTTCCCCCTGAGTGTCGTCTCCAGTGGAGCAGGTGATACCCTCTAATGCTCTTCCCATAGTAACTATATAGTTTTCTTCAGAATATGCTTAGACTTCCTCTGGTTTTGGGGTTTTTTTCTGCTTATGGTGCTGGTGATGCTGATGGAAGTGTGCTTTGCTGAGGGGCAACCTCTGTATGCAGGTCACTTGGGAGGCTTTGTGTGTGCATAGTGTTGGGTCTTCCCATCAATGTCAAAAGCTGTGGGGTAGGAAGTTAGGACAGAAGCAGGAGGGAGTGATTCCCATGCAGGTTGCAATTGCTTTCCGACACTACTCTAATGGTTTGTAAGTGCAAGGCTCTGAGTACAGTGGAACAAGAACTACAGTATGGGAATAGTCAGGAGAAGTGCCACCACAGCAGGTGCAGGAAGAAGTCGCGAAGCCACTTGTGGGAAGCAGGTGGCAGCGGTGCAGAATAGAAAGTCCATAGCAGAACAAAAAGTTTAGGAACCTTCAGGTGCTGTGCAGCAGTGATGAACAATAGGTTGAACACGAATAAGTAGTGTATCCTTTTATTGATTAAGGGAACTTACGGGCTGCTTTACTAAAACTGCAGCCATTAAGTTCAGGAAAGTGATCTTTCTCTTTTTGTGCCACTGGTGGATGGCATCAGGAATGCTATATATAGTTTGGGACTTGACAGTGCATGAAAGACACTTAAAAACCACCAGGGGGACTAGTGGCTGGAGCTCAGGATGTGTGATGAGAGAATGAAAAAGCTGAGTATGTTCTGCTTGGACTAAGGCAGGGGAATTGGATTGTTCTCCTCAGCTCTCAAGTGGTAGGCGGTAGCAAGATAAGAATGAAATTAGGAAGTGTCTGTCAAACAGATGAGAAGCTGCAGGTGTGATGTGAAGGGGATTCCAGATGGGTTTTAGGACAAAACTATCATACTTAGTGTAGTTGAACACTGAACCAGGCTACCAAAATGTAAAACTGTCACGTGGATTTTTTGAAATTTGATATGAGATCTTGGGCAGCCTAATATAAATTTGAAGTTGATGCTGCTTTGAACACAGTTTGGACCCAAGTGATTGTTAGAAATTCCTTTGAACCTCAACTATTCTGTGATTTGCTAAGAAAAACACTTAAACAACAACAGAGACATTATTTAAATGCAAAATGTGCCTTGTAGATCCGGAAGTGTTACTGGCTTGTCATTGTAAATTAATGTGTGACTCACCTTGTTGTAAGGTGTTTTTATTTAAAGAAACTCAACTTCTTAGGCTACATTTTTCCATTTCTTTAGGCAGCAGAATGTCAGAAAAAGGAGTCCAACAATACTTCAGATGATGACAGCTGTGAGAAGGCTGAACTAAATGCACAGCAAGCATTTGTGTTTGGGCAAAACCTAAGAGATAGAGTTAAGGTAAACATGTTTGTTATCTTGACTAAACGTTTATGAAGTACTGTGAAGCTACTATATGAAAAGGTTAAAACCTCCATGTATATATGTAAAATTAAAAGCTGTGAACACAGTAGAGTTGACTGTTTATTAAAATTAGTCTTCTGGACGTTTAATAAATGAATTCTGTTAAGTAGCATAAGAAGCTTTTTCAAAAATAAATGCATCTAAGGCACCAATAAGTAACAGCTAAAGCTCAGTACAATGTAATGTTTTCTCTTACCTTTTGGGTTAGAATTAAGTTGAAATGTGGTCCTAAGATGCTCCCATGCAACCAAGACTTCACAGAAAAGATGGAAAAATAGGGCAGCCTGGGCTCAAACTTGTGCATAGAACAACTGAGTTGGATTGTTAGTACCTCCTGTTGAAGACAGGTTTGCACAGGTTTCCTAGCATAATAAAAGAAAGTGTAATATTGGGACGTAGACTTACCTTGTTTTATTGTAGAAAGCATTTGTAGATGGAACTTTGTCTTTGGAAAGAATGAGTTGAAAAATTTGTGGTCAGTAATTAAAACTGTTGATATATACTTGCTCTTTTTCTAGCTAGGAGACGAAAGCGATGAAACTGCTGATGTGCAGAATGCTGGCCTTCTGACATCAGATATACCTTCTGCAACAAACTATTTTCTACAGTACATCAGTTCCAGGTGAGACTACAGGGAAACCAATAGAACAGTTCTCCTTACTCTTTATTGAAAATTCGTTATGATTCTGCTCTTTATTGGATGCAGGGCTTAGACTGGGTCAGTGGGCACCCAGGCTTCTGAAGAATGAGATGGCAATCATCAGATCTGGGGGACTCCTCAATCATCTGGTCAAGGGAGATGCATTTGGTACTATTTATATGACCACATCCTCACCAAAGCCTCTTCAGAAAACCAACAAGCATGAGATGAGAAGTCTTCTCATGAATGATTAGAAACAGTGATGAACTAAATTGGAGCTACTAGTAGCATCCTGTGGAGATCTGCACTGTATTTGTGTTGTTCAGTATGTTTCATATATGATATGGATAAAAGGAAGAATAGTTTAAATTTTTTTCATGATAATAAGCTTTTCAGACTAATGTAGAGGTCCTGTATGAATAATAGGAGCCTAACTGTGGGAGGATTTTGAGAGAACTTCTGATGAGGCAGTAACATCAGAAGAAATGTGATGTATAGGCTAAAAGGGACAGCCAGGAGAAAACTGCTAATCCTGTCTTACGTAGGGATGAGCTCTGAGCTGACAGCCTTCACTTGAGGCTAAGGTAGTGATACAGCTCTGTGAAAATGCTAGCTTAGTACTGGTCAAAAAAATGAAGTAGTGTACAGAATGAGTAGAGAACAGAAGATACAGAGCTGTGAGTTCAGGTAATAACTGGAAAAGAGTGAGGGAAAATCCCACCAGGAGAGAGGATGTAGAGCAACATCTCTGCTCGTGGAGTAAGCTGAAGTTCAGATTGTTTGAGGCCATGAAATAATTGTAGGAAAAGCACCAGTACATTCTTGCTTTGTCCTTATATTTGGCATTTTTAAGATCCTGTTGTTCACCCTGAAGTAGGCAGTTTTGCAGTCCAATGAACTCTTGATGCTGAACTTTTCAGATGATGCACTGGAGAGGCAGAGAACACCTTTGCCTTCTTGATGCCAGATGAATATCTTTCCAAGAGACACAGTCAGATTTGTTCAATCAGATTTGGCAGACAATAACTACTAATATGTGACCTTCAAATACTGAATTTTTTTTTTCATATTTTTCAACTCATATCTACTGTCATTTTATTTGAGTGTTTACTTTGGGAGGATTTATTCATGGTGAGTCAATTTCCAGAGTTTTGGACTTGTCTTGAAAAAAATAGTGTCTCTAAGGGGAGTTGGCTCTGGTTTCAGCTGAGATGGCAAAGCGTTACAGTAATCAACTTGTAAAAAGAAACTCCTCCCTTTGTGTAGCACTGTCAATTCTTTAAAAACTCTAAGTGTGCTAGGTTGCATGGCAGATACTGGTAGGCCACATTGAGTTCCCTGTCAACATATGGAGCTCAGAACTGTGGTATTTAATTCCCTTAGTAAGTAAAGCTGTCTTCCACTGAGGATCTCCTCTGTTCTAGGAATCTCCTTACTCAGAAGTAGCAACTCTACATGTACAGTTTAAAGGTTTGTTTGATTTCACTTGAATCATGTAGATGTGAGTCCCCATTTTCCAAACTTGGTGAAATGCATGTAGGCTTGATTCAAAATGGTCTGCCTCTTGGATGTTCACTTTGTGAGCAAGCTGGTGTCTTAGAAAGGTATGCCTGATGGGAAGGGACAGGAACAATGACTTGTTAAGTCTTTTGAGTCTGTAAAAGAATAAAGCTGTTGTCCTTCCTAAATAGGATTTAAAATCTTTTAATAAAAATACTAATAGGCGGAGGATGCTTATTCTATAAGGAAGAAATAAAGGCTGATACTTGATTGTGAAACTTCTTGGAGAGGCTGTGGTATTGCAGCTAGTCTGACAAAAGGCATTACTTATCCCTGCTACCTTTGCTTCAGTTACGATATTGGAAGTGCTTTTGTTTCAGTTCTTTCCCTTTTTGAGATAACTGACCTAAAAATATGTGGCAGTTCAAGTCTGTGCATGTAGAATACTGTTTAAAAAAAGCATGCTATATGATTATACAATAAGTCCTCACTTAGCATTCAGCATTGCTTTGTATGTTATTAGTTATCTGAAGGGGAAGATTTTTACAGAGACAAATAATTTGTTGTCATTCTGAGAGAATTCTCCTGTAAAACTGGAATGTGCTCTCATGTTAAGTTGAATTAAGTTTTCCTATGTTTGTGTCAACCAGCGCTTACATTTTTAAAGCCAGTGACAATCACTCACTTTCTGAGGAATTTTATTAGTAGAAAATAAAAGCAGGAATTATTTTCTGTCTTGTAAAACCTGGTTTGTTTCTTGGGGTTTTTTTCAGTGTAGAGAACTCTACAAACAATGCAGATGCATCTAGCAACAAGTTTGTTTTTGGACAGAACATGAGTGAACGAGTCCTAGTGAGTATCCACTATGTATATGTTGTAATTTTGTGAGCAGTTTGTTATGGATTCTCACTCAGGAATTTTGAGAGCCTTTAATTATACTTGTCACTTGAGTATGGGGTTTTTTTCAGTGGTTTCCTTTGAAGGTAGCTTACTTTGAGTGCTGTACAGGAAGTTCATTATGAGCTATTGTCTGCCCAGCAATACTCTCCAGGTTTTCCCTGCCAAACTCTCTCAATGTAAGGAGATTCAGTGCCCTCTCTGTAGTGCATGTGGTTCTTGTGCCCAAGCATTTTATGGCACAGCTTGTTGCTTTAAATGGCTGTTGGAGTATTAGAGGGTATTTTATGTTTGTCCTCAAAATTGAGAGCAGCTCAGTTATGTGACTCCCCCCAGGATGGGATTTCAAGCCCAGCAGTAAAGCAGCTGCCTCAGGACTGAGGTATGATGCCAGAAATGCTGTTTATGATGTACCAACCTAAGGAATAGCTTTCTATTACCTCACTGTTTCCTGATGTTGTTTTTATTCCTGTGCTGGAACAAAATTGAAACATTTAATGCTGAGTGTTCAGACCTGTCTAACTACCAAGCAGGAGTTCAGTCAACTATGCCATGTGTAGCTGTAGCTGAAGTTGACTTGCTTTGGTGAACAAAGCAAGTCAAAAAGCTTCAAAATAAGAATTGAAATTTGGTGTGAGTTCAAGGGAAAATTACTTGAACTGGTTTTCAGGTCACACTCCATTCAGTTCCTTGGCCGGCTAGTAGGATAGCTTTAACTGTGAAAGCATGTTATCTGTGAGATTCTTTTTTTTGCCATTTGGTTTATAAATACTGGAGCTGCCCTCAGTACTTGGTCACTAGTCCTGTTCAGCAGAATTAGTGTTTGTTTTCTCTTTTCTGTTTACCTCCTGTTATTTCTGTGATAGAGTCCACCAAAATCAAATGAAGGTAGTACAGAAAGTAATAAGGAGAATGCTGCTACAGAGTCTGGGTCTGAATCGTCTTCTCAGGAGGCCACACCAGAGAAAGGTGAAAAAAAAAATATTATATTAGCAATGGTAGTTAATCCTTTTTTAAATTATTGTATTTTTCAATATCCTGTTACTTTTCAAAAACATAAGATTTTTATGTTACCTTTACTGTCTCCTGTAACCAAAGATGCAGGCTGGATGTGGAAGTTGCTGGATGCTGTAGATACTCTAATATTAAACATGTACAGGCTGCACTGTCTTTTTAATTGTCATTCTGTGGTACTGGGAATATCTTCAGCAGAATAAAAGTAGAGGGAATTAACAGAACTGGTAGTAGGAGAAATGTGGGAAACTTTTTTTAAACAATTCTGTTTTATTTCAAGTGACTGAATTTCTGAGTCAAATGTGTATTGCATTGAGTGGGTGCATCACATGTTGCTTGAACTCAGAACTCTTTGCTGGATTCTGTGTCTTCAAATTGTCAGAAATATTACAGAAATTCTGAGAACTGTGGGTTTTCTTCAGTAAACTGCTTGCAAGCCTAAATGAAAGTGGAAAGTTAATTGCGCGCTCCATGTGTAGGCACAGCTGTATGGCTGGCACGAGTATCAGTACTGCTGGAGCATCTACAGATCAGCAGGTGTCCATGCAAAAATTGTGAACTATTGTGTGTAGGGACAAAACTTTTTGATAACTTACCTCTTTTGTCCCTTGTGCTTGTAAAACAAGTATTAAAAGACAAGCTTTAACTTCTGCTTAAAATTTCAATCCTTTTCTACATGTTCTATTAACGTCTGTCTTCTATACTTCTCAAAAGGTCTCAGAATTCTGGTGTACTTGTGTGAGACCTTTTTACATCTTATAAAATTATATGCTAATCATTCTCAGACTCTCAAAATGTTGTTCAGCTAATAATATTTCAGAATCACTGGCAGAGTCTGCAGCAGCCTATACTAAAGCAACAGCAAGGAAGTGTTTATTAGCGAAGGTAGAAGTGATTACTGGGGAGGAAGCTGAAAGTAACGTGTTACAGGTAAGAAACGGATAGAGTAGAGGAGCTTTGAGTTTGTGGGGATTCATATGGATGTGCAGTGAATGCACACCATCTGATTCCCTACATCTCAGCCTTCCTCTATATCTGTAATGTATTTTCTTGTCTTAAAATGCAAACTTTAGGTATTTATATCAGATCCTTATTTATTAACTTGTTCTCTGTTGTTTTTTAATTTCCTCTTTCTGAAAAAGTCCTCATGTATAAACCATCCAGGTGTATCTTAAGCATACTTTTCTGAATCCATCACATAGAAACTTCTATTTTTTATGAGACAATTATTTGAAGAAAATTTAAATGAACTTAATATTTTTAAGTTCTTTAATTGTTGTACTACTGAAGATTTTCTAGAACTTGGCATGGACTATTTATGCCAGCAGTCTGGTTTCTTGCAAAGCAGAAACTATATCACAAACACTCAGGAATTTGGCTTGAGATACTTAATTGAATTAGTGATGTTGTAGAAAGATATTTGGTCATGACTTAGACTCCTTATTTTAATAATGGTATATTTAACATTTTAGTTATTCATTAACTTAAATATACTTACTCCAGTATATCCTTAAGAAAAACATGCAGGGTTTTCATATAAAATGAAGTGGTATATGTATTTTTTCTCTTCTCTCTTTATCCTCCAATTATAGTTTGGTTTTTCCTTGAGATATTTTGTTTCTCAGCATTTGAACTGTGTTATTTTCAAGGATAGCTTTTTCATTCTTACAGACGTGATGCTCTATTCTGACACCAAACAGCTGCACTGTCAGTATCTAATGCCTATCAGTTACACTTGTATTAACTTACAAAACAATACTCTATAATGTTTATCTTCTTGGACTTCTTTTTACCAGACATGAATGGTCCTTAAATGGTTCTTCTGGTACTTCTGTGTTTCTATGTAATTCAGAAATGTCTGGGTGCTTCACATAATTGAACAAGACACTAAAGAGATAAGAATCCTGTTTCACTTAGGAAAACCACAACTTTTGGCAGTTGTATATTTAATAGAGGACTGACTTGCATGAATATGTTTAACTTAACAGACTTCCTGCCTAACTTTTATTCTTTGTTTCCTGTGAAATGTAATGCATTAGAATTCCAAATGGGACTTGTACAGACAGAACTATGTTAATGTTGCAGAAACAGAGTATACAGAGCTAGATGTTTTGGGGTGAAGAAAATGAGAAATGGAGGGAATGAAAATGGAAGTATCTTTTCCACTTAGTGCGTGCTCATCTGTGGGGAACTTGAGGTGTGATGGTTTGAGGTATAAAACCTCATCAGTAACAGTGAAATTGGATTAGAGAGGGGGATGATATGGAGATGTTTGGCATGGAAGAAAAAGGGAGCTTGTATGTCAAGAAAGAGCATTCCTACTGCTGGAAAAAATATGCACACCTTTTGAATTTTATAACTAATGAACCCTGCAGGGAGGCAGTAAAAATACTTCACTTATTAATGACTTTGTGTGGTTCAGGCTTTATGAATTGATAATGAGCCAGCACGTTTGTTTATCCTTTGCTTCCTTAATACAGGAAAAATTTTGCTTTGCTTTCATTATATTTGCTGGGTCTTCTCAGCAACAAATACCATCTTCAGTGGTGCAGTGTGTACCTAAGGCTTTTAAAAGAATTGGCCGATAGAAGGCAGTCTCTTATGACTTTAATTTTCCTCTGTGAAAGCTTATATCTTACCTGAAAATTGCTTGTTATTTTGATCTTGAACCCTTTTATTCTTTAAGAATATATAGCTTCTGTTAATAAAACCTTATGAAAACAGACAGCATATTTTGAGAAATTTATTGCAAAATAGAGGATAACTGTTTTCACTTCCACAGCTATAAACAATTAAAAATTCCAGTATGAAATCTGAATATTTTTTTAACCAACTGTAGGTGACTAAGAATATATGATTACTTCAATCAACCACTATGCCATAGAGATATTTTCTGTTACAGATTCAGTGCAAGCTGTTTGTATTTGATAAAAGCTCTCAGTCTTGGGTGGAAAGAGGTCGAGGGCTCCTGAGACTCAATGATATGGCCTCGACAGATGATGGAACATTACAGTCTCGACTGGGTAAGAGGAACCAGGGGAAATGAGATACTATATGACAGTCATGCTATCTTCATAGGGTTCTTCCTTGACACACAGCAACTTTCATTTTAGTTTGTCTTAGCTACAGCAACTAAGAAGCAATTTGGACTTTTTCTTTTGCTTCAGTTAGTGAACGTTGCCTCCAAAGAGAGTATCTTCTTACCCTTCTATTGTGGCAAATGTTCCAGTTACTTTTTCCCCCCATAAAAGCAAGCTATGTTTAGTAACTCGAATATTTGACTGGAAATTTAGGGTAACATCATTCAGATCTGGCTGTTTTGGGTGGGTTGCTTGTGGTGGGGAAGTCTGTTTGAAAAGTGCACAGTTGTTCAGGCTGGCAGGAACGTGCATTAGCCTGAGATTATCAGCGCAGATGCAACTGCGACCTTTGATGTATTAACATATAAGGCTTCAGACTAAATAGCTTTAGATATGACTCAAAATCTTTAATAGCCTTGTTGAGGTTTAAGCCCAGCCAGCAGCCAAGACCCTTACAGCTGCTTGCTCACTCCCCCTCCAGCAGGACTGGGGAGAAAATTGGAAGTGTATAAAAGTTAGAAAACTCATGGCTTAAGATAAAGACAGTTCGATAAAGAAAGCAAAAGCGGTGCATACAAACACAGCAAAACAAGAAATGAATTCACTGCTTCCCATGGGCAAGTAGGTATTCACCCATCTCCAGGACAGCAGGGCCCCATCACACGTAATGGTCTTGGGAGGACAAACACCATCACTCCAAACATCTTTCCTCTTCTTCCCCCTGCTTTATATTCTGAGCATGGTGTTACATGGTCTGGAATATCCCTCTGGTCAGTTTGGGTCACCTGTCCCAGCTGTGTCTGCTCCCAACCTGCCACGTACTCCCAGCCTCCTCACCAGTGTAGTAGTAGGAAAAGCAGAAAAGGCCTTGGCTCTGTGCCAGCACTGCTGAGCAATAACGGAAACATCTCCCTGTTATCAACTGTATGTTCAGCACAAACCCAAAACACAGCTCCATACCAGTGACTGGGAAGAAAGTTAACTCTACCCCTGCCAAAACCAGCACAAGCCTATGTTCTTCTCATTTACAGTTGTGACAAAAGCCCAAAAGGGCTTATTTGTAAAAGGACTGAAACCTTTATAGAATAAAAAGTGTCTTGACTTTTGAGCTTCCTGATGTGTCTTTTTCCACCTAACTGATCTTGTAACTTGGCTTTAGTGATGAGGACTCAGGGGAGTCTCAGGTTAATCTTAAATACCAAGCTCTGGGCTCAGATGCAGATCGATAAAGCCAGTGAGAAGAGTATCCGGATCACCGCCATGGATACAGAGGACCAGGGAGTTAAAGTTTTTCTTATATCAGTGAGTACTGTTTTTTGTTTATGTCCTAACCTTCCTACTGAAGTTGGTGCTTGCTTAAACTGTAGTTGAGGTAGCATTCCCATTTTTCTTTGCACCCTACACTGTCTTAAGATCACCCCTGCCCCAAAGACAAGGCGCTTGGCAGATGTGCTTGTCTACAAAGTCTTGCTAGTTGGGAACAAATGCCACATCAAAGGCTTCCCTAGGAAGCCAGGTTGTCCAAAGCATTGCCCATGGAGATGTGATCTGTTCCACACATACTGAGACTGTAGTGTTTAATGCAGATTGTTTTCTGATGTTAAGAAAAATGGCATTATTTCATAGATTTTATGTAATAGTTTAACCACAATTAGATCTACTGGAACTTTAAGCACAGGAAAGCTGTCACTGTCTACAGTGCAGGAGGGTGGATAGGTGCCAACTGAAAGGGAAACACTAAAACTGTCAAAAACATTGTATTAGTACTTAAAGGGTACACATTTTAACTTCGATTTTCTTTTGATACAGAGTATTCAAAGCAGTAACAGCATAGTGAAAGTGATTTCTGTGCTTGCTAAATGGGGAACAGCAATTCCAATCAGAATTACTAAAACACTCGGCATCTCATCATACAGTCAGCAAGGAAGAAAGGTCATTCCCTAATGTCTGCTAAAGCACTTACAGATTTGGAGAGGTCCGAACACGTTCTTTTGATTTACACTGATTCTACACAAGATGTTGCAAAAGAATTAGTGTTCCAAGGGATCAAAAACTGAGAGCATCAACAAATGCTCAGCTTTCCCTGTGACATTAGGCTTGTGGGGCCAGGATCTGGAGTCCCAGAATAGAACTTAATGATACCAAATATGCATTGATGAAGAAAAGGAAGTGAAATTAATGGATAAGTTTTCCTCAGTATTTTTCTAGATTTGAACGTTTTAGTTAATCTGTCATCAGGTAATTCACTCTTGATATTAGTATTGATTAAAAGTATCTTGTTTGGGATTATTTTTTCGTTACAGCTCATTGCAGGGGAATTTTCCAGATACAGAGGTGACAGATTCAAGTGTCAGATGGGGCTGATGGAAACTATTTTTTACGAAAGAATCTGAGAAGTGGGGTTGTTACCTTACAGTTGTCATGGAGTAAGGATAATAGTTAATATGAGGACTTAATTGACATGGTGAAGACAGAGTTTTGTAGTATTTGAAGGGAGTTTCCTTTTAAATAATATCCATTAAATATTTTGTTTGATAGGCCTAATAATTGATTGGTTTGAAGGCACAAAGTGCCCATTAACCTTTGAGAGTTAAAAATATATATTCTTCAACTGGTTGTCAGAAATGCTTCCCTCTGAAACAGAGACTGTTCAAAAAATGTGGAATAATTGCCTACCTGACTGTCCATTCAGGTTTCTCATTGTATCTCATATTGAAATTTTATGCCAGTGCCTCATGAAACAATTGGCTTGATTACAATTAACTAATATGTGAAGTTGAATGATTGACAGGCCAGCAAAAATCTGCAAGATTTTAATTGAAGATCTTTTTAATATGAGCTTTTGGGAGGTGTCAGGAACTCTTCTGTGTGAAGAAAGCTGTATGAAATTAGCTAGTACTGAGTATGTTAGCCTGAGAAAGTTGGCACTAAGCAGAGGAATGTACTCTCACTGCCAGAGTTCAGCATATCTAATGTCCTGCTGTGTGTACCACAGCCCATTCTGACTGGTTTGAAAAACACTTAATGAGAAAACTGAGAAGTATGTTGTGAAATTGGCATGACTGGTGTATATTATGTCAGCAGTGTTTTATTGTGTTATAATTCCATGCACCTTTTTCTTACTTCTGAATATTAAAAAAATGCAGGCAAGCTCTAAAGATACAGGACAGTTGTATGCTGCATTGCACCATCGGATCTTGGCCTTGCGGAGTAGAGTGGAACAAGAGCAAGAGGTCAAGAATGTAGCACCTGAGCCAGAGGTAACGCAGTCAAATGAGGAAGACAGTGATGATGATGTCATTGCACCTTCAGGATCAGTTGGAAGTGGTAAGTAAGAAAGACAATGGTGCTTTCTGATTTCCATGTATTTTTCTGTCATTTCTTAAGGCAGACTGTGCTCTTTGTGTATGTCTGTGGAGTAGGACTATTGCATGAATTGCCTTTTTGAATGCAACTACTTCTTGCTTCTTCTCCAAACTGGTAAAAGGCCCCTGTGCTGCCTCTTGAGTTACATGCCACAATTTAGCAGAGGATTTTTGTGCTTTTTATAATTTACAGGATTTCTAAGGGTGGTTCTGAGTTTCATTTTTGCCTTCATCATGGCCAAGAGTTGCACGTAAAACTTTAGATGACTCAGGATCAGTAGACAGCATCCAGACTGACCTTTCAGTAGAGACCTGTTTGGAAAGCAGAATGTTTACAAAGAGGCATGGAAGAAGTGTAATGTTTTTATTGTGCATGAGGAGACCATAATTTAAGAAAAATAGTAGTCTTCAGTTTGAGGAAGGCTTCCTTTTGTACTCTCAACTTGGAAGTCATCTGTGCTTTGCTTTCTTGTGCCTGAGAACATCCAGCCTTTTACAGTCCTTCATCCTGATTGACAGAAGGGGAAAAAAAGAGGAATGAATATGAACAAAAGCAGTGGGAAGACTGAAGAGGTTGGAAACTGAGCTTTTAGGCTTTGGGATGCTGCTGGGATCCCTGAACCAGATTAGTCAAAACATAAAATTCTACAGTAGACAGATCTTAGTCTGGAGAAGGAATCTGCAAGGCAGGGGAGGAGGAATTCTACAGTTCTCATCTCTCATTGAACACCTGATTCTGAGACTTCTGTAGGCTGCTTGGGATGGATCTCTTACTGCAAGGCAAGAAACAAAAGATATTTCTTCTGACCAAGAACTATGTTTATTGTTTCAGGCCCTAATGATGAAGGTGACGGGCAGAACGTTGGCAGCACATAGCAGATGTGAGCCGGTCTGCTTGCAAGGCTGCTATGAACACCATCTTGCAGGCATCTCTGGATACCCCAGGCCAGCGATTATTTCAGGCGGTGTTAAAAGCTCCAGGACTTAAGAACTGTGCATCTCTGTTCTGTTTGTTTGGTTTTTTGGTCTGGATCAGTAGATTCCACACAAAAAAAAGCAGACTTGGAAACTACCTGAATGTGGTTTGGGACGTTGAAAGCTCATCATATTGATGAGCAAAAAAAAAAAAAAAAACAAACCCAAAAAAAACAACAAAAAAAAAAAAAAAATCCAACCCCAAAACAAACAACAACAACAAAAACACAAAATGCAACACCCCCAATCATTTCCCCTCTTCCTTGTAATTAAAATGGCACATTACAGCTTGTCACAGCTTTTCATTGGGACCTTTTGGCTGTTTCTTCAGTAGTTCGTGTCTTGCAGGTCTCCGAGATAGAACTTTTCGACGTGGTTCCAACTTGAATTCTGCTTTTGTAACCCCTACTCCCCTTTATGCAGGGAAACCCTGTCCTCACCAGTTCCTATGCTCACTGGCTGCCCTTTTGGGTTCCTTTTTTTTTGGACTGCAGATGGGGCAGGTTATGTTTTTACCTTTTAATCCCAACGTAGGTTGTGGATGTGGACACCATTGTTTGCTGTCTAGTGGGTTTGTAAACAAAGAAACAAAGCATTGTGGTTCACCAGAAGAGCTTTTTTAATGTGGTAATAGGAGGCTGTAAAGTCTGCAGGATGTTTTGCTAACTCCTTTTTTTCTTCCCATTTCATTATTATTTTTTGGGGATTTATATTGTGGTGAGACTTTTTTATTTTAGTTTTTCAGTAAGATGCTCTTGTGTTTTGAAAAAGTGAAACTATCGTTTTGTACTGTTCTTTTCTGTTACTATTTAAGGGAGAGCTAAGCCACTATATATAATAGATGTTGCATACAATTTTTCTTAGAAAATTTTATGTTTCTGTGGCTACAGTAAAGTGTAGGAGGCATACAGGTTACACCTTCAGAAAAGTTAATGACAAAACAGCTGTTAGCCCCTGGAAGAATAAAATAGGCTCATGGAATGAGCTCTGCCAGCCATTAAAATAAATCTGTATAATAAAGCAGCTCTCATTTAATGGCTTGATTCAACAAGCTATTTAAGCACTTGCCTGACTTAACTATATGTGAATAATCTTACTGAAGTCAATGCAACTCTTCATGCTTAAAGTTGAGGACAGTTTTAAATATGTTGCTGAATTAATGGCCTTAAATAGAAAATTTAACTTCTAACCCTTCCTGTCCCCATTCTGTTTCCTGAAGTCTTGCAGCATGAAGAAAAAGGTAATACTGCCAGCCTTGAGTAGTTTCGGCTGAAGGTTATTGTATTCTGTTCCACCACAAATAAAAGCAAGAATGTGTTTTTCTGTGTGTAATTCTGAAGTACTCCTACTGTAACCATTGCTCAGCTCTTTTTTTGCTTTGGGTGTTTTTTTTAATCATTTGAGCCTTTTGTGTGACAGTTGAGTTTTATTTTCTTACTGAAATATATGGTATCTTCTTGTCCAGCAAAGTTGGAATTTGGTAGTATCAGGTCACTTTCACTATAAATTCCCCAAATTGTTCTATTTCCTTTGTAAATAATTTGCTGATAGATTATTTCTGACTTGCATGGTTGCTCTTTTGTAGGTTAAGGATCTAAAATGCATCACCTAAAAAATTGAAAGGGGAAGAAGTATTTGATGTAGCATGAATTAAAAACAGAAACCCAGGTTATAGCACAAAATCAACTTTGAAATTGAGTATTCAAATAGCAAAACAGTCCTTATTGCCTCTATTTTAACGAAACACACTTTTCACTGGCAGTCAAGAACAAGTCTTCCCGTTTTCTGTTGTTAACCATCACTGAAGACTGATGCTGTTGGGGCTGAGGGTGCTTTTCCTTTTCCTTATAGCCAGTTGAAGGAACATTTGTGATTACTTTTCTGGGAATTGAAAAGGGCTCATGATAAGCTGTGCCACTGCATCTTGATGTCTCTGGATTGTCTGCTCATGCCTTCTTGCATTTTGGTTTTTTTTCTTCCCTAGAGTACGGGGGTTTTTACCAATGAACAGACCTGTTGCTGCACCCCGCTACTCATGCCATGCTTCAGCAGGAACGTGGTGGGTTCCTTAGTACCCACCACACAATTGTTTCTGCATTACAAGGTCTGGGGACTTTCAAGTAAGTGATCTGCATTTTGGATCTGGGATCTTTTTACATTGTTGAGATACTCAGATTTAAACTCTTTTCAAACACCTTGCACTGTAAAGCTGTTTCTTGTCAGCAGCTTGTTCATAAGGAAAATTATTAAGGTGTCTTGGCCAGCATGGCCTACTTGTGGGAAAACAGGCATTATTTCCTGGTCCCAGGCTCTAGGGGGTCTATGCTGAGTCTCACTTTGAAGTGTTCTACCTAAAATGCAATTGATGGTGCATGAAGATTCAGAAAAATGGAATAAGCATGCTTGCTTTGGGGTTTGGTGGTACACAATCACCTACAGCTTTCTAAAAAATTCGGCAACTATTTACTGATGCAGATTTTATTTTTAACTAGAAGCTTTGCATAAATGTTTATGGTGAAGACAGAAATGCTGCTGTGCATCCTGACAGAATTGTGTTGCTGTGCGTCCCAACAGAATTGGCAATGGGTTGAGTTCAGGCCTTGCCCAGCAAAATATAGTTAGGCCAAAGCAAAACCCGACTTAGCTCTCTGCTTTAAGCCTTAGTAAACCAGTGACAGGCAAAACCAGATAATGCCCATGTGTCTCAAAAGATCTATGTAAGACTGTCATATCAAAATGTACATGGGAATTCCATTAAAACCTGTGTCAGCAAGCAAACAAACAAAACACCCAGAGCCCTGCGTTGTGTTTCCTGTACTGGGCAGTGGCTGTTGGAGGGGAGGGTGATGGTGACCAGCTCTGCTGCCTTGTAGCAGTCTTCCCCTTGATCATGCTCCTGCTCCATCTTTCCCCTTAGGCCTCTTGTTAACTTTTGTGTGGTGTTGACAATTCCTGTATAGCCTGTGTGGCTGCTGACCCACACAGGCACAGCCTTTCAGGTTTTCCAGTGGAAAAAAAATACACAAGAGTGTAGTAAAGTTGAGCATACTTGATGGTGACTCAGCAGTGTACTCTGGCAACCAGGAGGGCCAGCCATGTCCTGGGGGGGACATCAGGTGCAGCCAGGCAAGGGAGGGGATTGTGTGTCTGCTCTGCACTGGGACAGCCTCACCTTGAGTGCTGGGGGCAGCTTTGGGCACCACAGTGTAAAAAAGACATTAAGCTAATAGAGGGAGTGCAAAGAAGAGCCAGAAGGAATGGGAAGGGTCTAGAGGAGCTGCTGAGGGCACTTGGTTTGTTCAGCCTGGAGAAGGGGAGACTGAGGGGACACCTCAACGCAGTCTTCAACCTCCTCATGAGGGGAGGCTGAGGGGCAGGTACCAGACTCTATACTCTGGTGACCAATGACAGAGCTTGAGGAAACAGCATGAAGCTGAGTCAGGGGAGGTTTAGGTTGGATATCAGGACGTTTTTTCACCCAGAGGATTATTTTAGAACTGGAATAGGCTCCTCAGGGCAGTGGTCACTGCCTCAGGTCAAGCCTGAGGTCAAGAAGCATTTGAACAGTGCTCTCAGTCATAGGGTGGGATTGTTGGGGTGCCCTGTGCAGGGCCAGGAGCTGGACTCAATGATCCTGATGGGTCCCTTCCAACTCAGCGTGCTCTATGATTTTATGAAAGTGTTGCTAAAATGGTGATGTCACTGAAACCAGAAGTAAGCCTCTTACCTGTAAAATGAAAAAGACTACACCCACAGAAAAAAAAAATTACACCCACAAACATTAGGTAAGACAATGTTGTAATTACAGCATCCTTCTGTAGTCCAGTTCCCAGTGCATGATGCATTGCTTTAGAGAAGACAGGGCAGGAAGTTATATAAATAAATGAGTCCTCAGCCATCCTGCACTAGCACTAGGGTGAGAGGTGACCAGACTGTTAGAAGCCTGCAGGAATAAAAAAACCCCTCCAACTTTGTAATGGCTCCTCTCTGTTCCCTGAAGTATCAATTGATGCCATTGCTTGGGTATTACTGCCGTTAAATGACTGTTCCTAACATGTCCCATTCTGCAGTTCAACTGGTCTCTTGCTCTCCCAGTGAGTGTAGAAAATGGTTTATTTCCTTCCTAGAAACATATTACATACTTGCAAATTTACCATGTTTCCCATAATCTTCTCTAGTTTTAGGAATTCCAGGTATGATAATTGCCATAATTTGTCATACAAGATTTCATTAAACTGACTTTTCACTGTGTGCTTTTTCTCCCAGTGTTACTTGGTCTTTCTGTGTACTGACTTGCTTAAATTGAACACTAGTCCATTGTGTGGGTAGCAGATTTTCAGACAGGATGTTATAAAGATGTTTTAAAATTTTTTTAAAGGTTTTCTTTTTTTCCCTCCTGTGAAATCAGCACAGAGCAACACAGGTGCAAGAGAAAACTGCTGAATTAGACAAAGTCAGTCTTGATTCTTTTCTGCTAGATGAAAGTACAGGTATCTTATTCAGAAATGTTTACAGATAATTTCTGTAAATAAAAGTCTCATTTGAAGATAGTATTCAGAGCTCCCTTTTGGCTACCTCCTTTCAAGGACCCCTTTCCAGAACTCTTCCTTTTGTAAAGATGCAAAAGCTGAATATGTCACTGAGAACACTGGTAATTCTGTTGCAGGGGTGGGCAGTGAATGCCTTTTCCAAGGTTATCTGTGAATTTTATGTGGGGTTATTTTGTATTAATCACTCCTGATCGAAGTCTGGTAGCTTACCTTCAGCTTCTAATGAAACTGGAAAAGCCAAGTGGTGATGTTATGTTTGATGTCCTCCTCCTGTTCCAGAGACCAGGAGGTGTCATTGACCCCCCACTGCAGGATGTCTGCTGCTGGTAACATGTACCTGAGCATCCATGTGCTGACTGTACACTGTCCTCTGAAAAGCAGCTTGCTGTCTCTACTCCATTTAGCAGACAAGATAAATTCCTGTTCTCTGGAGAATTCAGAGCACAACTGCTGCTGCAGACAGGAGATGTATTGGACAAGGCCCTACAAAAAGCTCCTGAGAGGGAAGGATGGGGAAATGTTTTGAATGCAATTTGCTGATGGATGGTTCTGCCATTTCTGAAAAGGTTTGGAGATAGAAGGAACCCCAGTTATTTGCAGCTTGTAGTACGATGGCAAGTCTGTCTCCCTATTTAAGGGAACTAATATTCTGTATCAGCAAGTTTGTTTATCAGCAGTAAAAATATTTGGAACCAAGTTAATGTTTTAATAATGTTACATTAATTATGTTTTGCTTTCCCTGGAACTTGCCTATTTATAGTAAGGTAACTGTTCCCTCCTACTGTAACTGCTCTCTGAAGTTGACTGGCTGGGGAGGGTCTGCAGCCTAAGGATGGATATCTGCAGAATAACCCCTGCCAGCAGTGTGGCAAGGTTAGCTGCAGTCTATCCACGAGGCAAGTAAAAAGCTGTACACACCAGGTCCTGCAGCTACAATCATTGTACCTGCTGCAAAGGAAAAGAGATGTGAACTCTGTCCCACCTCCCTTGTCAGAGGAAGAAGCAGTATGAATATACTGCACGAGATACGGCCTCAGAAGAACTTTCAACAGCTGCTTGGAGCCCAGAAAGCTATTTGTTATTTAACGGTGTAGAGTCTTGCCCTGTGCAAGATTCGGTGGCTTCTGTATGTTTGTACTGGGGAGAGAGCATTTGCAGTGCGTGCCCCCCTGCAGGCAAGTGTTTTCTCCGTCCTGCTGTCCACAGGGGTCACACAGCCCTTTGTCTGCTGTTCCTAAAATGAGCTTTGGAGAAGGGGCAAAGCTGCTCTAAAAAATGCTTCCTTTATTAAAAGTACTGGTGCGTGCCTGGTGGTGGCATTGGGTCTGTGTGTAAGAACAGCAGCCTCCCTTGCGTGCAGAGGAAGCAGTGCCCAAGCGAGGGACAGTGGAAGACCCTCTGTTGTGAATGCACTCCACACCAGGAACCTTCTGGCGCTGAGACAACCCAGGAACGGAGGTGATTGCCTGCCGTGTTGTGTGCACATCCCAGCGCATCTCCGGTGTGCCACAGCCCAGCGGAGCTGCCGACCCTGGCCGTGCCCCTTCTCCTCTCCCCGCTGCCCGGGGCTCGCGAATCTCCGACTTCACTGCCGGCCAGATACAGCGCTACAAACAGTTCCGCTGGATAACGGAACAGTAGCATCCAACTCCAGCCGTTTTGAGCTCCTATCGCACAGAAGAGATACTGTGGGGGACTCAATGTACTGGAAAACGCAGAAATCAAGTATTTAATATGCTTTTCACATACAGGGAAAAGAGAGGTAGGGAGGTGAGAAAGCTTGAGCTAACAACGATAGTTGTAGACTTCTTCACTCAGATCTTGGAGCTATTTCAAGAGTAGGGAAAACAGCTGAAAGAGCTTTGCTTGAAGGGATGTCACTGATAGGGAAGATGTGTGCTAATGTCTTTACAAAGAATTCGATGGGTGAGGGTGTGGGTGTTAACGTCTTTGAAATGGGTCTTAATGTCTCTACCCACTTGAAGCAGCAGGTTTGTGACAGAGCCCAGAGAGCCTGACTCCTGAAACAGACAAGTGGCTCTGCACAAACCTGAGCTTCTGAACTTTGGGGTAAAATGACACGTTCAAGGGGGGATATGTGGTAGGCGGTTCGGGAAGGCTGCACCTTCCTGGTACCTCAGCCCGGGGGGAAAGGAAGAGGGCAGCGTGCGGCCGGGAGTTGAGGATAAAAGGAGGCTGCGCCCTCCAAAACCGAGAGAGAGCAAAGCCCGTGGGTGCGCGCCCCAGCGGACTCTCTCCCTTTACGCGAATAAAGGTGCAGGACTCCTGTGTCTCTTTTATGGACACTCGCTTTTCAGAGCGTGGTTTTCTGTACATCTGTACAAAACAGGGACTTGTCCGGGATCTTTCCAACATCTGGGGCCTGCACACAGCAAAGGAGCTGGAGGCACCCCTCACACAGTTTTAGATGACCAGCTCCCTTTGGCGCTGGCCGGCACCGGGCTGTTGACTGGGTACCCAAGACCCACAGACGAGTGATGGACCAGGGGGGTCCGTGAATAGTCCACAGGAAAGGACCACTGGAAATCTCACTGGTGAGTACAATGAGAACTTCGGGGAATAAAACATGACAGGACGCCCAGAGGGAGCTGTAAAGGACAGTCAAGAAGGGGTCTTGGCAACAGCGGATGGACGCCCAGAGGGGGCAGTAAGGGAAAGTCGAGAAAGGTCTTGGTAGTCCACGCCCAGAGGGGACAATAAGGGCAGCCGAGAAAGGGTCTCTGGGATCCACGCCCACAATGGGAACTTCGGGGAGTAAAACATGGCAGGACGCCCGGGGCGAGGGGAGGGGGCAGTAATGGAAAGTCGAGAAAGGGTCTTGACTGTAGGGATGACAATCCCAGAACACCTCCGATCGGCCCTTTGGGAGAATGTTGAGATGATTTGCACATTCTCCCAGAGGCAGTTAACGAAATGAATACCCAGAGGGGGCAGTAAGGGGAGTCGAGAAAGGGTCTTGGCAACAGGAGATGGATGGTGTGGGTTTGGGAAAGGATTGGTTGAAGGGGAGTATAAAGGAATATGCTTAAGGAAAATAGCAATAGGAGACTATGTGATAAGGAAAGAAACAGTGAGGACTGGGATGTTCTCCACCTTATCTTCAAAATCTGCAGTCTGATACAGGGCCGGCCGCAAGTCTTCTGTATTCCTGGCTTCCAGGGTAAGGAAAATAGGGAGGTGTTGTTCCCACACTCCCAGGTCATTATGGAGCCAGGTTGAAGGATTTGGGTTTGTCCTCCTACTACTCAGGACTTAAGGGGGTTCCTCTATGGTGAGGAGTGCTGAGGCCACGTGTGGAAATGCAGGATCAGCAGCACGGGCTGGGGGCCTGTGGGGAGGTATGGGACTGAGCTGGGGCTGCGGGGCAGACAGGGCTCAGTGCCGCACGGTGCCCAACATTGCCACCCCCGCGGGCAGGGGCAGCCGTGGCCCCCCAGCCCCATGAGGCTGCGGGTGTCTTGTCCACCTGCCTGTCCCTGTGGCACCATCGGCTGTGCCCTCCTGCCGAGCTGCACCGGCACCTGGTGCTTTGCACAGGTTGTGGTGCTGGGAGAGCAGCCTGGGGACCCGGACAGGTGTGCTGGCAGGGTGCGCCTGGACACTGTGTCAGGACAGGGACCAGCTTTGGTACATGGTGTAAGAGACTGTGTCAACAAAGGCTGGCCTGAGACAAGAAGGGATTTTGTTTGGATCACTGGGGAGGTGAGTGATTTTGCAGAGTTCAGCAGCTGTGGGAGGGTGAGAGCCCCAGGAGCAGGGACTGGAGAGTTGGTAGAGTGGGCCCTTGCAGGAGTTGGTTAGAGAGGCACATCAGGGATATGACAGAAGGGATGGGGAAAAGGTAAAGGTACAGGCAAAGATAATGGCACAGTCCTTACACAGTCCTTTTCCCTGATGGGAAAAGAAGTGTAGGGAGCCCCAGGACCAAAGGAAAGGGGGCGGTCACCAGGACAGCAATTGGGAAGGAATCAGTGTACCATTTGTAAAAAAGAACATTAGAAATGGATTGGTAAGGGTGTCAGGATCTGCNAAAAAAAATAGACCATTGGAAATGGATTGTTAAGGGTGTCAGGATCTCCTATTGTACCAAGGCCTCACCACACTGGAGCCCATCCTGGACTGAGAAGTGTATTTCCTAGTATTTGTCTCGGTTTCAGACAAATTGGGAGGAAACGTCTGAAATGAATGTGTCCTCTAATGGAAGGCAGGTTTTGGCAGCCCCTCCCCCACCCAGGTTCGGAAAGAAATTTCTTGGAGAAAAGTGGAAAAAAAAAAAAGCTGTTTATTTAATAAGCAGGGTGCACACAGGCACGAGAGAATGAATAATAATTAATAATGAAACCTCTGGCTGTGGAGAAGACCTGGTAGATTCAAAGTCTTTTCTGTAGGTGTGGCTCTGCTTTCTCCGGAGCTGGGGTGTGGTGTGAGCCCCTCCGGGCCGGTGTGTGGGGCCTCCCAGTGATGGTGTTCCAGACCGGAGCAAAGCTAAACAGTTCCAGGAGAAAAAGAAGAAGCCATAGTCCCAGGAAAACTTCTTGCCCCAGCTAATGAACAAGAAGCTAGCTAAAAAGCAAAGAATTCTAACTCTCCGTCTCTCTCCTGCGAGGCAGAGCTGAGAGCTGGCTAAAAGCAGAAAGGTGCTCCCTCGGCCCTGCAGCGATGAGAACGCGGGGGAGCGTGTCAGTCCTTGAACACAAACTGTGATGAAGAATTTGCCTGGCTTCTCTCCCCCCTCTCCTGGACCCAGGTTAAAGCTACAGGATTCATGTCTGGGCAATAAGCAGACAATAGGAATGCAGTATCATACAGTCACCCCAAGACACACGGGAGCCTCTCTATCTACCTTGAATTTTATGCCAAAAGGGGACAGTTGTCCAACTCTTCTTTTGATAAGTGGGAAAGGTGAGCCAGGTGCATTTTATTCAACCACTATTGGTGAATGTGGGAGACAGGTTGGAAATGCATGAGTTTCTGTTTGTTCCTAGTTGTCATTGTGGTTTGCTAGGAGGGAATTTGATGACTTAGTTGGGAATGGGATTTAGTGTTGTGAGGGGTGATGGGGAGGCTAGTGCTGTTGTGACACTGTGTAAATTATCTGATAAAGCTTATGCTAAATTGAACCCAGAAGTGTGGACAGTCCCAGAGGAACAGGGAAAAGTGGATATGGAGCCTCTCCAGATTACTCTGAGGCAATCAGGACAAGCGGTATCTGAAAAGCAGTACCCTCTTCCAAGGGAAGGAAGGAAGGGGTAGCAGCCTGTTGCTGAGTCCCTGTTAAAGGTGGGTCTTTTGGAGCTGTGTATGTCTCACTATAACACTCCTACCCTGCCAGTTATGGTGAAGGACCTAAGAATAAATAATGAAACCCAGGCACTCCACGGTCCCAGATCCTTATACTATCTTGAACCAGGTTCCCTCCTCACGCTGCTACGATTCAGGATGAAAGGAATAAGAGACTTGTCTTTACAAACAAGCTGTGGGCCTGCTGGTAGATAAAACTAGCACTGAGAGATAAAAGAAACAATGGGAAGGATTCCACTGGTTTATGAATGGAATGAAAGAGATTTGTCTTTACAAATAAACTGTAGGTCTGCTGATAAATGAAATTGTATTTTGAGAGATGAAAGAAACAATGGGAAGAACCATAAATTCCATAAGAATTAAAAATTAAAAGGGGGTTATATGTATTAGAAGGAGACTTAGGTATTAGGCGTTTCGGGAAGTCTGTACCTCTCAAGTACCTCAGCCAGTGGGGAAAGAGAGAGGGAAATGCGGTCAGGAAATTAGGATAGAAAGGAGGCTGCGTCCTCCAGCAATTTGAGATACCCCAGGGGAATGCCCCATGGCCTCTCCCTTTATTCGAATAAAGTAACAGGACTGCTCTGTCTCCTTTTTGGACATAAAAAAGGTGTTTGTGGATTAATTTTACTGACAAGGACTTGATTTAAAAGATAATTTCTGGAGATGCCCGCGTACAGAGCATAGTAAACAGTATTTTGCCTTTGAGTGGGAACAAGAAGGAGAAGGGATTATTTGGTCAAGCTATTAACCAAATTTACTCCATCTCTAGGAATTAGGTTATTACCATATGTGAAGGACTTAGTCCTATCAGGAGAATGGGAGGAGGTGGTAGGGGAAGCCACTGTGGTTTTCTGGCTGGAGGGGGGCTTGGAGTGCTTGAAGGGAAGGTACAGGTGATGAATAGAAAGGTTGAATGTTTGGGGAATATTATGACTGAAGGCTTGTGTTGGCCCAGAGGGGGCCCAGGGAATCTTGTACGTGCCGTTGCCCAGGGCTGAAGGGGAGCTGTGAAAATTTTAGGATTAACAGAGTATTGCAAGACCTGGACTATTCTGTGACTTTTTAAACCCAGATAGCCCCAGTGTTGTGGTACGGACACCAGAAAGACAGCAAAACTGTAGCCAGACTTAGAAAAGGCATTTGAATTGTATGTGGATGTTAAACAGTGCTGTGCCAAAGGAATTCTAGTGCTAAAATGTTTGACCCGTTGGCGAGGGGGTGGCCCCATTGTTTGCTCTAACGGTGTGTGCAGAATTGTGCAGCCGCGGCTTTGATGGTAACTGATGGCAGGATTGTTAAAGTCTGGCATCAAGTTCTAAGTGGATGACCAGCACTAGATTGTTACAGCATGAAACCTCTTTAATGGAACAGGAAGATTTAGATTTGAGAAGCAGGGAAAGGTTCAACCCAGCCTCCTGTTTAACTGGTCCCAAGGAAGGAGCCTAAAAGGAGGCTCATGACTGTAGCCAGGTAACAGATTTACAGGATACCCCTCGGCCAAATGACGGAAAGGTGATGGGTCTTCAACAGTAATAGGAGGAAAACAAGTTACTGGATGTGCTATAGTAGAAGGAAGGGAATTGCAAGGGAAGCTACCAATGCACATGGTCAGCACAAACCACAGAATTGTATCCCTTAATATTTTATCAAGGAAAGATGGTGAAATATATTTACAGATTCAAAGTATGCATGTGGTGTGGTACACGTGTTTGGAAAGATGGGAGGAAAGAGGTTTATCAACCTGCAGGGAAAAATGCGTGCTCGCAAGAGCTCAGTTACTCGGCTGTTGGAGGTGGTGAATTTACCAAAAAATGCAGAAATAATACATATTAGGGGACATAGGCAGCGTACTCGGAAGAGACAATAGGTAATCAGCTGGCCAGTGGAGATGCTCAGAAAGCAGCAGTTTTGCCAGAGGTCTCTGGGGTCCTCCCTTTTGCTCCCTGTGGCTCAACCGTTGCCGGGAGGAGGCGGGAGTGGTGCTGGCTTTTCCACCAGAGGAGCTGGAGATAATTAAAGGCTGTGGGACACAACAGCGAGGGTAGAATTGATTTACAAAGGCCAGTAAACAGTGGATGCCAGGAGCTTCGACCCTGCAAATATTAAAACAGCTCCATGGAGGAATCATTGTGGCTCTCAAGGACTGGCAGAAGCCTTTCTCAAGATGTAGTGCCTTGGGTCTTTTTTTTTTTTTAGCAAGACAAGCTACTGGGGGGTGCCTGGCTAAAGTTAATAGCCAGACTACAGAGGAGATTGCAAGGCAGGAGGGTGACCTCGCGCTATACATCCTTTCCAAGGATGCTGGGTGCATGTTGTGGAGGTGCCCTGGGTGAGAGGGTTTAAATATCCTCTGGTAGTGGTATGCCAGCTGGCAGGGTGGCCAGAGGCGTTCCTGGTCACATCAGCAACTATTGCATCAGATTTTACAGTATTTTTGGAACAAATAATTCCAGGATATGTGATTGTGAAGGCAGTGGACTCGGATGGAGGAGCTCCTTTTACAGGGAGATCCTTCAAGAGATTATGACTGCTTTGAGAATTCAGTGGGACTTCCATAGCCCCTCTGGTGATAGGCGGACAGAACCCCACTACTGAAATAAGTAGTAAAGTAGGTATGTTTATTCCAGCGCTGGGACGCATGGGGGATAGCTCCTCCTACGGCATGCGTGCCCACAGCTGCTCTCTGCTTGGTATATATCGGGTTACAAGTTCCATATTCATTGAGTTTCCCAATACGCCTATACATATTCATTGCCTAGCCCCGCCTAGCCTCGCTTCGTATGGAAATGGGCTCAAGAGTCATTTACATCTGTGTTGCGCTTGCGCAGTGTTGCCCGGTGGTCTCGGGCAGGGGTCTCAGGGATGAAGTAAGAGTCTTCCTCGGATGAAGTAAAGGAGTCTTCATCATTCTGAACTTTTCACCTTGCTTTCCTGCACATGCTCTTTAGGTCTCTGGCCCAAGTCCAGACTCCAAGGCTGGTTCGAGTTGGTTTTAGGTTCGAAAACAGGATCTTTGGTTAGGATTCTTTCTCCTTATCAGTAGTTTTTGTATCTTCTCATCCTGCTTTGGTAGGCACAATAAGCGTTGAGCAAGCTGTATGCGTTGTTTTTAACAAACATCTTTTTAGCAAATCATTTATCTTCTCCTCCCCCCTTCCCCCTGATTCACTGGCACCCTCAGAATTCAGGTCAAGTAAAAGGATGAATGGACAAGTAAGGAAACACCTTTGAAGCTGTTGACAGAAACTAAGATGCCATTGGTATGGCTTTTGCTATTAGTTTTGGCAAGACTAAGAACCAAACCCAGAGGAAATCATTCCCCTTTGAATTAATTTTCAATGTGGTGAGGAGATGAAGATGTATATTTAAACCAGTATGTGGCCAGGATACATGTGTAATAAGTAGTATGTGTCTTGTGTAATCTCTTAGACAGGAAGCCCAGTTAGTACAGACGCCGCCTTTGGACTTTGCCGTTCATTACATCCAACCAGGACTGCAGGAACAGCAGTCAGGACAGCTGAACACAGGTGGGCCCATCATATTTGGGTCAAGGTCTCCTAAACCCCAGAGATGTGGACTTCTCAGCAGGAGGAAAAGGATGGGAGACCTCAGCTATCAGTAGCCAAAGATCATCTACAAAGACCTCTAGTAATTAGTGGGCTAATATGAACTGTCATTGTCTACTTAATTTTCTGTATTTACTGTATTCTCTGTTTCTCTATTTGCATGCCACATCTGGTGCAGGGGCCAGATGTGGAAAAGTTGGGAGAAGGTGTTTCAAATGTTAATCTTTTTACCATGCCAGGTTGTTAAAAAAGGTTAATAGTAACTAGGGTTTGTAAAGTCTAATTGAGAAATAGGAAGAGGAGGAATTGATAGGGAAGATGTGTGCTAATGTCTCTACAAGCAATTCGATGGGTTGACGTCTTTGAAATGGGTCTTAATGTCTCTACCCACTTGAAGCAGCAGGTTTGTGACAGAGCCCAGAGAGCCTGACTCCTGAAACAGACAAGTGGCTCTGCACAAACCTGAGCTTCTGAACTTTGGGGTAAAATGACACGTTCAAGGGGGGATATGTGGTAGGCGGTTCGGGAAGGCTGCACCTTCCTGGTACCTCAGCCCGGGGGGAAAGGAAGAGGGCAGCGTGCGGCCGGGAGTTGAGGATAAAAGGAGGCTGCGCCCTCCAAAACCGAGAGAGAGCAAAGCCCGTGGGTGCGCGCCCCAGTGGACTCTCTCCCTTTACGCGAATAAAGGTGCAGGACTCCTGTGTCTCTTTTATGGACACTCGCTTTTCAGAGCGTGGTTTTCCGTACATCACCGAGAAGGCACAGTAGAGAGGTGTGTTTTTATTAGCATACTACAAACAACCAGAACAACAAATGTATATAGCGTCCCTATAGCCTGTGTCAAAGCTTCTTTATTATTTCAGAGGGAAACGGGGCCAGACAGCAGTATAGACACAGAGAATTAGGACAGAATCCTTGGAAATTCATTAAAAATACTTCAAGCGCCATTAAGTGAGAGTTGTAGACTCTACCAAAAAAAACACCGCCAAACACAAATAAAAAACTCGCCCCCCACAAAACTGCACAACACCCACAACGAAACAAAGCCACACCAACCTCCCCGCCCCGCAAGCAGCCGGCAAAGACACAGGGCAGGGTCAGAGCCCCGCGTTCAGGCAAAGAGCCTGAGAGCTGCGGGTGAGGAAGCTGGGAATAGGAGGCAGAACTCCTTTAGAAGGCGATGGTAGCGGTGCGCTCGGGCGGCGGCGGGCGGGGAGCGCGGCCGGCGGGGCCGGGTG
>VZRQ01005221.1:12366-35464 GCA_013397975.1 Machaerirhynchus nigripectus | reverse complement strand
TGCCCTGGTCGCCATGGCGGGGTACTGGGACGGCCCCGAGGGCGAGCAGTGCCCGCAGCGCACCTGGCTCGCCACACGCGTGGGCGCGGCCGCGGGTGGGCATCGGGGAGAACGGGGCACACGGGGGGGCGGCCGAGCGGGGCCCGGGCCCGGGCAATGACGCGCAGTGCTGTGTTGCAGGCCTGGTCGGGGCGGCGTATCGCATCATCCTGCTGCGGCCCGGCTCGGCTCTGGCCGCGTTGCAGACGGCCGCGGCGGACAGCGTCACGATGGGTAAGGGCCGGGACTCCCGGCAGTGTCACCGTGGGTAGGGGCCGGGACCCTCGGGAGTGTGACTGTAGCTGGGACTGGCGCACACCGCAGGGGCGCCGGCCTCGCCTCTGCCCGGTCTGGCTGCGCCCTCGCGTCTGCCCTTGCCTCTGCCCCTGTACGCTTTCGGTGGTTCTCTCCTCCACCGCCCTGGGTCGTTGTTTTGCAATCTAGAGTAAAAGGTACTTTCTGTATTTCCAGAATATCCAGTTCGTGGGCAACAACATAGTGCAAGCAAATTAAAATTTTTACTAATATATTTAGGCATTGTGTTTAATAAACTCCATTTGCTAAAGAACAATGTAATGTTTTTGGTGGCAAAAGGAAAATAAACATGGGGTTTTTCCCGTTATGTTTTATAGACAAGGAGAAACCACGTAGTTGTCTTGAATTGTCCTTGGAAGAGAAAGTGAATGCTGAAGAGATGAGCAGGGAGCTGAGCGGGCTGCATGGTTGAAGCTCCCTCAGCCCCTTGTTAGGTGCAATTTTCCTCGTAGCAGACTCTTGCTTTTCAGTCTAATTCAATGGCTTGTGCCACCTCTGCCTCTGCCCGAGTGCTGGTGCTCTGAGCTGGGGCACAGTCAGTCCAGGTCTGCGTTTCTGAGTAGTTCGACTCTAAACCAGGGTCTGGCATCTCCTCTAAAGAGCTGAGGTCTTTATGAAAGGACTGGATCATGTAATCAACTATGATTTCAATAAATCCCTTAATCCTAAACAGGCATATTGGGTCTTCTTACCAGTTTCACACCTGAGGAAGGGTTTATCCTGTCGGCTGTTCTAGGGCCACACCTCGTGGCCCCAAGCTGTGTGTTCCAAAGCAGGAAGAGCAGGAAAGCTGAAATGCAGTCCTAGATCTGGGGGGTTTGTTCCTTCAGTGCTCTTTTCAGTTGATTTTGGGATCAGTGTAATTAATTTTCTGCTGAAAAACGGCACAGGTTTGTAACAGGAGCTGCTGGTTTTATGCAGGGATTGAAAATTTTTATCCTGGACATTTTTATTGTTCCCAAGAAGGATGAATTGAAATCTGCAGATGGTGCCCGGTAGACAGTTTCACATTTCATGATCAAGAGTCTGTATTAGATACAAACCCAGCTTTTCTTGACACAACTCGTTGCCAAAGATTGCAGTTACATCAGTGTAGGGTCTGACGGGGTGGCGTGTGTAATTCAGTGGACAGGATGCTTCTACTTTGCAGTTTCTTAGTTCAATTCAAAATTCATAATTCAATTTCGAAGTCAGTTTACAACAAGAATAATTTACAAACCCAGTTTTTTTTCTACTATCCAGAAATCATTGTGAGCCCCAGGCAGGCAGAGGAAGAAAGTGTCAGGACTAGCAGTCTGCAGGGAGAGCAGAGCCCTTGGGGTTGCTCTGGCCGGTGCTGTGAGGTGGGTTCACAGGGACTTGAGGTCTGAGTTACAGTGCAGAGTCAGGCAAAGCTGAGGAGGTGGCTGCACAGACACCGCTGCTCCCCTCCAGTACCTCCAGCTGCCAGGGGCTACCCCACTGCCTTGTCGGGAAGGGCTGTAAGGCCTGTGCCTATACCCCGGCACGATGAGGTGCTGTGTGGCAGCAGTGGGTGTGGGGTGCTCTCAGGGTCCAGCTCACAGCTGAGCGGGATCCACGTGGTGCGGGGGGAGAAACCCAGGGAAGCTGGGTGGAACTGGGTGTGCTGACTCTCACTGTAGCAGCTGGGATACATAGCAAGATGTCCCTGGTTTTCCATTGCAGCCACTGTGAATATCAAAATCATGCTCAGTGTGAATTCTCTGGTCCTTGAGGATTTTGTTTTTGTTTTTTTTTTTACTTCTTGTTTACAGCTACACTGGGAGCTGTGTTTGGCTTAACTACCTGCCTCAGTGCCCAAGTCCGGGAAAAACCAGAGGATCCTTTGAACTATTTCATAGGTGGCTGCACAGCAGGAGCTGTCTTGGGAGCGAGAGGTAACTGTGGACAATGCCTGTATTGAAATGTGCCCTTGCTGGTATTAGAAACTTTTCTGTTGGGGAGGAATGTTAAAGAATGTTGATGCCAGGCTTCTTTGATAAATATTGGTCTCAGCCTCTATTCATGCCAGTTTCATTGACATTGTATGGGCCTGCTAAAATAAATATGGCTACAGGAGGGGAGGACACCAAAGGGAACGTGAAGTGATATACAGAATGAAAGGAGAGCTGACTCAGTACTGCCAGTAAGAGCTACCAGTTATACATTAAAATTGCAGGACAGGAAAAATATAGTTGTGGAAATCCATGTTTCCTTGGCAAGAACTGTGATTTATTTTAGACAGGAAGTACAATCTAATATATACCTTGTGAATTCTTCACATAGTCTGAGGGACGAGCTGTGTCCTGCTGCTGTTGCTCCTATAGCCCCTTGTAAGGCTTACAGGAGCTCCTGCAGATACTGACACAGCTCTTGTTTTTTGTAGACATTCATCCTCGAACCTAAAGAAGTAAAGGATTTATTTAAGTTGTAATCGTGGTGAAATAGAATTAATCTTTTCTTGTCCTAGTTGCTGAGCTGATGAGAGTTCAAAGCAGTGATTGTTATTTTTGTCACTCAAATGAGCCATTTAAGATTTCCCACTTCAGGGGATGGGGCAGTGGATTATTGAAATTGATATTTCAAATTGCAAGCTAAAAGCGTGAGAACTCAATTTTATAAAAAGGCCACTTTTCCAATTCCTCTGGCCAGACGATGCTGCTGATGGTCAAGGGACTTAGGAAAAATGACAGTCTATTGAGATCTACTGCATAGGACTTAATGTGCCTTAATGGGTGTTTTCTGTTTGATGTGTTTTCTTCAGCTCACAGTTACCTCACCGGCACCACAGCATGTCTGGGGTTCGGAATCACTGCGGCTCTCATGAAGATCGGTAACAAGGAGGGCTGGAGGCTGACAGGACCTCCCAAGCTGTAAATGTCACCTTTTTCCCCTGTGAGCTGGCTTCCGAATGCTGTATGTACTTAGGACATTGTGTAATAAAGATTTGGTCCAATCAGCAGTTGTCACAACATTGTGGTGTCGTGCGGCTGTTTCCCGGCATTTGGGCTGAGGTGCAGAAGGCTGGAGCTGCTGAAGGGGAAGTGGCATCTTCGGGTCTGGCTGCGATTTCTGCGCTCAAGCTGCTTTGCCTCCATGTCTCAGCATTGTGTGCACAAGCGTGAGCACTATGCTGTAGCTTCATTGAGGTCCTTGTAGTTGAGTAGGCCCTGTGGGGCTTCTTGACAAGGATTGGGATTACACTGCACTGAGCCCATCAGTGAGGGTCTGGAGCCAAAGCTTCTGAAGAAGTGCTTGGCTCTAAGCTGAAGATGGGGAAGGTGGGGTACGGAAGAAGTTGTGGGTTGCCCACAAGAAAGTGTTTGGGAGCTTGAGGTCTTTCTCCAAAAAGCATTTCAGGAAGTATTGAGCTAAGTGCTTCAGGGTTGAAATTGAGGAATGTTTGAGGCTGGAAGGGACCCCTGGAATGCCAGCTGAGAACTGGAGCAGGTTGCTTATGTCTGGTTGAATTTTCTGTGAACAAACTGAAGTGTGTCCTGCAAACCCACTAAGGAAGTGGAGAGAATGGAGGCACAGGATGCACAAAGAGAGGCGAGAACTGGATCATTTTGCCTGGAAAAAAGGTCAAGATTTGATCTAATAGCACTTTTTCACAACTTAGTGGCTACAGAAAGTGCAGGCTCAGGTGTGCAGTGAAGGGTGGGAAATAACAAGATAAAGAAATTCTAACTAGATAGAAAAAAACCAGTCTCACAAGCAGGGTAGGTAAGTGCTGAAAAATGGACTTGTAGAGGATGTGAAAACGTCTTCGGGGATGCAGTTAAGTGGACATGTGGGAACACTGCGGTACAGCGATGGGACATTAGGGGATGGGTGCATGAGGTACCGGGACAGGGAATGTGGGTATGGGGGACTCGGGTGCACGGGAGAGGGGAACATGGGGTGTGAGGGGAGCGGACAAGACAAGGAGATTGGGGCAGCAGAGGACAGCAACAGCAGAGGGAGGGACAGTGATACAGGGACACAGTCACAGCTGTGGCAGGCTGTTTTGCTCTGGTATGTGCTCTGTGGGCCAGTGGGGTCCTGGGTGTGTACAGGGTGGTCCTGGGGGCACTTGAGGCTGGGTCAAGGGGCTGCTGTCCCCATGTACTCCTGGGGCTGAGACCCCCAGCTCTTTGGGAGTCAGTGGGGCTGGGCTGTAGCTCAGGAGCACAGCAGGTGGTGGTAGACCTGTCACCCCCTCATGGGGGTGGGGGGAAAGGGGATTGTTTGTCTCCTACCCAAGGACTTGGGAGGGGCCTCTGCTTCACCCTGGGCTCTGGAGAAGAACAAGGTTTAGAGAGGGGCCTGAGGGGCCAGGGATCCCTAGCAGGACCTGCCCAGGGTAGCACAGGGTTTACAGAAGTTCCTGTCAGCTTCAGCTGGCCCTGCTGCCTGTCCTCAGAGAATTCAGTGACCCCACTGCCCTAGCCTGGGGACTCTGGGGCCTTGGACCTCCCTCTTCCTGAGCCTCTCCCAGCTCCTGGCTGGGGCCACGTGTCCTGTCCGGTCTATAATTACCCAGGCACATTCCTAGAGGGTCACAGGAGTTCTGTGGAGCAGCAGCAGGCGGTAAGGGGGACAAGTGCACGGCACAGCATAACAGGCCGTGCAGTAATGCAGGACACGGCATACAGCAAGCGCTTCACTGGGCTGCAGAGCGCATGGCCTGAGCAAGGACACGCGACACGGCGCAAACAGCGAGCAACACGGCGGGGGCAAGGGGTGGCAACAATGTCGTGTGGGTCAGCACACCTCGACAGTACGTGGTGCAGGGGAGCATGACATGCAACATTGCAGACAACTAGCAGGATAATGCATCAGAGTGTGTGACAGGCAGCATGACACACAACAGGCAGTGCACAGCAGGCACTGCCACGCACCGAGCAGCTGTGACGGGCGCTTTGCTGGGGGCCAGCGTCTTGGTTGCTCTTGGACCATCAGTAGTTTCAGCTGATGGGGCAATGGCTGAGGAAGGGCTTGGTTGTGTGTTATAGGACTGAAGGTCTGAGTGGTGACAGTGACCTGAGCTATGGGGTTGTGGGGCAGCAGTGTTGGCTGTGGGTCAGTAGCTTCATGCTAAGGGTTCAGAAATGAAGCAGGTGAGGGGATGGGGCTCAGCTACGGGGCAGTGAAATGGGCTGTTGTTCTCACCCTATGGAGCTGCAGTTTTGCCAAGAGGAATCAAATTCAGTAATGGAGCAGTAACAGAGCCTGGTGTCCCTGGCTGTGGGGTAGAGGCTTTGGTGGTGGATCCAGTGGGTTTGCTATGTGGCAGTGCCAGTAGCAAGACCCCATGTCCCCAGCCAGTACTCCTGCTATGAGCCAGAAGCTCCAGCTGCAGAGATAGCACCCTGACACCCTGCTCCGTGTGTTCCCACAGGCAAGATGTGGGTTGCAGAGGGGCCAGCCCCAGACCAGTGGAGCCTGCGGGATCGGGCTCACGCTGGACACTTCCTGGCCATGGCTGACCACCTCCGCACCACAGGACAGCTAGTGGATGTGGCCGTGGGCCCGGAGAGTGACATGGCCCATGCTGTGGTCCTGGCCTCCATCAGCTCCTTCTTCCACCGCTTCCTGGAAGGCAGGACCAGACAACTCCACCAAGATCCCCCACCCCATGTCCCCCTGCCACCTGGGGCCACACTATGGGGCTGGCGGGCTGTGCTCACCTTTGCCTATGGGGGAATTGTGCCCCATGGCCGCGCAGAAGAGGTGGAGGAGGCTGCCCGGGCCCTGGGTGCCCCCCGGCTGGTGGCTGCCTGTGCCTTGCGTCTGGAGATTGACCACCAGGAAGAAGGTCCTGAGCCCCTGGAGGAGCAGTGGGAGACGCTAAGAGCCATGGAGCAGCTCCATGCCAATGGTGTGGGCTGTGACCTCCAGCTCCAAGCAGGGAATGAGGTCATCCCAGGTGAGCAGGGGGTGGGGGTCCTCCATGAGGGGCTGAGGAGTGGGACAGGGTGCTCTGGGACAGCCAAGTCCTCTGGTGGGGATGATAAGGCTGCAGCTCCAGGTGGGGATCAGGCTCTAGAGGTGCCCACAGCTCTGCTCCCTTTGGCAGAGCTGGGGCTTTGATGGGCATGGGGCCAGGGCACGTGAGGTCTGTGGGCTGCACAGTGCAGAGGGTCCCCTGCTGCCTCCCACCATTATTCCTCCTTCCTCCTAGTTCAGCGACTGGCCCTGAGCTGCTCCTGTGACTTCTTCCGGGCTCTTTTCACCTGCCCCATGCGGGAGGCCACCCACGACCCTGCCGACCCACTGGTCACGGGGCTGTCCCCAGCCGAGCTGCGTCTCCTCCTCTCCTTTGCCTACACAGGAGCTGTAGCAGGACCATGGCCCATGGTCTTGGAGGCAGCTGAGACTTCCCTGCGCTACCAGGCCTGGGGGCTCCTCACTCTCTGCCTGGATGTTTTCACCCATGGCCTGACCCCAGAAACTGGCCCTGATGTACTGGCTTTTGCTGTGGCCTATGGGCTGGATGAGGTGGTCCATGTAGCAGAGAACTACATCTTGGCCACCTTCCCCTGTGTGGTGGTTACACCGGCCTTCTTGGATCTTCCTGCACACCTTCTCATCCGCCTCCTCCGCTCTGATGGTCTCAATGTCCTCCACGAACTGGAAGCCTTGGAAGCAGCATCTCGGTGGCTTATGGCCAATGGAGATGGCCAGGAGGATCTAGCCAAAGAGATCCTGTCATCTGTTCGCTTTGCCCTCATGTCCAGCCTGGAGCTGAAGAAGGTCCCATCTGTGACTGCAGGGGTAGCTGATCCAAAGGTCCTCCGTGAGCTCATGGTAGCAAGTTTCGCCCCCACGGCCCAGCTACCATGCCGGGTACGTTCCTTGCAAGAGGTGCTGGTGGTTTGTGGTGGAGACAAAGTAAAGAGCAACCTGGCTGCCCGGAAGCCCAGCAGACACCTCTGGTTTGCAGACCGCTACCTCAGTGCTGTAGGGCTGGTGAAGCAGGTTGAGTGGCGGGCACTGGGACACTTTCCTGATGGCCCACGCTTCCGTCATGCTGTAACTGTGGTGGGCAACAACCTCTACGTCCTGGGTGGAAAGCACTACTACGGGGTCCATGACACCCTAGCCAGTGTCTACAGGTGAGAGCTACAGAGGACTTAGAATTGCCGTGTGGCACCAGGACATCGTGGGATCAGAGGAGGTGTTGGTAGAGCTAGAGCTGCCCCGTGGATCCAAGACATTGTGGCATTGCAGCTGGTCAAGTGGCCCCAAGACATTCTGGGATGGGTTGGGTGTAGGATTGAGAGGTGCCCTCTTACTCTGGGGTGTTACAGGTTTTTTGGGAGTAGGAGCGGGAGGCTTCTACCTGGAGATGCTCCAGGTCATTATGGGTTTGGTATTGTCCAGAAGGAGGGGATATTCCCATGCAAGGTGACCATGTGACCCAGAGGCATTCTGGGACTGGCAGGTTGTAGGTGGGTTGTTGCTCTCAGCGGTGCCAACATCAGCTCATGGTGTTGTAGGTTACAAGTAGTCTCTTGCCCCTTTGCCTCTCAAACCCAGGTACCAGCCTATGGATGATTCCTGGGAGCGTCTGGCCAGTATGACATGTGGACGGAGCTACTTTGCTGCTGTGGCACTTGGGAATTTCATCTATGCCCTGGGGGGCACCTCAGGGGAGCTCTACTGCACAGATACTGTGGAGTGCTACGACCTGGCCAATGACACCTGGAGGTGAGGCTGCTCCAGCAGATGCTTAGTTTCCCTTTTCTCTCAGAGTCCCTTGCCTTGGCTGAGGTGCCCACTGAGTGCTTTGGGTCACTAAGCCTTCAGTGGAGGATGGACCTGCAGTGGTATTTGGGAGAGGTCTACTGGGTGTTGAACAACCATGTCCCTTGGGGACTGGGTGTTGGCCAGAGTTTCCTAGTGGGTGGCAAATGAGTTTTTGGCCAGTAGTGTGTTCATTGTGGGTCTTGTTGGCCATCTGCCAATGAGACAAGTAGTTTGATTCCTCTCACTGGCAGAATGTTCATGGGCTGATGGCCAATGTTGTCCTTTGAGGGAGCCCACTGTGGTTGACCAATGGTGTGGCGACTACGAAGTGTTGAACAGTGATGCCCTTGGGGTATCCGTTCTGTGTCAGCTGATGTTGTCCACTGGGGCTCATTGGGTGTTGGCAAGTGTTGCCTGCTGAGTGGTCAATGAAGCCGTGGCACACCAGGGAACGCCTGGGTAGTCAGTCACTGCAGGACAGCCCTGCTTAACCTGTCCTTCACCTCTCCCTCTCTCCTTGCCTAGGAGGTGCCAGCCCCTGCCAATGGCTCTGTGTGGGCACGCGGCCTGTGCCCTGGATGGTGAGCTCTACGTGTCGGGTGGGTGTGATGAAGCATACCAGTGTCAGGCATCCTTGCTCCGCTATGTCCCAGGTGCACCTGTCACACTCCTGGCCCCCATGAATGGCCAGCGAGCTGGCCATGTCATGGAGGAGGCAGGTGGGCAGCTCTATGTGGCCGGGGGCCTGTGTCAGCGGTCTGGGCAGACTGGCTACAGGGACCAGCTGACTTTTGAGGTCTACAGCCCCAAGCAGAACATCTGGGTCCTCCTCAGCCCCCTGCCCCGTGCACACGTAGTTGGGGGTGCAGCTGTACTGGGAGGGGAACTGCTTGTACTGGGAGGGTACAGTCATGAGACCTACCAGGACACACACTTAATCCACGCCTACCAGCCAGGTACCCGGCGCTGGATCACCCGGGGGACCTTGCCCCATGCCTATACTGATCTACAAGCGTGTGTTCTCACTGTACCCCCTGCCTTGCGTGGCCCCAGCTGCCTTAAAGACCCCTTGAGATCAACTGAAACTACCAATAATACTTAGGGTATACTTAGCTTAAAAACTCTGCACCCCATACTGGGATACCCAGGTAGCATCCGTGGGTACCTCTATGGGACAAAAGTGTCCAGATCCCTCTCCCAGAGTGGGTTCCTTCTGCAGTTTCCAGCAACCCTTCACCCTCAGGGTACATGAGCTAGACTCTTGTGAACCTGTGGAACACAGAGATTCCCCACGCATGGTAGCACTGTGCCTCCAGGAATACTCAATCCCCTTTGTCTGAGCCCTTCACTGGGAGCTGGGAATCCCCCAGTTTCCCCCCCATACCTGGATTGAATAAAAATGCTTCCTGAACTGTCTGTCTGGGTCTTGTTGTTTCTGGTGGGGAACCGAGGCATCCAGGTGCTTCTCACAAGGAACAGGAGGAGAGCAGGAGAACAGTGACGTGGGAGTCCTGGGTGGGTGGTGCTGGGCACTGGGGCTCTCTGTGCCTGTGTTCACTGGGCACAAGGGTGTATGTGTGTGTCTCTGGACTGAAAGGGACCTTGGAGTGCATAGGGGATCCTGAGGGAGTAGAGTCCTGGGGGTGCCAGGATTTGGGGGGGGGGTTGATGGCAGGGTAGATAGAGTACACTAGGGCGTTCTAGGGGCTTTGGGGTTCCTAGGGGGTTTTGAGAGGTCTTGGATTCCTGAGGTGACCTCGAGTGCTTGTTGTGCGGAGAGGTGGGAGAATTCCAGGGAGGAGTTGCAAGGAGAGGCAAAGGTAATGGGATTCTGAGAAATACAGGGGTACCAGTAGTGCCTGTGGGGAGGGAACTGGGTAGCTTCAGCTGTGTAGAAGAAGGTGAAAAATTGTAGTCTAATGAGTTCTGAGGAGAAGGGGATAATCACTTCTCTTGGCCTGCTGGCCCTGTCTCTGTTAACCCAGTCCAGGTTTTGTTGCCCGCCCTTCGCTGCCAAGTGCACTGCTGGACCTTGTTCACCTTTCTGTCTACCAAGATACACAGATCTTTTTCCACAGCTCTGCTCCCCGAATGTCTGTCCCCAACTACTGGGGCCTTCAGATTGTGCCAGCACTGGAGCTGCTTGCCTCATTGTTGTCCCAGGAAACAGGGATAGAGAGGATAGTGTGGTAAGAGGACAGCACCAACAGCCGGACAAGTGCCTGCTTACAAACGCAGGATGTGCATGTCCATAGACACACTTGCACACCAGACCTTCACCAGCAGACACGCTCATGCTGGCCAAGCACAAGCACACATTCCCACCTGTGAACCCAATAGTTAATCTGGCAGAAGGCCATGCTGATTCACAGCAGTTCGACAATACATTTGGGGCAATTAGAACTGGAACTGCGTTTCAGGCTGGAAAAGTGATTCATAGGATGCAGCTGCTGCATTTATGCACCAGTGCTTGGGTGAGCCATTCAACCCCCACCAATCTGCTTCTCACGCCTCCCAAAATGTTTGAGTGACATCGAGACAGGTGGTCACAAAGTTTGGCCAGCTCCTGAGTGAGTTGACCTAGTGTAATCCCTTACAAAGTCACATCCGTTGCCCTTCCCACCCTACTCCCCCATATCCACCCATCCCATAATGGGTCATGCAGAGGCATCAACACCTGCACTTTCTTTATTACCTGCCAGTGGGATGCTTTTCCCATGTGATTCTGTACCATAGGGAAGAATCGCACATTTGAGGCAAAAGTCATGAATAGGAGTGCAAGTGTGCAGTTTTGGATGCCAAAATACAAGAAAGATCTAAAGCTATTAAAGAGTATCCAAAGGAGGCTGCAGAGATGCAGAAAGGTCTAGAGGGGAAGGGTATGAGTAACAATCGAGGGCATTCGACTTACTCAGCCTGGAGGACATTGAGGGGAGACCTCATCAGGGACACCTCCCCTGAAGTGAGGCAGAGGGGCAGCTCTGATCTCTACTCTCTGGGACCAGAGACAGGACCCCAGGAATGGCTGGAGCTGTATCATGGGGGCATCCCAACAGACAAATATTAGGAAGAAGTTCTTTCCCCCAGAGGGTGGTCAGGCACTGAACAGTCTTCTCAGGGAATGGTCACAGCTCCAAGGCTGCCAGAGCTCCAGGAGCATTCAGACAATGCTCTCAGGCACAGGGTGGGATTGTTGGGGTGTCTGTGCAGGACCAGGAGTTGGACTTGCTCCTCAGGGGTCCCTGCCAACTCAGGATATTCCCTGTCTTCGCTATTCCAAATACTGAAGACAAATATCTTATTCACTGTGCCCTGCCAGGACTGTGGCAGGTCCAATGAAATTGAACCAGCACCCCTTTGAAATTCAGGCACAGAATATTTATTATGTGATTATGAACCTGGCACTGAGTGGAAAGTGTATCGCATCTTTGTGTGCATCATTTGAACAGAAGAAGTTGAGATGGAGCACAACATAAGTTCTGCTTGTCCTCACTCACCCCAAAACCAGGCAATGGCAGCCTCAGACTACCACTGACCAGTTTAGGACTTAATCTTCCTCTGCCAAATACCCAAGTAATTATTTTAGCTCTGGAAACCTCAGGCAGTTTGAGAATACTAGAGCAAGGAGCTGGATGGCTTCCCCCTAGGCAAGTAGATCTTTCCCTTGTAAAAAAAGACGTGAAGCAGAGCCACGACTCTCCATCTCTTTCTCTGAGTGTACAGAAATATTTACATGGTGTTACCCGCATATTTCACTCTGACATCACCGATGGCCCCAACACCCCTGTCCAGGCTGTAAGCAGATGGGGTCCTCCGTAAGCCAAGGTCTGTGACCATCAGCTTCCTGGAGAAAGGCTTGATTGATGTGTGCCGAGGACTGTGGTGAACCCACAACTCCTTTGTGGTGCAGAAGGAGTAACTTGCAGGAGGACTGCACTGTATCCCCAGATCTTTAATTGTGCAGTAGGTAACCTCAGGACACAACTCCACTTCCTTGATTGTACGGAATGTGGGGCGCTGGAGGGGGATTTTGAAGCTGCTGAGTTGCATCATAGGGCTTCCTCTTGACTCCCTCCATTCCAGCAATGGATATTGCACCTCTTGGGTCTGCAGGGACTGGTGCCAAGAGGGTCGTCCCACCAGACACATCCATGCCAGCCAACCTGCTACAGCCAGCATGGTCAGGACCAGCAGAGCCAAGGAAGCCAGGTAGAGCACCCAGTGCAACAGGCAGCAGTGCCTCAACACCCACTGCCCCCACTGTGGACCCTCCCCACCTGCCTGCAAACGCAGCACAGGTACAGCCCGTCCTGGGATGGAGCATGGGCAGAGAGGAGGAGGAGCAGGTAGGGGGGAACATGCAGGTTGGGTGAAGTGTGTGCTGTCCAGGGGAGGTGGTAGTGTTGGGGCATGAGTGGAAAGCATGGTGTTGGCTGACATCAGAGGAGATGGAGGTCTGACAATGGAAGAGGCCTCTAGCATGGCAGTAGAAGGCACTGCTGTGGAAGTGGTGGGAAATGTGCTAGTGGACCCCATGAGATTGGCATAGGTATTACTGGCAGCAAGGGTGGTTTGGGGATGGCCACTGGTGCTAGCGGGGCTGGTGCTCATAGTGGTTTGCAGCGAGGTGGCAGAGTCAAGGGTAGCAGGTCTGTGGAGGGTGGTGGTGGTAGAAGCAGTGAGAATGGTGGCAGTGTTGGGGGTCTGTGTGGGTGTCATGGTGGGACTGGCTGGTACAGGAATGGTGGTGCTGGGAGCTCTGATGCTTGTCAGCACCAGGAGCAGAGTGCTTGGGGAAAGGGTGGAGGTACAAGGGGTGCTGAAGGAAGGTTTGGTGAGGGGAGGTCTTTTGGTAGTGAGGGTAGGGAGGCAAGGTGAGGTAACAGCACAGGGCACGGTAGTGTGCTCTCCGAGGATGAGTGGATGTGAGGGGAACGTGGTCATGGAAGCTTTCTCTGTTGTTTCTTCCCCATAATTATATTCATCCCCTCCTTCCTCATCCACATCCCCCACAATGCTGCAGTTGAGCTTGAAGTGAATGATGGGCTTCTGCCTATGCTCAGCCGGGCTGTGGCACAGTACCCTCTCGGGTGCGACCTCCACCTTTTTTTCCTCCAGGCCCCACTCTGGCTGATAAACACTGTCAGCATTCTGCTGGATCCAGGTCTGGAGGTAGTGCAGGTCGCAGTTGCAATGCCAGGGGTTCTCAGTGAGGAAAACATACATAAAGAGGTGCCCCTTTGGGAAGAAGTCAGTGGGCAGGGTCTGCAGCTGGTTCCCTGAGAGCCAGAGGGTCTCCAAACTCTCCAGGTCCTGCAGCAACTCCTTGGGTAGCTCCTTCAGGAGGTTGTCTGAGAGGTCCAACTCCTTGAGTGCCCTCAGCCCTGCAAAGGCCTCCCGGGGCAGCTGCTGTATCTTGTTCCCTCGCAAGTCCAGCTCCTGCAGCTGCGGCACTGTGCGGAAAGCCCCCGGGGCCAGCGTCTCCAGGCTGTTGTGGGCCACAGCCAGGTGGGTAAGCGCAGGCAGGCCCTTGAGGACAGGTAGGGCCCCCAGTGCATTGCGGGAGAGGGTCAGCTCCTTCAGGGACGGCAGCAGGGCCCCAGTGTGCAGAGCCACCAGCCCATTGTTGGCCAGGTCGATGTCCTGAAGCTGGGCTAGGGGCAGGAAGGCAGTGGTGGAGAGGGACTCCAGGCAATTGTCGCTGAGCAGCAGGATGCCTGTGTCCGCAGGCAGGTCTGGGGGCACTGCGCGGAGATCCTGCCCTGTGCAGTTCACCTCCAGGAGGTCCTTGACCTTGTTCATCTCTGAGGGGCAGGGCTGGGCTGGGGGCACCAGGGCCAGGAGAGTGACCAGGGTCAGGGCAGGGACCTGCATGGCCTGGAGGGGGAGAACCAAGGGGTGTGGGTGCAAGCAGGCATGAACCTACACATTGCCTTTTTCCTGTGCAAGCACCATTTGCAGCAGAACTGGCATCCCCTGCCAGACCCTCTGGCACCCTCTGAGCTCTGCAGCTCCTCCCTGCTGGAAGGGAGGGATGAATCCCACACCTCCTGCCATCTTGTCCTCGGAGGCCAGCAGATGACATTTCGACCCTCTTGCTCACCTCATTCTCTTCCATAGTGGAGAGAACCTGACTCATGGGCCTCTTCACAGCAATGCCTTCTCCCCTGGGGCAGCATTGCTGCCCTCACCACTGTAAAAGCCATGCCTCTGCAGTGTTTATGTCCCAGCATATCCACACCCAGCTCAACCCAGACAAATCGTGCGCTGGAAGAATCTCCCTGAATATGCTCTTACCCAACACCAGCTGAGCCCTCTGCTAGATTTGGAGGGTAGGAGCATGTGAAAGGAGCTTCCTGTGCACAGATGTGGCTTCCATGAGCATTCAGCCCCTGTGAACACTGTGACTCACCTGTGGATCTTCCAGTGTTTGCTCTCCTGCTGCTCTGCTTCCTCCTGCTCACAGCCCAGGCAGTGCTCTGGGACAGTGCTAGCGGAGAGCTGCCCAGCCCTCTATCAGCACCCGCAGCTGTGGGAAGGGACCCGCGGTTTCCTGAGCAGCCAAACCCATCTCCTGTCCTTTTGCACAGCCCTCGCTTTGGCTGCACTGTCACATCATCCTCTCTCCTTGCAAAATGTTGACGAGGATCAGCAGGCATTGCCCCAGCAGCAAATGGTTGTGGCCCACTGCAGCCTGCACTGGATCCTGCTTGTTCTGCTGCTCAAGCCAGTTTTCCCCATAGGACTTGCAGGAGCACCTGCAGAAAAACATTCCATTGGCTCCTGGAGAGGAAATGGTCAGGAGCATTGGCCACAGTCCTGAGAAGGGGCTCAGGTGGTAATAAAAGTACTCTATGCCCATGATGCTGGAGAAGTCCCATGTGGACCAGGATGCCTTGAGGCTCAGGGTATCTCATGCTGTCTGTGGTAGGAGCGGGATGGACTGAGTCTCTCCTCCCGCAGCAACTGTGTTTAAAGCCCTCTTTTCCAGCCTGGCAAGCCTGTGAGTGAAGATGCTCTTTGCCTTTTCTGAAAGATAGACTCCATCTGCTCCCGCTAGACCGGGTTCTTCAAAGCAAGTCCAGTGGTCTAAGTAGCCAAGCCCCTGGCTGTGGCACCAGTCCTGTAACCATTTATTGATTCCTCAGATTTGACCTGCTCTTTCAAACCCCTTCCCTTTGACCAGGAAGATTGATGAAAAAACCACCTGTGCTCCAGAGTCAGCAGCTAATGCTGCTCCCAGGGCTCTGTAATCCTTCTGGATGCTGCTCAGACTGCTCTTGACTGTGTCACTGGCACCCACATGAAACAACAGCAGCAGGTAATGGTGGACTGTACAAGGCATGGTAGTCTCTCAGTGACATCTCTGATATGAGTCCAGGGTAAGCAGCATAATCTAGAGAATGCAGCAGACCAGTAAACAGAGCCTCCATACCTCTCAGAAGAGAGTCTCCTAATATTACCCTCTTCATAGTTGTGCAGATTGTTATATGGGGAGCAGATTGTGTTGCCTTACTGGTTGTTACATGGAGAGTAGATGGGGCTTCGTTACTCATCTCCGGTGCCTTTCCTGCTGGGTCTTTCCTGCAGACCAGTGAAAGGTTCTGCAAGACCACCTCTGGCTTTGGGGGAAGATTGCTCTTTCTGCAGGTCCTTGCTGTTCCAAGTTCTTCCACACTGGCCCTCCTCCCTTCTGTGTGTGTTCTCTTGGTCCTCTTCCCTTCTATGTGTGTCACTGGGGGAGTCTCTTATTGTTTGGCTTTGGGCTGTGGGTCTACTGCAAACTGTGCTTGGAACAAGCAGACTCTCTCCTTCCTGGGAAAGAACTCCTCAGATTCCCTGATATTAAACAGCCTTCTCACTGTCTCTTGCCTTTCTCAGCCACTTGCCACAGGTGATCCTCCACCTGGGCACACCTTTTGCAGGTAGGTCTGCTGCCTGCCCCTGTCCTAGAGAAAGATCCAGTCACTTTCTGCAATGAGAGATCTGCACTGCAGGCTCTCCATCTGGCCGATCTATCTGGACAGAGGCATTGGCAGTAGCCAGGGTAGATGGCACAGATCTCTGCATTGGAGTTGCAGCCTTTGCTGTCAAAGGACTGCCCACCATTCTGCCTTGGGAGTCAGGTAGGAGGAATGTCTTCAACCTGTGCAGATGGTCACACAACATGCCTGGTTTCTGGAAGACAGAGCTCAGATGCAAGTTATGAATGGTATGTGCAATGATAACTGCATTGGGGTACTCATCTGCAGAGGCGTCTCCTTCTGACTTGGAATCTTAATCTATAATGGTATCTGCAGAAGAAATGGAGTCTGAAATGATACCTACATTTAAAACAGTAATTGCAATGGCACCTGTGTCTGTCTACAAGACACAAGTTACTTAATCTTGGAATATGAACTGTTCTTAATAATATTCTTGCCCTCTTTTAATTTTATTTTCCTTTTTTTCATTCTCCCTTGTCCGAACAAAGAAAACATGGACAGGGTCTTTGTGGACTGAGACAGGAGGTGTCATTTTAACTAGAACCTCTGATTGCCCAGGCTTTTTTGCTTCTTTTTACTTTTCGTTTTTACAGTCAGATACACCATGTGCTCTGACTGCTCCATTTCCTAGACCCAATTGTTGGAAATTACATAACTTTTCTAATTTTTAAATTATTGGTTTTAATTAACTTCTAATTATTTTTAAAAATTAATTATAACCATTATGTAAACTAGTAGTGTGTTAGTATTAAATCACTTTTAGCCAGCATTTAGCAAAGTTGTCATATGCTCCTTTTATGGGAACACAGCTTGGGAAAATTACTGAACTTTACATTTTGCTAAACTAACTCTGATGTGCTTCAATGAAAAAAGCCTGGGAGAGAGAGACGCATTGTTGAAGCTGGACATCTAGAATGCAGAATTTACGGACTACAAGGACCTTTTGCAGAAACCAGAAGATAAAGAGGAGACTAACAAACACTCATATGTGTTGGAAAGTCCCTGCTGGAAGAAAAAGATAATAAAAAGACTAAAAATATGGACTAATTAGCATAAGAAGCAAGAAATCAACAGCCAATGGAAGATAGACTACTAATTAATGAAAGAGTTATGTAATTTAGAACCAATGAACATTAATTTCTTTGTTTGCTAACAATGTGTAAATAAGTGAAAAAGTTTTGTATCCATGTCTGTATGGAGGCTGGAATTTTGTTGGCCATACACACACCTCCAGACCAAGGATAAAGTACTGCCTTACTTGTTAACACTGAAAAGACAGCGTTAGAGGGTTTTATTTATCCTGACAATGTTGGGGAATTTATTAACACAAGGATAGCAGAAGCATGCTGACAAGTAACACTGGCTTGCCCCTGTTTTTTGTGTTTTATATATTGCCTGGCTCACATCTGTTTGCCCACTGCTGAAGCAGTGGTGTCACTGCAAAGAGCAAGTGCAGAGTGTGTTCTCCAGGGGGGTCTGGAGATACAAACACTGGCTGCACTGCAGTTTGTTGGTGGCTCCTTATCCTCTTCTGCAAGAGAGTAGGGGAAGGCTGTAGTCAGATCCATGTTGAAGCTGCTTGAGTGTCAGAGGCAATGAATGGATTTCTTTTGGGCCTGTTCAACAAATGCAGTATGGGCTGTGAGTGTGTTCTAGTGATCATTTCAGCTGCAGCTGCTGCTAGGCCAGCAGCAGGCTGGAGGGGCACTGCTGGGTCTCTCCTCTCCACTGTGGTCCATGGTGTGTCTTCCTGCCAGCTACCAGATAAAAGAGCCCGGCTGAAGCCCCACACATTCCTGGTGGGCTGTGTCAAGCCCTGGAGCCTTCTGCCCAGGCTGAGCTGCTTTGTTCTCTTAACATCTCCCTGGGCAGTGAGTGCTTGTGCATCCTTCCCCTGCAGCAGTGTCCCCTACTGGTTGATGTCTCTCCTGTACAAGAGAGGAGGGAATGTGGGTGTGGAGGGGGGCAAACACCATACATGGTGTGGTATTGTGTATATTTGGTCTGAGCAGTGCTGAGCCCTGGTGTGCTCTATGTGTACATCTGTAAAAATGTTGCTGTCTCCACAGAATTGTGCAACGCTATTGATACATGTGGCAGGATCTGCGCTGCTATCTGCATATGGAATGCTCCACGTAGCACGTGTTGTGTCCAACACCCCAGTGCAGGTAACATTGCAGATGTAGGTAGTACTGAAGGTTAAGTTACCATAGCAGACTCTATTGCAGAGGAGGATACCCACTGCAGGGTATCATTGCAGATGAAGATACCATTACAGATCCCACTGAAAACGCAGATGTTATGTCAGATGCCAGTGTAGATGCAGAGCTGGCAGGAAAGAGACTGGCCTGACTGAATACAGAAATTTGGCTGGAACTCGGAAAAAAAAAGAGTTTATCACCTCTGAAAAAAAGCGCAGAGAACTCAGGAGGACTATGGGGGTGTTGTGAGGTTATACAAAAAGGAGAGTTAGAAAGGTGAAAGCCCAGCTACAAATTAATCTGGCCACTGCTGTAAGAGATAGCAAAAAGTGTGTCTACAGATACATCCCCCTAATTAGTTGAGGCCCTTCAAGTGATCTTTCAAATGATCCTGACCTTCAAATGTTAGCAATCTGGGCACACAGAAGGGTCAGCACATTTGTTTTAGCATTCTTGTAAAGCCCTTGGCATGCTTTATCCCTAAATGATTTTTCTCTTTCCTTCACATTCCTTCCCTAAAAGAGGAAAATAAACCCAATGAGTAAAATCAGGACATCTTGAGGCAGAGGGATTGTCCAGAAAGGGCATTTGCCTCCAGCAGCACACAGGGAAACAGGAACCCCGACAGATTGATGACCAGTCCCCATGGTAACCTCTTGCTCCTTTTATACTGCCAGATGACACTGGCCAAGCCCCAGGCACTGGCAGCCGTTTGCTGTGCACAGCTCCTCCAGTGCTGAAACAAGTTGAAAAAAACAATACACCCCCAGAGGTTTTGTCTGCTCACCTTGAGCTGTGGGTAAGGATGATCTGATTTCCCCATTTCGTTTTTGTGCCTCAACAAAAAAATTTTGCAAGATTCAGGCTAGAGGAGAGCCCTGAAATCAAAGGGAGTTTTCAACTGCACATTTTCACACAATTGTCTTAAAACAGAGTTTGGATCCTGTTATTCCTTTCTGCCTGGAATAGTCCCCTTCCTCATCTGAAAGATACTGTAAGTCTGGCTGAGGACAGCCCAATTTTGAGCTTTCCTTGTGAGAAAGGGGTTGATCAATAGTTAACTCATGTAAGCATTAGTTAACTATTAAGGGACAGCAAATGTTAATCACAAAACCTACGAAGCAGGATGTGCCCTTATCTTGTCAAGATAAAAGAAGCAAGAATTGCTTGGAATCAACACAGAAAGTGCAGAATCATTCCACAAAGGACTGTGCATGCTCCGTAAGGAAAGGTGAAAATGCATTGTGAGGTAGCCTACTAGCCTTCATCAGAAAGACCCCCGAGGAAGAAGAGGAGCCTTCCTCAGTTCGACCACCAGGATACACTGCGCATGCATGGCACGTATGCTAATGATATTAATGACGTCTGAGAAGTCATTTGTATAACCACGCCCACCCAAAGGAATGTGATGAATATTCATGAATTTTACCCATAATACTGGACTGTATGGAGCGGGGTGGGTGTGTGTGTGTGTGTGGAGCAATGATCTCCCACACCTGGCACGTCGAATAAAGCTCTTGATCTGTCTCTGAAGTGTCTCTTGGCCCAGTTTGGGGCGATTCAGCCTCCACAGAAGGGCACTGTCCATTCCAGTTTCCACCCACCACTGAGCTCTCTTGTGTTTGCACTATACTATTAAAAGACGTTTTAAGTTTTGTATCTAATGGGAACCCCTTGGGTAAGTCTGGCTGCTGTCAAGAAACACCCCAGAATTTATTCCAGGTTGTCAGCATATCTGCAGTCAAGAGATGGAGCACCAGCCAGATGCATTGCTTTTGGCAATTCACGAAGTTGGTGTTCTACTGGTTTTGTAGCCTAATAAAATCAAAAACAACTTAAGCCTGTCAGCAAAATAAATCCACAAACACCAGAGGTTTATGTCCAAAAAGGAGACAGAGGAGTCCTGTAATTTTATTTGAATAAAGTGAGAGCCCATGGGCACATCCCATGGGGTCTCTCAAATTGCTAGAGGACGCAGCCTCCTTTTTATCCTCATTTCCCAGCCACATTTCCCTCTCTCTTTCCCTATTGGCTGAGGTACTTGAGAGGTACAGACTTCTCGAATCACCTAATACAGACCCCCTTCTAATGCATACCCCCCTCCCCCTTTTATTTTCCTTGTGTCTCTGTTCTTTTTCTCTAAATCCAGGGATTTGGCATGGTCTTGAGTGAGTAACAGTTTGTGTAATTAGTGGAATTCCTACAGAATTTTTGGTTCCTCCCATTGCTTCCTTCGCTTCTCAGTATCTGGCATTATCTACCATCAGGCCTACCGTGTGTTTGTAAAGACACCTCCTTCTCATTCCTTTCAAGCCAGATCAGGAGAGCACCTCCTGCATTATGTGACTCTCCTTTATTGATTTTTGAGAGAAAAGCTANGGATAAAAGGAGGCTGCGCCCTCCAAAACCGAGAGAGAGCAAAGCCCGTGGGTGCGCGCCCCAGTGGACTCTCTCCCTTTTTTCAAATAAAGTTGAAGGACTCCTGTCTCCTTTTTGGACATAAACCTCTGGAGTTTGTGCATTTTCCTGACACTTTTGACACCATTTTCCTCTTAGCATTCAAACTATTTTTTGAAAAAGATAAATATTTTGCTGCTTGTATTTGTTTATCAAACCTGAAGATTTCTTGGAAGGTGCTGTTAGTGTGTTGAGATGATAAAAGCTCGAAGTTACATATAAAATTTGGCTTTAGATTTGTAAAGTGATTCTCTGAAGTGCCATGTAATTACATATTAATATCCATTTTTGTGAACTAACTAATTTTTTTTTCTGAATTTGTTTTTTTTCAGAATACTCCAATGCTAATGCCCTGATCCTGAAGAATTCCGCAGAGATCCTGAGGAGCGTCTGGGCTGGAGCAGAGCAGAAGCTACATGAGTACCCATGAAGCACTGGATTCCTTTTGAGAGTTTTCAGTGTGTGAACTTTTTGTATGGATATTAGTTTACACAGGCATTCAGACTCTATCTTGTTAATTTTTGTTGTCATGGGGTGGATTTTAATGTATCTGTCCAAAAGGAAACTTACATTTTTAGGTGGTTCAAACTTCAAAATTGGTGACTTTTAAGATGATTCTGAAAGGAGTAAGATGAGTGTGTCTTTACTAAGAATCTATGTAAGCCTGCTGGTAGGTAAAATGAGAAACTGATAGGTAAGAAAGGAACGTTACCAACTGATACAGAATTGTTGCTCAACCAAGGCTGTGTTAAGTTCCTGAATTTAAAGAAGAACAAAAGAAAGGGGGGTGGGGTGGGCTGGGGTGTGTGTTGTCACATGTTAAGGGGGTCTCTTAGTAAGCAATTCAAGATGTCTTGCGTACCTCAGCCAATGGGGAAAGAGAGATGGTTATGCAGCCGGGAAAATAGGATTAAAAGGAGGCTGCGTCCTCCAGTAATTTAGGAGACCCCAGGGTCTCCCATGGTCTCTCCCTTCATTCAAATAAAGTTACAGGGCTCCTCTGTCTCCTTTTTGGACGTAAACCTCTGGTGCTGTGAATTTTTCCAGACAATTGTGTTTGGTTTGGTCTTGGTGTTGGAAAATATACCAGTTTAAAAATTTTTGTATAATTTTAGTCAAAGGTTTTGTTTGCCTTTGCCCCGGGGGAAGGGTACTGAAGTCTGTTTTCAGGGCATTGTTCCTCTAGATGAGGCCTGATGAACTTAACATCTCAACAAACTGGGAGTAGCCCAAAAGACAAGGGCTGTCAGCGGCCATTAACGGAACATCAGCTCTGAACCTCACCCCTGGCTGCTTGGAGACACGTGGTCTAAGAAAAGAGAGATAAAGAAGAAGACCTAATTAGCATCGGAGGCGAGGAAACCTGGATCCAGCGAGAAACCAAATACTAAAAACTACACAACTTGAGACCAATGAACACTGACCCGTGTACAGTCAAAACTCGTTTCTATGAGTTTTGACTGTATAAAAGATCTGAAAAATCTAGTAAACGTCGTGTCATGGAATGATTCTCTCTGCACACCCGGGCTATGTGTGGAGGAGATGATTTCTGTGGTACATCCCGGCCAGAACAACATCCTGACCTGATAATAAAGTAATGCCTTGACTCTCTAACATTAAAAATGTTGTTGGAGGGTTTTTGTTTTCCCCCACAATTTCCATGACATTGGGGTTGATTTTGCTGAGAGCCGAGTTGGAGATCCTGTTTCCTCTATGTCTTAGTTTAAGACAATTTAGGAGGTGGATGCTCTCAAATTACTTCCTCCCCTTACAATTTGAATCAATCCCCTTCCACCAATAAGAAGAAACTAATACGAGTAGATACAAGTGAAAAAAATAAGTCTACTACTAAGCAAAAGAGCAATGGGCAAAAATGAACAGTAGTAGTGACTAGTTATAAAGTTGCTGAAATCTCAGGAACAAAGAGAAACTCAAAATGGCAGAGTGACCCCGTCCCCCAGATGGTGGTCCCACAGCCGACTGTGTGTGGGGAGACAAAGGGAAAACGGCGGCAGCCATCCCTCTTCTTGCTCCGGCAGTGGCAGCTCTGGCGGCTGGTAGTCGGTCAGGGGCTGGAACTCGTGGAGGGATTCCTTCCTCTCCGCAGAAGACAGCAAGACAAGGCGAGGCAGCTGGGCTGGGGCGGCTCTGTGGCTGTTCCACTCCTCAGCGCGATGCTGCAGCTGCAGACAGGCGTTGCAAAACTTGCTGTGAAACAGTTTTTGATTGGGAAACACAGCTTCTCGAGTTGCTACTGTTGTGAGTAGTGCCAAGCAGCAAGAACCAAGAGGCAAACCCAGAGGCCAGAGAGAGACAGAGCTCTCCCTGTGCACTCCAACTTTAAAAAGCTCGGGTGCTGCCCAGCCC
>VZRQ01005219.1:2765865-2793630 GCA_013397975.1 Machaerirhynchus nigripectus | reverse complement strand
AACCGGAGCGGCTGGGAGGCGGGCGAGAGCGGCCTGTACGGGCTGGACTCGCCGCTGCAGTCGGCCGAGGGGCTGCTGGTGCTGCCCGACAGCCCCGACGCCTTCAATGCCTGCAGCGCGCTCACCAACTTCAGTGGGGCTCCCCCGGCCGGCGGCTCCCCGGGCTGGCTCGCCCTCATCCAGCGCGGCGGGGGCTGCTCCTTCGCCGACAAGATCCGCCTGGCCGCCGAGCGCGGCGCCGCCGCCGCCGTCATCTACAACTACCGCGGCACCGGCAACGAGGTGCTGCCCATGTCCCACCACGGTGAGCGCCGGGGAACGGGGGGGTTCGAAAAGAGAGGGGTCCCCGCGCTGGGAGCGGCCCCTTCCCTCCCTCCCTTGTGTCGGCGGGTGCGGGAACAGGGCACGGCCCCGGCGCAGTCCCCGCTGCGCATCGCCGGCGCGGCTCCTCGGTAACAGCCGGGAATGTCGCTGCCTCTCCCGCACCACGGGAGTTTCTGCCCGGACTGGCCGGTGCTGTTTCGGGCGCTGATGATGTTGTTTTTTCTCTGATTAATGAGTAACCGTGTCCGAAATCTGCAGCTGCTGCTGGGGCTGAGGACGAGTGGGCACTTGCTGAGCGCTCTGGCCGGGCTGGGCCGGGCCCTGGTTGCAGGTGTGCGGGGGTGACGGTCTCCATTTGGTTTGGGTTTCTGGCCTGAACCTGTAGTCGCCAGAGGTGATGGATGCTGAGGTTTTTAATGCGTGTTAAGATTGTGGAGTTAATTTGGGCCGTAAAGTGGGCTGGGTTTCCAAGCTCAGACACTGTTTCTCCCTATGCCCTGCACGCTAACAAGCTCAGAAATAGGCAAAGTACGAGACTCTTCTGTATGTAACTTTTCAGCAGCAAAATGCCATTTCTAATGCAAGTAGCTGAAGGTCTTTGAAGGTTGTTTTCCAGTTGCACAGGCTGATGACAGAGCTCCTCTTCTTTTGCAGTAGAAAGTCTCCTATATACTAGAAGGTTTTCCTGACCTGCCCATCTTTCAAATGAAGAATGAATTTTGGCTGTATTATAGGCTGATGTTGCCTGAGAAACAGACCTAGGCTGAAAGCTGTGTAAGTGCCTTCTGGTGATGGTCCAAAGCAGGTGCCCTGTGTATGACAGACTGAGAGGCTTTGGTGGATCCGTCCATCTGTTGGATGGATGTACACCCTTCCAGGTGTGTTGGAATTCTGTGAAGTGGCACTGCTTTGGGAAGCCCCATCTCCTGGGGATAAACTGAGCAATGAAAATTAATAGTGTGTCTTAAAGTTCTGAGTGGTTTGAAAAATAATTATATCCCTGCAGCAACCCTCTTAGAAGGGGTGGAGAGGATTTCTGTTAGCAGGGGAGGCAAGTGTTCTGGTGAGACAAGGAAACAGTAGCTGCCTCTGGAGGTTTGTTGTGTGCAATCCTAATGAGCTGTAGGACTGTTGGTACTCTGCTTTAAGAATTCAAAACATACAGTCTGGATAGGCTCTGGCCTTTCTGAGGCAAGGCTTTCTTATGTAATCAAATCATCAGCTGACAAATGCTATTGAGATCTGGCTATTGCTGGGCGAGTTCCTCCTGCTGAACTGACAGAGCATCCCTGCCCTGAGCCCTGTTCACTGTGTGCCTGCCTAATCCTGCAGCTCTTGGAGGAGCTCCCCTGGCGCTGCTGGCCTGGGTAGGTCACTGCTGAACCTGTTCTTGAGGGGAAGGGCCATGTGCTTCTGCCCCTCCTCCATCCTGGCTGCTTGGAGACTTACAGCATCTTAACCTTGCTGGGAGCTGCCTCTCGAAATGAGCCATGTGCTCTCGAAGGGTTTGCTCCAAGAGGAGCTCCCTCCTTTCCTATGCTGTCCTTAAGCTGTCTGCTGAGGCATTTACGTCAGAGTGGCTCTAGCTGTCCTGATTATCCTGTATGATGGGATGGATACTCCAGGCATGTTGAAACTTCCCAGCTGAACTGCAGACAAATAGGACAGGGACTTCTTGGGGAAGACAGCTTCTGTCAAACCACTTATTTAATCTGCCTGACTCCTCCTTGCCATGTCTTAGCACAATTACTGGGCTAAGCTTGTTGCTGCTGTTGCTTTTATTGCTTGTTCTTGTTTTAGTCTCTCACTTTCTTTCCCATTCCACCCTCCCTTTTCTTTCTCTGGACTTGAGTTTTTTTTCTATCATCACATCTGTCTGCGAGTCCCTGTTCTTGGCTCTTCCTGCAGCGATGCTCTTCCTTCTGCTTATGGGGCTTTGGTGACAGGCTGTGCTTGGGCCACCCCTGCCTTCTGCCCCTGCTGGGGGCCAGTGCTCTCTGGTCAAACTTGACCAATGTTGTAGGCTTTCAATGCAGCATGGCCAAGATGGAGCAATCTACAAGTCACCAGCCTCATTCGGTTTGCCAGGTGCAGGATATTCCCTGTGTAATGCTGATGAGCTCAGCCTACAGCACTACCCCTCAAACTTAGGAGGTAAGAGCTGGTCATAATGCCCTTTGCTGAACTGTGCTTTGGGATGGCTCCCCTCTCCTGGCCTCACTGGTGGCACTGGGTGCTCTAACCTGGAGCCGGTGGGGAAGGTGGCCCTGCTCATTAAAGAATGGGCTTTGTGCAACCACAACCCCTGCCATGGCTGTAACGGCCGTAGCTGTGCCAACAGTGACTTTGCAATCTGGGTTTCCTATGTGGCTTCATTTCTGCTCTGACTGGGGCCATCAAATGCCATCAAGTGAAACCAAACACTTCCTCCAAGCTGAGGCAGTGGGAAGTAGGAGGAAATGGCTTTGCTGGTGTGAGGGGGAATTAAGCAGCAGTACTGAGGACTCTCCTGTCAAGTGCGGGGCATGGAGCTGTCATTTGCCTGGCAGAGAAGGAAGATCTCTGTGGGCGGGCTCTGATAAAATGTATGGCATAACACACTTTTCTTCAAAGAACTTCGGTAGCAACAAAACACCAAGTTATTAACAGAAGCTTGTCTAAAAGTGCAGTGTGCCTTTCTCTGGGGTGTTCAAACTTGGCTTTTGAAGCAACTTTTAGAGACTTAAATGGGTCTGTATTTGCAGCAGTGTTTGTCCTAGTCATCCTGCTTCCAGAGACTTTTTTCTTATTATCATGTTTAGTCAGATGGATTCTTTATTGCATCAGTGCTCCATATAACCTTTTGGTGTGCCAACTTAAAAAAAAAAACAAACTAAACAACAAAAACAACCCAAGAAAAGCAAACCACTCTGGCAATTCAAACAATAGAATGCAGTGAATACCCAAATCAGATATGATCAAATCCTGCCTAACCGTCTTTAACATGTAGAATGTCAAGAATTTAATGGAGTCCAAAGTAAAATTTGCTTTGTGATTTATAAGCACAAACCTGTATCAATTAGCAAACTTGAGTTTTAACTGTGCACATGTTAAGATGGTACCGCTCTGTGTCAGGCTGAGCAGGGTTTCAAAGTACAGTTCTGTGTGCTCATAATTGCACCTCTCTAATCTCTATTGACCTTCTGAAAAAGACGTTTGATTGGAGAAAACCAGCAGCATGTGGGGAAAAAGTGCAGGGCAAGAGTTGGTTTGTTTTAAAGGTGGACCTTGCCTTAAGGTAGAACCAGGCTGTTAGGTGGCTTTGGCTTGAGGGCATGGTGGTGCCCGTGGGAAGTGTTCTTTGGTGTTCAGTATTTCCTTGCAGCTGGTGAAGAAGGATTCTTTGCAGGTCAGAAAGCAACTGTGATAATTTTCTTTGGTTTCTCTCTTGTGGTGTAACTCTAGACTTGAGAAGCACATCACCAGCTCTGCAGAGCGCTCATTCTGGGGGAACACAGCTAAATGATTCTGGCTCAAGCAGTAGCAGCATGTCTCAGGCTAGCAAGATCTGGTTCAAGTGTAAACTTGCATCAGTGGGTGAAAGGGGAAGGAAAGGTTAAATATGTAGCACTGCTACTTAACTTGTTCTGCAGGAATTTCACTGAGGTGAAGCCTTACCTCCATACGCTTAGAGAAAACAGGGTATGGCAGAAGTGTCTAGTTGTGCTCCATTGCTTTTTGTGAGGTATGATCTTCAGAAACAAGCTAAAACTTTGCCAAGGTATTAAAAGGCTGATGTGAGCTGTAAAACTGTTAAAGATTGAGTCAGAATTGGAATCCCAAGACAGGCTGTGCTGAGACGTTGTAAGCCTTGTGTAAACAAATAGTGCATCTCTCTTTGCAATGAGTGAAGACTTGTGCTGAGGACATTTGAGGAGAGGAATGAGGATGCAGGATCTAATTAATGACGCTTCCTCTCTCATGTTCTTGGCCATGGCCAGATGGGCCTCTGCAGATTATTTAGCCTTTCCTACAGATCCTTTTGAGAAGGACCTTGCATGCATCTACTGTGCCTGGGTGGTGTTTGGAGTCTGTAGTGTCTGGGGTTTTTAGGTCTTTGCATCTGAGAATAGCTTTTTGATGTGCTCAAACTCAATTTGGTTCTCCTGGCTGCCTGGTTTAGAGTAAATTAATGTCACAGCTGTAGTGGCATTCAGATAAGCAACTGTGGCACGTGGGTGACCCTGATCTCAGGGGATGGTGGGGTGTGACAGTGACTTGGGGCTGCCCCCAGGACCACAGTCTTTGAGCAAGCAGGAGGGGCATTGAGAAGCTGGATGAGACTTACTGGTGCTATTGACAGCTTCTGATCCCTGCCCTTGCTCTTGGATATAATTTAGGTACCTCTGTGCCATGGAAAACTGTAGGGTAGGCATCATCCCTTAGATAGCCTGGAATAGGTCTGTGAAGTGCCCTTGCTCTTTATTGGGATCACTGGGCTGCTGAAATGTGAAAGGCTGAATCAAAATCCTAAGTGACAGCTGTGGTAGCAGAGGCTTCATTGTGAGACATCGTGTCCCTAAAACAATGACAGTGCTTGTTTGCCTCCAGCCTTGAATGTGCTGGTGAGCACACAGCAGTCAGCTCAGCACAGTTCCCCACTGTGTCCAGTGTGACCTGTCATCTTTCCACAGACAGATGCTTTCTGGCTGACACTGTGCCCATTTACATCATTTTAACATTAGCTTTCTCAAACTCACTTGTGAGCACTTAGCTGCCACCAGCATGTGGAGAGCAAGGGATATTAGTGGTGAGCTCAGTCTCATTCAGAGAGGGTGAGCAATGTATTTACTAACTCTAAACTGCTGAAAGCTGTTGAGTAAACTCACCAAAGAATTTTCGTTAGGAAAGTTGCTTGCTGTTTCTCCAGGGGGTTTTAGATGCTTTTTGCTAGATTGAAAGGTGGTGCTTTAGTCTTGCAGGTGCCACTGACCGAACAGCATGTGAAGAGAGCTGTCCTACGGATCTCATTCATTTCTGTGCCCTTGAAAAGTGTTACTGTCCTGGCTGCTGTTTTAGAGGATGATTTCTTGTTACAAATGTTCTAAGATTTAGGGGACAGGAGCATTTACATAAGACTTCAAGGCTCAGAAGGGGGGGAGGGGGAGGGAAAAAAAGGGTTAGTAATTGTTGGATTCAATTTGCAAATAATAACATTATTTAAAGTAAACAGAGTGCAGGTTGGTTTCCACCTCCAGTATTTCCTGGGGACTGATGGAAACTGATATAATGTAAAATGACATTTGGTCTTGATATGCCCCTTTATACACCTAGCCCGTTTGGTAAAAAAGTTTCCCCACACTTGCTAGTGTGGAAATCTTCCTTCTCTGTGTGTCTGTCTCATTCACCTTATTCATGCCTGATGCGTCTGAAGGGATAGTGTGTGTCCTGAGCTGATGATACAGCCTGGGGAGGAGTGGGTGCACCTGAAGGCTGTGGTGCCATTCGGGGAGGCCTGGACAGGCTGGAGAGCTGGGCCAAGAGGAACCTAATGAAGTTCAGCAAGGGTCCTGCACGTGGGGAGGAATAGTCCTGGCCACCAGTATAGCCTGGGGCTGATCTGCTGGAAAGCAGCTCTGTGGAGAAGACCCTGGGGATCCTGGTGGGCACAAGCTGTCCATGACCAGCAGGGTATTCTTGTGGGCAAGAAGGCCAGTGGGATCCTGGGGTGCATTAGGGAGAGGTCAGGGAGGTGATCCTGCCCCTCTGCTTTGCCCTGGTGAGGCCTCATCTGGAGTTCTGTGCTCCTTGGTTCAGGACAGACATGGAGCACCTGCAGTGAATCCAGAGAAGGCCTGTGAAGATGATGTGGGACTGGAGCATCTGTCATACCATTATATGGTTGAGGTATTGGTATATGGTAAAGGTTGAGGGAGCTGGGCCTATTTAGGCTGGAGGTGAGATGAATGAGAGGGGACCTCATCAGAGCACACAAATGTGTTAAGGGTGGGTGTCAGGAGGATGGGACCAGACTCTTTTCAGTGGTGTCCAGAGCAGGATAAGGGACAGTGGGCGCAAACTGAAACACAGAAAGTTCCATCTTATATAGGAAGAGAAACTTCTGTAGTGTGAGGGTGACTGAACGTTGGAACAGACTGCCCAGAGAGGTTGTGGAGTCTCCCTCACTGGAGATACTCAGAACCTGTCTGGATGTGATCCTGTGCAACCTGCTCTGGGTGAACCTGCTTCAGCAGGGGAGTTGAACTAGGTGATCTCCAGAGGTACCTTCCCACCCCAGCCACTCCATGGTTTTGTGTGAATGTTTGCCCCTGTATGCTGAAAGGCTCGTGTGTTTAGGAGGAAGAGATCAGACATAGTGCCATCTGTCAAGTAAAGCAAGCTGAAAGTAGATTTAATGAAGCTTAGGTGATAGTGTGAGGAAAAAGGCAGTTCAGACAAACAGTTTAGATTATAAGGGGCCATAGCTTAAAATAACCTGGATGTGAAGTACTCTTTTATCTTGGTGCCAGGTAATGTTTGGGGTGGAGAACATGCAAAGCGGGGGAAGAAGAAGGAACAAGCCTACTGACATCAGCTTATCCAGATTTATATTGCTCCTGAACTATTAATTCAGTCATCTTTCCCTCTTGCAAAGAGGAGAGCTTATCGCAGGGCAGTAAAGGCGTTTCCTCTGACAGCGTCTGGGACGGAGGATGACTGTGGGGATGGGCACATTCCTGATGAGATTTTGCCTTGTGTGTGTGGATCAGAGCAATCAGCACTTTTTTTTTATCCACACTGTACCAAGGATGAGAGCAGAGCTGGCCTGCAGGGTCTGGTTTCATAGTGTCTGAGGCCAGGGAGAGCCCTCGTGTCCCTAGAGTGGTGTGGTGAGGAGACTTGATGGCTTTTATGTGCAGTGCTGGCCTGTCATCTGAGGTGAATTACGTAAGGTTGGTAATACCAGCTCAGTCTGTGTACACTGTTAGTTTATCTTTCCTTCTACTGTAAAAGATAACAGTAAGCTTGTACCAGCCTGTTTGATAACCACCAGAAATCCCATTTTTTACTATTCCAGTACAGTGAGATAAGCAGTGTTCAAGACATTATATAGGGTTTTTTTAAACATGAAAGATAGTCTATCTGATACTCCTCTTACATGCCTGAGGAGCCAGGTGTGCTAAACTGGTAGGAAATGGTTGGAGTGTCAACTGACACTGACAGTGTCTTTCATGTTAAAGAACAGGAGATAGCTTGATCTCCTAATACCTTTTTTGCTGATGGTGGGGTTGGAGGGGTGCCAGGGGAATACTCCTAGCTCCTTTGACTAAGGCTTAAAGCACAGCTAGTACTAATCTGTGCTGCAAGCACCATATCTTGTAGATAAAAGCAATGATCCAGGCACCAAGGCTAGAGTTGTATTTCAACTCCTGAAAGAGCCTTCAGATAGTGTTTCTGCTGTGGTTAAGGAGAACCTGTCCATTCTTCGAGAATTCAAACTCCAAAGTCTGCATTTTCCTTTTTTTTTTTTTTTTTCCAATATATGAAACATTCAAAATCAAAAGTAATTTCTTCCATTCCTCTTTTTCTGAGTGGGTGGCTTATGTGGTGGTCAGCTGGGGCTGTTGAAATGGATTGGTGATCCCACCAGGAGCAAGGATGGGGTGGGGTGTTCCCAAGTGGAGTGCTGGGCACTCCTGGCATGCTGGGGTGAGCTTTGCTGGGCCTGGGGAGAAGCAGCCTGACTGTGCCATAGCAGAGGCACTGGTTGCACAAGGTGCTCTCTGGACTGAGTGAAGGAATACTGGTAAACTGTGGGCACTTAATTTCAGTCTGATTAAAGATGAGGCAAAGCTTCAGACTTTGAGAAAGCAGGGGGGGAAAAAATGATGGAATCCAAAATGTTGGAGGCTGTGTGTGGCACACTAGCTTTTTCCTTGTTCTGAAATAACTTGCCTATTTAGCATATTTTATGCAGTGAAGGAATACTGGTTCCTCATTTTTAAGAAATTAATTTAGAGAATTACTGCCTTCCTCATATATGTTTGATTAACTGCATTGTAACTTGGCCTTTTCTTGAAGGGGCAAAGGGTCCATCAGTTTTACATCCTGTTCTTGGTGAATGGTGATAGAGACATTAGAGAGGTCTGGCTCTCGCTGTCCAAGAAAAGAAAAATCTATGGAATTTGCCCAAAGTTACACTGAGGCCTTTAAACCAAAATGAAGGTGTCTTTCATGACTTAATTGAAGCTGAATTTTTTTGGTTTAAACAATGCAAAATAGTTGCAATGCCTGAATGAGCTGAGAAATTACCTTTGAGTAAGGGTAGAGGAACTAACTTGGAGTTCTTGAGTTGGCTTTGGTCAGTGGATTTCTTTGGCCTCAAGATCTGATCCTTGCCTTGATGTGTTTTAATGCATTAATAGGTTGTGATTTTATTGCTAAAAGTGAGCTTTGTTAAGGCACAGATTAAGTACCATTGCATTCGAAATATCGTGGGGTGAGTGTTCTCCAGGCCCTACAACTTGCTCGGTTCAAGATAGATTTATCTGTGGCACACAAAAATGTAGCACTGGATTACAATAATCACCTTAAATGATTGTGAAAAGGCAGGTGTGTACTATGCAAAAGCTAATGCTTCCAGCTCTGTGCCCCCCTTTCACATCTCATTTCTCTACTGAATTATCAAATCTGTAACTTTGTGTTTAGGAGCCGAAGTGTAATGGCAGAACAAGTGAAGTCTTTGCAGGGCAGAGTTTAATACAGATATTGATACTGCTTTAAATAGATGCAATTTCACTCTACATCTAAGTCAGACTGATCCAGGAAGGTAAAACTTTGATCCCAGTCATGCACTGTCCTTGTGGGCCCAGTTTGCTGGTCCCCAGCTCTTCCCTGCCCCAACAAACCAATGGGATTCTTGTGCTTCATCTGTGCTAATCCATTTCCTTCAGATTTTGACCAGCTGCTGCCTTACAATATGGGAGGTGCCCAAAGAGGCAGGCTGTGTTTTCCTAAGGAGTTGAATAACTTTCCCTCTCCAGTTTCACAGGAAATAGGAAAGGAAAGAGGCTGGGAAATGTGTAACTGAGCAGGTCTTGCCTCTGTTTAGCAATGAGCCCATTATCAGCTAAACAGGCAGCAGATTAATTTCACCTTCTAGTGTCCCTTAAAAACTGTTTCAGAAACTTTACCTGAACCACAAAAGCTGACACCTGGGCGAAGAACATGGGTTTCTGTGAGGATTTTGCCATGCACAGCTAACTGACTTTCCTCTTGCTTTGCTGGAGTCTGGGTGGGGAAAAGGCTGACAGTTGAGAGAGAGCAGCTACTGTGCTTGAGATACCTCTGCAGATGTCCCCTCAAATACCTTGTTTCCCGTATGATGGCCAAGCCCTGTCAGAAGCCTCTGTCTAGGCTGGTGGTTTCAAGGCCACCATGTTTCAGTACCTGTCCTGATGGGACCCATGTAGCAGCTCAGGAACTGTTGGGTGGGGGTGATCTTCTTGCTTTTGTTAGAGAAGCACAGAAGTTGTTGCAAACACGTGCTGATGGAAATGGCCACACACTTCTGCCCTTGTAGTGCCAGTGTCAAAGCCACCAGCTGGCCACTTGCATGTGTTCATCTAAAGCAGAGCTGAAACTGGAACAGAAATCTCTGGGGCTGAGATGTGTCAGTGAGAATTAAAGCTGTCATCTGATGACATCCTTGTGAACTACGCAGTCTGAAACTTAAATGGAAGATTTTTCTCTTTAAGGGTAAAACTTTTTCACAATGGATGGCTTAGTAGCTTGAGTGGTTGTGCAGGCTGATGGTGACATTTCATTAATAGGAATCCCAATGCCGTGTCTTGTGTTGTGCGTAACCACGAGATAGATTTACTGTGAGACATGCAGAAATATAGGGGAATAGGGCAGAGCAACCTTTTTTGCTTTTTTTTTTTTGGCAGGCTTTTTATTTTCTCACTGTTGCAGCCTGTTCTCCCACACTTTCCTCCATGCTTATGAAAGCAAGTCTCAGCTTCTGACTTGATGCTTAATTCATTGCTTGCTGCTAACACCTGACTCCAGCTCATTTTATAACTGATGTATAAGCCCTAGTTCATCCTAAAGAGTAGTTGCAGTCTGGGAGACTTTTTTTTTTCTCTTCTCTGTGTGATGTCCTTGTCTTTACAAGGAGCTTTCTGAATAAAAGATGAGTTTGATCCCACTGAGGAGAGTTGCTTGCCGTCTTGGATCACAAGCATTATGTGAACAAGCCGGAAAACTAATAAACACTTTCTCCAATGACAGCCTTTGTGGTTTAACACCAATTCTAGGGTTTTTTGGTAGCTGAAAGTTGAATAACTTTCAGCAGAGGGAAATAACTTGAATAACTCAGCAGAGGGAAAAACAATTGGTCTTCCCATTAAAGAGTGTCTNGGTTAGCTAAAAATAGCACTTTGTAACAGTCTTTATTCTTCCCCCATGCAATGTCTATTAGGAATGTTGTGCAGGTGATGGTTTAATGCAGTGAGACTCCTGATGAGCTAATCTCAAATCTGCTTTTCTTGTATTTAGTTTAGAGAGAGAGCAGTGATAATTTCCTCATCACCCTTTCTCCCTTTCTTTTTCCCTCCTAGGAGCGTCTCTGTTATATGGTGACTTTCTAATGTTTCTACAAACGGTATCAAGTGTCCTCAAGCTCTTGCATGTCACCGAAAGGAAACCAGTTTTCTCTGGTCTGTGCTTGGTGACTGGAGTTGCTTGAAATTTCTTCCTACCACAAACCCCTTGGTTCCTTTGACTTGTTGTGGTGTTCAACTGAGCCAATAAAACCTGTTGTTAAAATCAGGATGGCATTTGCCATCTTGTCCCCAACTGTTTAAAAGTGGAGCACACCTCCCTCCATATTTGCTTCCCTCTGAATTTGCAGTAGAAACTCACAAAAGCACTTGAAAATCACAGTGAAATCTCCCTCAATCATTCCTCAATTGCTGCTGAAAATACAGAAGCAAAGGGTCATCTATGTCTTTGCTCACTGTCTGGGGAAGTACTCAAAAGTACTGTCAAATTTAGAAAAGAGGTGTTAAGAAGTAGCAGTGGAGCAGGGAGGGAGTTGGATCTGTTACAGGAAGCAGTCCCTCTATAGATACCACAATCCCTACTGACCTTACTCTGTAGAGGATTTATTTTTAACTTCACATAGTTCAAAGGCATGTTAAAATGTAAATCGCCAAAGTGTTGTGTCTAAAATAGGACAGTCTGTGTCCTATATAGGCGTGAGGAGTGCTATGGAGACGAATGAATTCTAAGCATGGTTCACTTATGCAGCTCATGGGTAATGGGACAAACATTCAGCTGGACAAACACATAGCGATGACACTTGTTTTGTGTTACACTGTTCCATCACTTCATATTGAACCTACAAGTACTATTTAGAAACTTCCCACAGTCATTTCTTTAGCACTTGAAGCAGGACGTTTAAGACAATGACTCTCATCCAGCACCTGGGAACTGAGCATGGATTCCCCTTCTCCTTTGCAGGTGCTGAAAAGATTGTTGCAATTATGATTGGCAACCTGAAAGGCATGGAAATCCTGCGCCGGATTCAGAGTGGCATGAAAGTCACCATGGTCATCGAAGTGGGCAAAAAGCGCAGTCTTTCCATGAATATCTTCACCATCCTCTTCATCTCCGTGTCATTTTTCGTTGTGGCAGCAGCAACCTTGGGCTGCTATGTGTCTTACTCTGCTCGGAGACTCATTATTGCAAGGGCCCAGTCCAGGGAGCAGGTGAGTTTGTGTCATTGCTTTTTTATACTCCCATCCCTCCCTACGGTGTGGGTCTTGAGGTTTGTATTCTTTGGTTTAGTATGAAAATGACTGAATTTATTTGTTTGATCTTTAAAATGCTAAGCGACATCTTTGCATGGCTTAAAACTTTCCTAAAGAACAGCCAGAAGTAAACTCTGTGGAGGAAAGTTGATTGTACTCAGCTAACTGTGTTTTGTACAAATACTCCCTGGTCTGCAGTGCAGCCGTAATGCTGATGTAGTGGGGGCTGTGAGAGAGAGAAACTGCTTTTAGCTAACTGCTTCCATCTTTCCCACATAGCACTGCCCATGTGCTTGCTGTAACAGGAGACACGACTGGAAGTGTGTCTGCAAAATGGGGCGTGACTTTAGCTGCAGGTTGGGAGTCTGCTGCTTATTGAAAGCTGCTTTCTGACTGAAAGCTTTCTGTGAATTACAGTGACAGACTCAATTAGCGTTGGAAGTATTGGAAGTTGTCATCTGCCTGTGAGATGCAGCATTGCCACTCCTGGATGAAATACAGAGTTGTCTGTGTAACCTGATGCTGTCCTCTTGCTGACATTTGTGGGCAGAGATGCACAGTTTCCTGCTGATGAATCCCCTCTTTCATTCCCTGCTGTCTACCTTAGTCTCTCAGCTCTGTTTAACAATGCTAAATAAATCTGGACAGGAAAACCTGGGTGCCCTACGCACTGTTCATTAAATCAAATTGAAATGTTTCCTCCTTTGAAGGTACTTAACAGTGCAGTTGTGAGCTATCAGGCTTTCAAGAAACTACAGAGGTTATTAATGCCTCAGTGATAGCTGCTACTGGGAAAATACAATCTGATTGGCTAGCAGTCTTGGGTTCCATGTGCACAAGGAGCTTACTGTAGATTGAAAAATAACAGTGATAAATGACATGCTAGTTCCACGTGATTTCAGCAGAACTGAAATCAAGGAGCCCCAAGAAGTGCTTTATAGAGTGTAAGAATAGAAGAAAGCTTCTCTGCTGTCAGGGCATAAAAATGTACTGTTGTGTCAAAGTGAAACTCAAAGACAATCCAGAGTTGTTTTTAGTTTTTTCTGTACCCTGGCATCTCAGACTGATCTCACAGTGATTACGTAAGTAAAGAATAACAAGAAAATGCTTGTTAGTTCAGGTGAACTATTAAAAGGTGATGCTACCTTGTGCCCTGTTAGCTGCTGATTGGATTTTCAGTGTAGATCCAAAGTTTGAGAGTTTTAAGTGCTTTGGCTCCATGAAGTACTGAATATTAGTCAAAAAAGTTCCTGGCTCGTATGGCTTTCCTGTCATTGTTCAGCCCTTTGAAAACCCAGATTGCCTGGACTTGAGTGACTGTTGAGAAGGGCCAGTCATGTCAGCTTCTGGTCCAAGCATAAAGAGAAGTTTAGGAGCACGTCTGTCCTAACCTAACCGTTAAACCAGAGTATTTCTTTCCTCATGAGCAAGCTACGCTTTGCAACCTCCTAGTTCCTTCTTGAATGCATCTTTTCTTCTGGACTTGAAATGCAAGTCTCCACTTCTGCAGTCTTTTCTGCATTGGGAGGTCAGTGAGCAAGGTGGAAAACTGAGGCAAGTGTGGTAGGTGGCTTTCTACCTTTCTAGTCAGTGGAGTACTGACAAATTCAGTTCTCAAAATAGTAACCTTTCTTAATAGTGCAAAATGACCCATGATGTTATCTGTGGCCTGGTTTCTAATTTCAGCTCAAGTCTTTGCTTCCTTTGATTTCTTAAAGATTAGATGTTGCAGCTGAGAAATTACCTAATTAATGGCTTTGGAGGAGGCAAATTGCTCAACTTTCAACAATTCCAAACGGCCTTCATGGCAGTAGCTACCTGTGGGGAAGAACTTCCTTAGCTTACAGGAGAAAAGCAGGAGTTTCCAACCTCTTCAGAGCTGTCTGGTCTGCACTGCCATGGCCGTGCTCACAGGGTGCCAGGAAGGCACCCTTGTGCAGAAAGGGCTGGAGGTAAAATTGGTGGCTTTGAACAAGGAAGACTTAGAACTAAGCGACTGCAAACGTAGTTTTCCCGATTAGGTACCTCACTACTTCAACATGCCAGAGCCTGGATAGGAGCCGGGACCTGACCTGTTTTGTAATATCTTGACTCTCTTTCCTTGCCTTAGCTATTTTTTCTAGGTTTTTCTGAGTTGCGGCTTTTATACTTCTAACATAATTCATGTTTCACATTTGCTTGAAAAACTTGGCTTCACAAAATGCTTTGACATTCCAAGCTCGAGTATCCTGGTAGACTATTCAACAAAAAGCTTCTTCTGCAACCTTTCTCCATCCCCTGGAGGGATGTTCTGCTGTACTTGCCAAAATCCATGTTAAAGGTGACTTTGGCATTGATGCATTTAATGAGGCGCAATTAAACCGGTGCCCATGCAAAACTTAAAATATTGTTTTAGTAAATTATTAACAGTGCAGCTAGTTGAGTCCTGTCTAATATGCTTGGCATGACATTAGATGTGTAGATGAGATATGAGGGAGTACATTCCTAGAAAGTTTAGTTTTCAGCTAATAACAAGTAGTGGTGACAGTTCTGGCCGTGTATGAGAAGTACTTACATTGCTGCATTCCTCTCTGTTGATGTTACCACGTTTGCTGCTCATACTTTTGGGGGCCTCAGTAAACAGCAGTAGGTGGCTGCTGCTCTGTGGCTTCAGTGTCAAACCTTGACAGGTTTGGGGCACCATCATTTCGAAGTTAACCATAAATGACACACAGAAATAATATTGATGTCTTCAGCAGAACTTCACAAACTTGCAAGAAAACCTCAGTAGTTCTTGTTTCTAAACAAATCTGCACGTCTGCATCCTTCACCTTTGGATTGTATGTGTCTCTTCCTTGATAGCTGTTGGTAGCTGTCAGCTATTAAACTCTTAAAGCATGCACATGGATACTCTTTTATCTTAGGGCACAAAAACAACCCTGATACAAAAATAGCTCATTTTGTACCAAGACTATTTGACAAGGTCCCAGGGGGATGTGTAAACCGACTTGTTTGCTATTAACTCTTTCAGCACAACGAATCTTGCGCAGATTTGAGTGGCCAGTCTTTGCAAGATTGTTCGGTGTCGGCAGCAGCCCTCTTCCCACTTGCCCTTCTGTACTTGTGCCACCAGCACTGCACTTGGAAAAGTTTCATGTAACTGAGCTAAAATGCCTAAGGAGATGGAATGCTGGAAAGCCAACAGAGCGGGGCTCCTACACAGAGCAGCTGATTTGGAAAGAGGCTTTTTGGTTAGCTGCAAAACATGAGTCTACTCTGTCCCTGAGCTGAGTTTTGTGTTGGGGATGGCACTGCCAGAGCCGCCTGAGGTGCACCAGTGAGGGAGAGGACAGTCCTATTCTTGGAGTCAGTGGAACAGCACCAACCTGTGACCTTTAAACAGAGGTTGGCTCCTGGGCTGATTCCAGGCACTGCAGTGACAGCTGGGCAGCAACAGTTGCCAGGCAAGCTGTCAAGCGGTGGAAGCAGAGGTTCAGGGTGTGTTGGTGCTAAGTGGGCTTAGATTGGTAAAGAACCTCTCTCACCTTTCATCAGAATGTGAGTTTGTGTCACAAAGGTCTCCTAAAGTGAGTAAAACATAAAAGAATTGATTGTTGAACTCAATGTTCAGTCTTCTGCACCAAGTCAGTTTGAAGGCTTCTGTTTGTTTTGGCTGGGTCTAATCTGATCAATCTTGCACCTTTTCAAACGAAAAACCCTTGAAATTCCTGTGCTTTGTGAAAAGGTCAGGTACAATCAAAGCAGATGTAAACCTTCTTGGTGTGTCACCCAGCCAGTAACCGCATCAGTATGTCCCGAAACTGTTGTTTTCAAATACCATGGTCATGCTTACTTGGCTTGTTTTGATAACATCGGTTTTAAAACTTGTGTGCTTGCAGTAGGCACAGGGTAAGTATTAGTAAGTGAACAGAAAAATGGCTATGTCTAACCAGGACTGCTTTGTGTCGCAGCGGCGGCTGAGGGCCAGGGCGAAGAAGGCCATTGAACAGATGCAGCTGCGCACCCTGAAGGAAGGGGACAAGGTAGGACTGAGCCTGTGATCTCCCCTGCATTACAGCACAGCCTTTGCACAGGACCTGGGGAGCTCCCTAGTGCTGGAGCAGGACGCAGAAGTCTCTCCGAGCCTGTAACTCTTGGTGGCAGAGACAGTTCCTCTTTCAGACCAAGCCCTTTTCCAGGCCGCAGGACTTACATTCTTATAAATCAGTTTATTTTGTTAGCTGCTTGCTCGTAGTCTTGCTGATGTGAGAGGTCCTAAATTGCTGGCATTGATGCCTAAACATAAACTAGTATCTAATCAGCTTCCCTGGATGCTCTTCTTGTAACTAAAACTGGAGGTAGCAGTTTCTAAACCTCTTCAGTAGTGCCTCCAGTAATCCAATGATGGTTTCAGCTGGAATTCTAAACCATGGGTTTAAACTTTCAGTGCTTCTTTTGAAGTGTCAGCTTGACTGTGAGTAATCCACAAAGTGTGTTTATATAAGATTATATTTGGGAGCATCATGGATGGCTCTAGCTAGACCCCTGTGTTTGCAGTAAATCTGACTGGAGTTCAGAGGAAGCTTTCAAAGTGTGTTAAAGCTGTAAATTCATTTCACTGTTTTAGGAAACTGGTCCAGATGGAGATTCCTGTGTTGTGTGCTTTGAGCAGTACAAGCCGAATGATGTAATGCGTGTTCTGACTTGCAAGTAAGTTGTCTTCCAAACTGCCCCTTTATCTGAAATTCTGCCATGTTTGCTAACAAACTTTCATCAAGTTGTTTTACAGTGAGAATTCTTGAATATCTATGAAAACAATATTTTGAACAACAGAAACTGTGTGAATGGACATTTGTAGTGTGCCCCAATGGCCTGTGTTCGTCACTTCCCCTGTGAGTGCATTGACACACATCACTTGGCAGACCAGTGTCCCTCAAGGGGATGCCAGGCCTTTTAAAATATTTCTTCCTTTACTGGTTTATAAGAATGTTACCACTAACTTGCAGATAATTGGCAAAATGTTGCCCATTTCTTGTCCCTTAAATTAACACTTGCTGAGAGGGTTGTGTTTCTGCTAAATTTGTTAAACCATGCTGGCTTTTGTAGTTTAGAAGAAAGCATTTCTAGTCTTGTATGCATCCTCTGAAATGGAGACCAAAATAGAGCTATAGCAGTTTATTTTTCTAGAATTCTCTGCTGTTGTATCTCATTCCTGTGCTGCTGTGGAAGCCTGGTAGTGAAGCACTAAGACTTTAATGTGATTGCTCCTAAGGTGAGCAGTGAAGCTGCCTCAAGGCTTAAGGGAACTTGTTCTGTGGGATTTCCCCCTGTGCCTGCTGACTGGGACTGCTCTGGCCAAGCTTCTAAAATCAGAGGGCTGCCACATGAACTGCTCAAACTGTGCATAGGAAAAGGTGTCTTAACCCTTAGGGAGGGTTACAAAAAGCACTTGGAAACATTTTGATGTAGGAAAATGAAGTTCTGAAGAACAGAAAAATGGGTAGCTGTTGTTGTGTGCTGAGCAGTGCTGTCAAACACTGTCAAATCTCAGCTGAAGTTACCTGTGCACCAGGTTACAGTTTTGCAAAGGCTTTCTCTGCTCCCAAGCAGTAGAACCTCTAAGCTGTTTTGATAATACAAAGTTGGTCTGCTAAGGTGTTATCAACCAGCTTTCTTGAGCTAATGCTTTAGAAAAAACCAAAACTGAATAACCTTTCAGGCATGTGTGTTAATGATTATTCAGTTGTCTTGTCATGTTTATGCTCATGTGTAGTTTTGCTTAGTAATGGACTAAGTGCCACGAGTACAGAAACTTGTAGACAAGCTCCAGATACTTTTGCCTGATAGGAGACCTGACTTCTCATTATTTCCCTATAAGCCCTGCTAATCTTGGTATGAACCTGCAAACAAAGCATGACTTATTTGGTTAAGAGTGGAGTAATGTCTTTTGAATGTGTTCTTTATACATTAATTTCCTGCATTTGCTCTGAGACTGCTTTTACATACATTTGTGATGTTTCATTCCTCTGTGGCCCAAATGTAGCTCTCAGAGGCACACTAGCTTAAAATGACTGCATAGACTTGATAATCTTCACGAGTGGTGCCATCTGCCAGTATCAACCATATTAAATTTTCCCTCACATGAGTTATAAACTGATATTTACTGCAAGAACATGCTGGTGGTTGACCTCAACACTGTGACCCTACTTGTTGAAAGCATTTAACTGTATCTATGAAAGAACCATGCAAAGGAGTGCTCCTGTGAGTCACATTGGTGGTATCTGAGTCCCTGGGGTGTGGGTATTTGCCGAGGGCATTCTTGTTCGGAGAGTCAAACTGAATGCATTTATAGTTGCAGAGGTTCACAAGTCCAGTATTAAGTTCAAGGACTTAAAACAGTCAGGCGTCGAGGAAGTCTCAGGTTTTATTCCAAACATGACGTTGGTGCAGCTGGAAGGAAGTGCCCATTATGTGAGCTGAACTGGAGAATCCTTGGATCCTGCTGGAGTGTAGGCTGCTGAGCACTGGATGTGGTGATCTCTGCACTTACCTCATAATAGAGTTGATTAATACTGAGCACTGCTTGTTTGCCTTGCTATTTCTATTCAGGCTGAGGGAACAGGCAGATTAGAGGATTTCAAGTCATCCTCCTAAATCTGTGGCCTAATTTAAACCCATTGTGGAATTGAGTGTCTTAATAGAAGCACACTTTTGCATCTGTGATGGCTGAGCTATATTTACTTTCTTGGTGTACAGCCTGCCAAATACCCACTTGGAATACACAGTGATTGCACAGACACCGTAAGTGGGTGGGAGTACAGTTTATCTTGAGGACATAACTCTGTGAGATGATTTGCCTATGTAGTTCTAACAGAAACAAATGCTGTTTAGTCATCTGCATCTGCACGGCAGAAGTTAACCTTAAAGCTGAGGCTGAGATGCCAGTAGTTGCATCATTTAAATTATTAGCTTGGAATGTATTGTACACAGTTTTGGAAGAACAGCTTTACACTGGTGTAGCAAAAATGATAATGCTGAGTTCTAGCAATTTGTATCGGGATACTAATAAGCACAAACCAGCTACAGGTTGAAATATAGCTATCCATAACTTTCAGCTGAAACTTGCAGCAAAATAAGGTCATCCATTCTAGAAGGAATAAATTCTTGGTGTTACAAAAGGGTCCTTCATAGCTGGCACATGAGCAATCTTCCTGGTATGAAACCTAACCTGTTGACTACCTTCTTCCACCAGCCATGTCTTCCACAAGACCTGTATTGACCCCTGGCTTCTGGAACACGGGACATGTCCTCTGTGCAAATGTGACATCCTCAAAGTGTTGGGTGTTGAGGTAAGCCGGCAGCCTGTGCTGGTGGCAGCTGCCAGTTGCAGTGTTAACACTGGTGTTGTGACCACATCTTGAGCCATTTCATGCTGCCTCTAGAGCGCAGGTGATACGCACAGGTGGCCAGATGCTGTGTCCCTTTTAGGGAAGCCTGCAGCTGACCCGGTGTGAGTTTGGTATCACCTGAAGGCTTGGACAGAATGTCAGCCAAAGCTGACTCATGCCTGACAGAAGAATTGGTCTTAACTCTTGTGCTTGCAGCTAAGGGTGTTTCTCAAATCTTCAGGCAGACTTTGACAACTCATACTGTCCCTGAAACCAGCTTCTCTTCAGCTGCTCAGTACCTGGAGTCCTTGAAAAGCGAATGTGTTAGCATGTACGACATTTCTGGAACTGCATTATTTCCTAGGATACATCAGGAATTTCTGATGTGTTCTGTAATTGCTCATTGTTGCAAGTGCCAGAGGAAGATGCTGTTGCCAGTGCCTGATGCTGCCTGGACCAGCTAAAATGTAAGCCAGACTTTGCCTGGGGGAGGCAGATCTGCACTGAAGGAAAGACTCTCTTCCTGGTGCTGGGCAAACAATGCAGAAGCTGTGTCTGAACTTCCCACTCAATTAGGCAGTAAGTGGTTTTCACCTCTGATGCTGGAGCTTCACAGTAGAGCTTTTATTCCATTCTTTTATTCCATTTCATGTTTTTTCCTCTGCATAAAAGTGCTCTGGACTCAGTCCTTGTGGGCATTGTTCTCCTGGAAAGATGCAGCCTCCTGCCAAGTTGTAATTTAACCATTTTCTCTTTTCTTCACAAAGATGGATGTAGAACCACGGTCTGAGCCTGTGCAAGCCCCAGGATCCAGTGGCCAGAGACCTCTATCCACTGTCACTATAGTTAATGAAGAGGACAATCTTAGTGAAACAGCATCATCTGGATATGATTCTGTACAGGGACCAGATGAATCTGCCCAGGAGGCACACACACTGTCAGAAAGTACGTCTACTGTTTCATCTGCCTTGCTAGATCGTGTTGCACTTAGCTGCTTAGGCTGTGAATTAGGGGGAGTTGCCTTCATAGCATCTCACAGGGCTTGAATACTTTGTTTTTCAGGGTTATCTTAATCTTCCCTTTTGTTTTAGCCCTTAGCTCTGACACTTGGTCTTTGTTTTCAAGCTGAAGTCTATCAAAGAGTAATACAAAGTCAGAGGCTTACTACCTCAAGAGCAGAGATTTTTCCAAAGATGTCCCTTATCCCTTTGTCTCTTTGGAGATTTCATTTGGATGAGTGAGTGTTGCTTTGCCATCCGATCTGTCTGCTTTAAGTGGTTACTTACAGAAAGCTTTTGGGGAGTCAGTCCTGCTCTAGCTCAGATGGTGCAAGAGAGAGAAGGCAGATACTTCAATTGAATTTCAGATTTGCCAAGGCTGAGTCATCCTTGAACACTTTTAGAGAGTGTCAATTTGGAAAGACTGTCAGATTTTCCAAATACTTTATCTTTCGGAGTAAGAGCAAACCAATGGAAAATGTCTTCTTAGTGCTCAGCTTTGCCAACATGTACTCAGTGTTGCTGTTGGCTTTAAAAATTGTAAGGCTGCAGGTAAACAAATGAAAGTAACTATCCCCTGAATTGTGGCATGGCCTTAGGAAGGGGATGCTCTATTTCCCATGGGAAGACAAGCTGATAGGATAAATTTGGGATTTGCTGCCTGCCTCCTGTGGGACACATTGCTACAGCGAGTGACGTGTTCGGGAGTGCTCTGTTGAAGCACTCCAGTAGAGAAGAGGACACTTCCTATGAGCTAAACATCAGAAGTTGAAATTGCATCCCCCTAAGCAACTCAAGGCATGCTGGGTTAGTTACATGGTCACTCTGGTGTATTCTCACTTGGAGTGGGAAGGGCACACAGGGACATCAGCCAGACAAGGTTAGTCTGTAGGGAGAAGGCCGTCCTCTCCAAATCAGCATGGCCCCCCCACAGTTTATCCTGAGCCTGGTCTCTGGGAGTTGCTCTTGGTGCCTGCCTTCAGCAGCCTAAAGATAGAAGACTTGCTAATATTCTCCTAGTTGGATTTTGTAGCTATGTAGGGCTGCTTTCCATGGCTTAAGCACACAACTTCAGCTTGTTCAGCACTACTGAGCTGAGCAGGTGTCTCCAGAAAGGACAGGCAGTGACAAGAGTGGGCTCCCAAACTAATGAGGGGCAGCAGGAGAGAGGTAGTTGGAGCATGGCCTTGGATTTCCATCTCTGCAGGAAAAGTGCAGCAAGCTTGTGCAAATGGAACGTGGTTTGCTTTAAGGTGGTAGCGCTTGGCTGTGACACTTTTTAACTTGTCTTCCCTTGGCTTTCTTCTGGACAGATGATAACACACATCCTGTAAGTGAAGAATCCCAGCCCTCCACTGCGACTGTCCTTTCACAAGGTGACAACCCAGGTTTTGAGGGAGATGAAACACAAGTTTCTGAAGGCGGGATTGTTTGTGAAGTCACACTCTGAGAACATGTCCAGCCACGTGGTGCAAGCCTTCTGCAAGGAGCTGCCTACTGCCATTCCATATAAACCAAAAGTTGCAAGACTGTTGCAGATAATACTGCATTGGCAATGTTTAGATAAACAGACTTGTCCAAATCGTAATTGTATGGTTTGCCTTTCTTAAAACTGTATTTCCCACAGGAGTTTTAACACTCTTTAGATAAAGCTGTCTTAAATATAAAGAAAACCAGCAGATCTTAACTAAAACAAAAGTTCCATCTTCAGCAAAGCTTCTCTACCGTGTTTGAGCTATTTAAATGAGAAGATTTTTTACATCATGCTTGTCTCCACTGGGAATCGTTTTGAGTTGGGTCTTTTTGTTGTTTATTGTTTTCATTCAAGTGGATTTTCATTGTAAACAAATTTATTTTGATCTGCTTGAATACTTACTTACGAGACACAAGTTTTGTTTAAAGCAATATGGTATTTAATGTTTCAGTGCACTAATTTGATAGGAGAAAGTGCAAACTAATGCTTGTCAAACTGGATTTTGTCCACAGTGTCTTTGGTTCTCTAGTAACCAACTGATTCTCTACCTCTCAACTCCAACCTGCCAACCACACATTCCTAAAGGGAAAGAAAAGAGAGCTGTGAGCTGACAGGCCAAATCTGACTTACTGTAAAGGGAACAACTGCAGGAACTTTTCAAACCTTGTTACCGTTAGCCTGTTAGTCTGAAAGATCCTCAAGTGATTTGGGGAGTTACAACCATCTCTAGCACCAGCAATATGCCAGAGTCCTGGCTTTGTGGGAGTCTGGGATAACTTCAGGGAAGACTCAGCTGAAGATGAAAAGGTAGATTCTTACAAAAGGATCTGCTGTGTTTTGTTCAGAAAATGATCCAGCCTCTGAAAAATGCTGGACTGTTGCTGTACATTGTCTTGCTCAAGTGCACAAGCTGCAGGGAGAGCCGATGTCCTGTGAGTGTAACAGAGGGTTGGAGAAGCTGTCTGTCCTCCATGTGGAGTTGAGATGGGGTCAAGGAGGAACACTGGGTGCCTCAATAGTGAGTGACTTGGCCTTGTCCAGTGAAGGTAACTAAGGACATCTTATAAATGCACTTTATTTTTTTACCTCTGCATCTCTGACTAGTTTCTAATGTTTAGTATGACTTTGTCTTAAAGCCTGCAATAAATAACTTGAGAATCTGGGGGGAGGAAGGCAATGCATTTTCTTAGCTATAGTACAAATGAAATGGTTGTAAATATTTCATAATTTGTATTGAATTTGAATATGAAAATACAAATAAAACTCTATTTTTGATGATTCTGACTGACATAAAGTATTACCAGCTCTCATGGAAGCAAATGCTGAATTTGCCCTGTCCCACAACCTCAAAACACGTCCTTCTCTTGGGAGGCCAAAAAGCAGCAGCGTTTGCTCAAGGTAATTGGAATAAGGAGTGCTCGTTATGTGCAGGATGCTACTGTTACGTGGATTGAAATTGTGTTGAGAGGCTTAAACCTAGTAGCTGTACTCGATGTTAAAGAAAATCCAAGCACCTTAGGGTGTGTACAAGGGGGTGTTGAACTGTTCTTGTAGGCATGTTCAGCACCAGGCAGTCTGCCACGAGCACTTCAGATCAGACTGGCTGCATCTCACTTTTCCTCTGTCAGGTTGCTCAGATTCCCTTCCTTACTCCAAAATCTGTGCTTGCTTTGAAGAAAAAACATTTCAAAAATTATTACATGTCCTTTGTTCTGTACTCTACTATGATATACAGTAAAAGCTTGTCGCTCTCCTGGCTGGTTTGGGAGCAGTTAAGTCTTGTGTTCTTTTAGCTCAGTTCTGAATCTAGTCTAGAAAATACCAGTTCGTTCTGAGCTCCAGTTGCAAAGCTGACTATAATCAGACTCCACTCTGAAGCTGTAATTTGCTGTGATTGCCTTTTTATTCTACCTCTGAAGTGCAGAGCAGTGAAAGGAACAGCCAAGCAGCAAATGTGCAGCCCCTGATAATTTCATTCCATTTCACAAAGCTGGTATAAATTTATTGTGGTGTGTAAGCTGCAATGTAGTAGAATCTTACGAGGATACAGTCTCATGAAATCATCTGCCAGTCTTGTGTTCAATAGGAGCAAAATTTGATGTTCAAGATAAAAAAGGGATTCAGATCAATTCAATACATTGAAAGGCACTTTTTGGGTTGCTTTGTTGGTAGAATTCAAGCTTTACATTTACTGCCTTTTAAGAGAAACAAACCTGCCTTTTCCCAAATACTTGTATTTCTAAGGGTGAATAATTCTAATGTGAATGCACAGCACTTTCTCAAGGAATGCACTGGTGGAGAACTGAGGGGGTGCAGAAGCTCACACTGGTGAACCTGGACTGCTGTAGGATCAGGTGCTGTGTATGCGGTTTGTCAAGGCAGGGGCTTGCTTGCTCGAGGCACTTACGCTGATTTTCAGAGAGATACTTGGGATTCTTATATCAAAGGTGACCCACTGCTAAAGGAACACATGCAGGGTAAGCACCTGAGCAGTATTTGAGCTACTGCTAGGCAGAACTTAATGGTTCTCCAGTTTTGCAGCTTAACCTGCAAGTCTACCATGCTCTTATCTGTGCAGGTTTGTTTGTAACTAGTAGCTATGCAAGGGAGTGGGTGTAAAAATGAAAGTGTAAATTTCATGAGCACTGTCTGTGATACTAAACTTGGGTCTGTTGCTGCCAGACTGCCTTAAAGAAATTTCAAAGTTCCACTCTCACTTTTTTGTAGTTCCAAGTTTCCATGGATGGCAGCTGTCTTTAACCAACCCTACTTAGGGGACTGTGCAGCAAAATTTTCACTTGTTTTTGGTGATGCCAGGGGCTAGAATGTCTCTGGGTCGTGTGTATATATGTATATGTGTGTGTGTGCCCTGGCATGACAGACTCCTTCCTCTAAGCAAGAGGCCAACAGGAATGTGCCTGGGGATAGGGTTGTTCCTGAAAAGCAATAAAAGCCTGCTGTTACTGTGCAATAGTTTTGGGGTTTTCTATAGATACACTAATGCTCATGTGTAAGATAATGGAAATTATGAGCCCACAAGTGGTACAGTTGCTAAAATGTCTGCCTGGTGACTCTTAATATTCCCACTGAGTCACACAGACATGTCGATTCTTCTGTCCCCAAAGAGCAAACTGAACAGGCTCTGGCATCATGGCCAAGTGTTTACTCACTCCTTCAGGGAAAGGGAGGGAGTCACCCCTCTCCCTCAGGAATGTCCTGATCCAGACACTGCAGTGGAACACTTGTGTGATCTCAAGGGGGGACTGGGAAAGTTTTTATATCCCTGCAGGCGAGGAAGCCTTGTTGCCTGGTGCTGCATTACTGTGCTCTCTTGTAAATCAGGCTTTGCAACAGCAGGACTTCATTTTACATTCCAAATCAAAATAATACCATCTTCTCATCTTGAGGAAAATTTTCAGATGTCCCTACAAAAATGTAGTTTCAGATGAGAGTTTTGTTTAAAGGAAAAAGCAGGACTTGTGATGAGGGCCCACAAACATAAAAAAGCAGTTTGAGTCACAAGGGCAGTTGGACTCTTACCATAAAATGGGGAGACTTGGTCCATCTCAGTCTTTAGAGGGAAAATTCTGCACTTCTCAAGTGACCTAAGAGTTGGACATAATAAATACAGACATTTACCTTGCCTGTGTGATTTAAATTTCTTTCCATGTTTAACACACCAGCACAGAAGGTAGCCCTGCCTTTTCCCTCAGGTTTAGACTGATGCCTTTCCTGTGCACATGTGAATGTGACTCCTCTCCTGCAGGGGTGTAATGTCTGCAGTTTGGAAGAGACCAAAGAAAATCTACTGGCTTCAGCAATTATTTTTGGTTTCAAGAGAAAATTGAAATCAAATTGCAGTGTTCATGCTGTGTGAAATAAAAATTATGAAATACTCCTAGTGCAACTCTGCACTGTTCAACTGTTGGTTATACAGAGTGAAGCCAAAATTTATTTATATAGCTATTTATTTATATTATCTTGACATGGTTATTTGAGGGAAATAATTTACAATTTCTAAGATCAGTCTTGAATAAGTGAAAGAAAAATTCTGCAGCACTAAATAGATCTGCATTGCTGAAGAATTCATTGATTACACCGTAGCATTATTGTGCACTGATTAAGAAGGTTCTCAAGTGGCTATAAATAAATTCCTCCAAGCCCATAGAGGAGCACTCTTTGCATCTTAACAGTATTTGATTAAGAATCCAATGCCCGAGGGAATTGGAAAAAAAAAAGACATTCAAGACCTTGAAACAAGGAGAGAAAAACAAAACAGACATTTCCCAAGCAGTAGCATTTTACTGTTAAATATTTATCCAATTAACAAAGTTTGAATGTTACATAAGCAAGTAACAATGTCCTAACATGTCCAGTGTGTGTGTGTGAGTCAACAAAAGGCAAGTTCTGTGTAGGAAATGCCAAGGGCCTCTTTCCTTAAAATTAGCATTAGAATCAGAAGATCTTTGTTAGGTCGTTAATTTCCCCTTATCCAGGGGCTTGTCTAATTGGGGAAAATTGAATGGTAAACACTCTCACTGGGAATGGTCTTACAGGAGCAGGATCCATGCAGGAACCAATCAGTTCAGCTGGTAAAGCCCCAGCAATGTCTGTTACTTGTGGCTTCAGGTGGGGGATTGAAGACGCTGCCTTGTGAAGAGCTGTGTGCCAGGGTATCTGGGGCTCTCATTAATGTTTGATCTGTGTTAGTTACCATGTGCTGGCTAATGACGTTTATTTTACTTTTCCTTTCTGGTAAAGGTAGGCCACCAGAAATTTGTTGCTTCCTCTTCTGTTATAAAAACAAGTAAAAAAATTGTAGTACACCTCTTCAATACTACAGCTTCTCTTGGTGTGGTGCAATGAGTGATTGAAAGAAAAGGGAAAAAAAGTCTTATGCCAGTGCAATTCACCCAGTCTTGAAGCTTCCTGTGAGTTAAATGTGATTGCACACTTGGGTCTGCTTTCACACTGGTCCTTTGGGTAGGTGGTCGCTTATGCAGCTGGAAGTGGATGGGCATTGCTAAATAATTTCTGTGACTGCTTGGCAAAACCTCGCTGTGCCTGTGCTCACAAATAGACCAGTGCTGGCAACAGCACTTTTGGTAGTGAAGTACTATTGAAAAGCATGAAGGAAGGCAGGATAAAGCTAAAGTGCCAAGGTTGCAATGTGTAGTTAGTGCATAATGTGCGTATTTTTTTTAGAAAGAGCTCAGAGTAGAGGCTGAGTTTAAACAACTGTCTGCTGAATTTTTTGTATGACACACAATCAATAAAGCATTATCCTTGAAAATCTTAGGAAGGTCGGTTACGCTGGAAATAGCATGCTAAGGGAAGCGCACAGAAGTTCCTGGGAAACAGGAAGGTCTGCTCACTCCACTTGTACTGAACGACAGATTGTGTTAGAACAGGAGTCAATCTTGCATGGAGGTGGGAAAAGATGGTAACTCTGGGAACTCCTCGGCACCAGAGACTGGAGCAGAGTCGGCAGTAGGGCCTCCAGCCCTCTGAAGCTTTTGTTTGTGCTTTTTAACAGCCTCTTTCTCTCTGCGCCCCAACCCCCGCCTGCAGTGCCAGGCCGAGCGCTGACTGAAAACACACCTTGGCGCCAAGCACCGGCCCTGCTGACGTTCGTCCGTCCCGGGGGCTGAAACTGGAGTCACGCTTGGCCAGAAGTGAAAACGGGACTGGTGCCATGGGCAGAGCGGCCACAGGAACCTCTGCCCCGCCCAGGGCAGGGGAGGTGCAGTGCTGTGTGCGGGGGACACACGAGCCGCTCCCCAGGGCACACAAAGCCGGGACTCGGA